>CM070787.1:52810054-52975054 GCA_036346955.1 Dipus sagitta
TCTTTTCCTTTCTTTTCTTTCCTTTCCTTTCCTTTCCTTTCCTTTCCTTTCCTTTCCTTTCCTTTCCTTTCCTTTCCTTTCCTTTCCTTTCCTTTCCTTTTCTCTTCTTTTCCTTTCTTTTCTCTTCTTTTCTTAATTTTAGAGAAAGTGAGAGACAATTGGCTTCAGCCACTGCAATTGAACTCCAGACACTTGTGCCACCTAGTGGGCATGTGCAACCTTGCGCTTGCCTCACCTTTGTGCATCTGGTTTACATACATGGGATCTGGAGAGCAGAACATGGGTCCTGAGGCTTCTCAGGCAAATGCCTTAACCTCTAAGCCATCTCTTCAGCCCATCATTTGTATTCATGATAGTAGCCATTCTGAAAGGAGTGAGATGTAATCTCAAAGTAGTTTTAATTTGCATTTCTCTGGTGGCTAAGGATGTAGAACATTTTGTTGTTGTTGTTGTTTATATGCCATCTTTATTTCTTCTTTTGAGACCTCTCTATTTAGCTCCATAGCCCATTTTTTAATTAGGTTGTTTGATTTCTTATTTTTATTTGGTTTTTTGAGTTTTTTGTATATCCTGGATATTAATCCTCTGTCAGATGTATAACTGGCAAAGATTTTCTCCTATTCTGTAGGTCGCCTCTTTGCTCTATTCACAGTGTCTTTGCTGTACAAAAGCTTTTTTAATTTCATGTGGTCCCAGTGGTTAATTAGTGGTTTTATTTTCTGAGCAGCTGGGGTTATATTCAGAAAGTCGTTGCCTATGCCTATATGTTGAAGTGTTTCTCCTACTTTATCCTCTGGCATTTGCAGAGTCTTGGGTCTGATATTAAGGTCTTTAATCCATTTGAACTTCATGCTTGTGCATGGAGAGAGATAAGGATCTATTTTCATCCTTCTACATATAGATATCTAGTTTTCCCAGCACCATTTGTTAAAGATGCTCTTTTCTCCTATGAGTATTTTTGGCATTTTTCTTGAAAATCAGATAGCTGTAGCTGCCTAGATTTACAGCTGGGTCATCCATGCTCTTCCATTGATTTATGTGTCTGTCTTTGTGCCAGTACCATGCTGTTTTTGTTTTGTTTTGCTCTGTGTATACTAAAACCAGGTATGGTGATATTACCAGCCTTATTTGTCTTGCTCAAAGTTGTATTGGATATTTGAAGCTTTTTATGCTTCCAAATGAATTTTAGGATTTTTTTTTCTATTTCTATGAAGAATGCCATTGGAATTTTGATGGAGATTGCATTAAATGTGTAGATTCCTTTTGGTAAGATTGACATTTTCACAATATTTTTTCTTTTAATCCAAGAGCATGGGATGGCTTTTCATTCCCTAATGTCTTCTGAAATTTTTAAAGTTTTCACTGTAGAGATCCTTCACTTCCTTGGTTAGGTTTATTCCAAGGAACTTAAATTATTATTTTTTTTTTGAGGCAATTGTGAATGGGAGTAATTCCCTGATTTCATCCTCAGCATGTTTGTTGTTAGCATATAGGAAGGCTTCTGATTTCTGTGTGTTGATTGTGTATCCTGCTGTATTGCTAAAAGTGTTTATCAGTTCTAACAATTTGCTGGTAGAGTCATAGGGTTCTTTATATATAGAATCATATCTTCTGAAAATAATGATAATTTGATCTCTTGCTTTCCAATTTGTATCCTTTTTAGGTGTATCTCTTGTCTTATTGTTATTGCTAAGACTTAATACTTTTTTTTTTTTTTTTTTTTTTTTTTTTTGAGGTAGGGTCTTGCTCTTGCCCCAGGCTGACCTGGAATTCACTATGTAGATTCCAGGTGGCCTGAAACTCATGGATATACTCCTACTTTTTCCTCCCATTGTGCTGAGATTAAAGGCATGCTCCACCATGCCTGGCTATAGCTAAGACTTGTCTTGTTCCTGATTTTAGTAGAGAAGGTACAGGTTTTTCCCATTTAGTTTTATGTTGGCTATGGGCTTTTCACAGATAGCCTTTATTAGGTTGAAATATGTTCCTTCTGTGTCCAGTTTCTTTAGAACTTTTATCATGAAGGGATGTTGGATTTTGTCAAATGCTTTTTCTGCATCTATTGAGATGATCATGTGATTTTTGTCCCTCAGTCCACTTATATAGTGTATTATATTTATTGATTTGCATGTGTTGAACCATCCCTGGATCTCTGGGATAAAGCCTACTTACTCATGGCAAATAATCTTTTTGATGTATTCTTATATTCTGTTTGCCAATATTTTGTTGAAAATTTTTGCATCTATGTTCATGAGACAGATTGGCTTGTAATTTTCTTCTTTTGTTAGCCTTTGTCTGGTTTTGGTATCAGGGTGATGCTGGCTTCATAGAAGGAGTTTGGTAGAATTCCTTCTTTTTCTATTTTATGGGAAACTTTCGGAAGCATTGGTAATTGGTTCATCGGTGAAGGTCTGGTAGAATTCATCAGTGAATCCATCTGGGCCTGGAATTTTTTTGGTTCGGTGATCTTTTATAACTGTTTGGATCTCCATACTTGTTATAGGTCTATTTAAATGGTTTATCTCATTCTGATTTAATTTGTGAGGTCATATAAATCTAGGAAATCATCTATTCTTTCAGATTTTCGAATGTAGTGGAGTATATGTTCTTTTTTTAAATTTTTGTTTGTTTGTTTATTTATTTATTTGAGAGCGACAGAGAGAAGGAGGCAGAGAGGGGGAGAGAGAGAGAGAGAGAGAGAGAGAGAGAATGGGCACGCCAGAGCTTCCAGCCTCTGTAAATGAACTCCAGATGCATGCGCCCCCTTGTGCATCTGGCTAACGTGGGTCCTGGGGAACTGAGCCTCGAACCGGGGTCCTTAGGCTTCACAGGCAAGTGCTTAACCGCTAAGCCATCTCTCCAGCCCAGAGTATATGTTCTTAAAGTATATCCTTAAGATTTTCTGGATTTCTTTGGTATCTATTTTGCCAATGTCTGTTTCATCTTTAATTTTATTAATTTGTGTCTCTTTCTTTTGGTCATATTTGCTAAGGGTTTATTAATCTTGCTTATTCATTCAAAGAACCAACTCTTTGTTTCATTATATCTTTGTATTGTTTTTTGTTTTCCATTTCATTAATTTCTGCCCTAATCTGTATAATTTCTTCCCTTCTACTGATTTTTGGTTTGCCTTTTTCTTTTTTTCCCAGGCCATAAGGTGAAGCATTAAGTTGTTTACTTGTGACCTTTCTAAGTTCTAAATATAGGCACTTAAAGCTATAAATTTCTGTCTTAGGACTGCCTTCATTTTGTCCAAAAGGTTTTGGTATATTATGTTATCATTATCATTTGATTCTGTGATTTTTGTTTGTTTGTTTGTTTGTTTGTTTGTTTTTCGACTTAGGGTTTCACTCTAGCTCAGGCTGACCTGGAATTCACTGTGTAGTCACAGGGTGGACTTAAACTCTCAGTGAACCTCCTACCTCTGCCTCCAAAGTGCTGGGATAAAAGGCATGTGTCACCACACCCAAATGAAATTTTCTTTTATTTATTTCTTTTATTGACAGTTTTCATAATTGTAAAAAACATTCCATGGTAATTCCCTCCCTCCACCACTGTCCCCTTTGAAATTCCACTCGTTATCATATTCCCTCCCCCTTTCAATCAGTCTCTCTTTTATTTTGATGTCATTATCTTTTCCTTCTAGTATGATGGTCTTGGATATCCAGGCCATTTTGTGTCTGAAGAAGCATGTTGTAAGGAGTCCTACCCTTCCTTTGTCTCTTACATTCTTTCTGCCACCTCTTCTGCAATGGACTCTGAGCTTGGAAGGTGTGATAGAAATATTTCAGTGCTAAGCACTCCTCTATCCCTTCTTCTCAGCACCATGGTACCTTCTGAGTCATCCCAAGGTCACTGCCATCTGAAAAGAGAAGCTTCTCTAACCAAAAGTGAGAATAGCATTAACATATGGGTATGAACATTTAGAGGAGTACTTACTGGGCAGTTTGGTGAGCATACTATATACATTTAGCCAGACACCAGCAGACATTACACCCCTAGGGCTCATGACTACCCCTGTTGTAGGTTTTCAATATCAGGGATGCATTCCCTCCCATGGAGCGGGCCTCCAGTCAAATTAGAGAACGGTTGGTTTCCCCCATAACAGACGTGCCACTACTGCATCTGTTGGCTCATTTGGCCTGACTGGCCAAATATAAGGCTTTCAGTGTCTGCTGTTGAGTGTCTTCACTAGTGATTTCTCTCTGTCCCACCGACCTGCATGCAGCATAGCTTTTTCAAGCTTTCTGATGGCTGGTCTACACAGAGGTCGTTTTCAGCTCAGCTCCAGCAGGATTTCTCAGTGACCTTGCAGCCCAAGTATGTGGAATCTTCAGCAATAGGGTCTTACCATCTATTCCTGGTGGGAAACCAAGAGCCTCAGTGATGGCCTGTAATGCTTTGGGAGTATCAGTGACCTCCTTGGCCAACAACTCATTGGAAGGTATCCCATACCTGGTATTGAAAATTTTATATTAACAATCTATGGCTTCTGAGCATTTAATTGTCCAAAAAAGTAGATTTCCATGTGACTTAGATTTTTTGTTTTTTGTTTGTTTGTTTGTTTTGTTTTGTTTTGAGGTAGGGTCTCACTCTAGTGCAGGCTGACCTGGAATTCACTATATAGTCTCAGGGTGGCCTTGAACTCATGGTGATCCTCCTACCTCTGCCTCCCGAGTGCTGGGATTAAAGGCATGTGCCACCATACCCGGCTCTCCTCTTAGATTTTGATTAGTTCTCCCTCTACCTTTCCTTTACTCAATCTCTTCCCCTGACCTCACTTTGGCCTTTTCACTCCCATTAATCTGTTCTTCTACTTAACATATATACATTACCATCCTATTAAGTCCCTCCTTCCTTCCATTGTATTCTGTATCCCTTTTCTAGCTTACTGGCCTCTACTACTCAGTTTTATTCCTACTCACATAGAAGTCCGATCATTTGTAGCTAGGATCCACATGTGAGAGAGAACATATGACATTTGGCTTTCTGGGCCTGGGTTACCTCACTAAGTATAATCCTTTCCGGATCCATCCATTTCCCTGAAAATTTCATAATTTGATTTTTCTTTACTGCCGAGTAGAACTCCATTGTGTAAATGTACTACATCTTCATTATCTACTCGTCAGTTGAGGGATATCTAGGCTGATTCCATTTCCTAGCTGCTATGAATAGAGCGGCAATAAACATGGTTGTGCAAGTATCTCTAAGGCAGTGAGACGAGACCTTAGGATATATGCCTAGGAGTGCTATAGCTGGGTCATATGGTAAGTCTATTTTTAGCTGCCTCAGGAACCTCCACACTGATTTCCGCAATGGCTGGACCAGACTGCATTCCCACCAACAGTGTAGAAGGGTTCCCCTTTCTCCACATCCTCGCCAGCATTTATGTTCATTTGTTTTCATGATGGTAGCCAATCTGACAGGAGTGAGATGGAATCTCATTGTAATTTTAATCTGTATTTCCCTGATGGCCAGGGACGTAGAACATTTTTTTAGATCTTTATTTGCCATTTCTTCTTTTGAGAACTCTCTGTTTAGTTCCATAGCCCGTTTCTTAATTGAGTTGTTTGATTTCTTATTATGTAGTTTTTGAATTCTTTGTATATACTAGATATTAATCCTGTCAGATGTATAAATGGTAAAGATTTTCTCCCATTCTGTAGGTTGCTTCTTTGCTCTATTCACAGTGTCCTTTGCTGTAGAAAAGCTTTGTAATTTCATGAGGTCCCAGAGGTTGATCTGTTGTTATATTTCCTGTGCAATTGTGATTATATTCAGAAAGTCTTTGCCAAGACCAATATGTTGAAGGGTTTCCTCTACTTTTTCTTCTATCAGTTTCAGAGTTTCAGGTCTGATATTGAGGTCTTTGATCCATTTGAACTTAATTTTTTTTTTTTGAGATAAGATCCAGTTATCTTGCTTTTTTTTTAATTTTTTTGTTCATTTTTGTTTATTTATTTGAGAGTGATAGAGAAAGAGGCAGATAAATAGAGAGAGAATGGGCGCGCCAGGGCCTCCAGCCACTGCAAATGAGCTCCAGACGCGTGCACCCCCTTGTGCATCTGGCTAATGTGGGTGCTGGGGAATCGAGCCTCGAACCGGGGTCCTTAGGTTTCACAGGCAAGCGCTTAACCTCTAAGCCATTTCTCCAGCCCTATCTTGCTTTTTAAAATAATTTTTTATTAACAACTTCCATTATTATGGGTAATATCCTATAGTAATTCCCTCCCTCACCCAACTTTCCCCTTTGAAACTCTACTATCCATCATATCCACTCCCCCTCTCAATCAGTCTCTCTTTTATTTTGATGTTGTGATCTTTACTTATTATTATGATGGTCTTGTGTACATAGTGTCAGGCACTGTGAGGTTATGGATATCCAGGCCATTTTGTGTCTGGAGGAGCACACTGTAAGGAATTTGGACTTAATTCTTATGCATCGAGAGAGTGAAGGATCTATTTTTATCCTTCTACAGATACATATCCAGTTTTCCCAGCACCATTTGTTGAAGAGGCTGTCTTCTTTTCTCCAATAAGTATTTTTGAGTATATTTAATCCAGATGTCTCTATTTATTTTTCCCAAGATGACCTGTCAATTGATGAGAGTGGAGTATTATATTCACCAACTACAATTGTGCTTGGTGTTATCCGTGACCTTAAGTCTAATAGTGTTTGTTAGATGAAATTGGGAGCCCTCTTCTTTGTGTGTATATGTTTAGAATTGTAATGTTTTCCTGTTGAATTTTTTCTTTCATCAATATAAAGTGACCTTTTTTTTATTTTAATTTTTCAAGATAGGGTCTCACTAGCTAAGGCTGGCCTGGAATTCACTATGTAGTCTCAGGGTGGCTCTTGAAGTCATGGCAATCCTCCGACTTCTGCCGCCCAGGTGCTGGTATTAAAGGCGTGCACCACTACACCCATCTAAGAGTTATTTACTTATTTTTATTCTTATTTATTTATTTATTTATTTGAGAGCAACTGACAGAGAAGGAGGCTGAGAGAGAGAGAGAGAGAATGGGCATGCCAGGGCTTCTAGCCACTGCAAACGAACTCTAGATGTGTGCGCCCCCTTGTGCATCTGGCTAACGTGAGTCCTGGGGAATCGAGCCTCGAAACAGGGTCCTTAGGCTTCACAGGCAAGCGCTTAAGAGTTATTTTTGAGCTCATGTATTCATGGTCAGCCTTGGCTAGAGCAGGATCCTACATCTAAAAATCAAAAATGAAAAAAAAAAAAGAGCTATTAGGGCTGGAGAGATTGCTTAGTTGTTAAGGTGTTTGCCTACAAAGCCTAAGGACCCAGGTTTGATTCTCCAGGACCCATGTAAGCCAGATGCACCAGGGGCACATGCATCTGGAGTTCGTTTGCAGTGGCTGGAGGCCCTGGCATGCCCATTCTCTCTCTCTCTCTCTCTCTCTCTCTCTCTCTCTCTCTCTCTCTGCCTCTTTTTCTCTCAAATAAATATATTTTTTTAAAAAAAAGAGTTATTAAAAGGTATGTATTTATTCTTGCCAGTCTTATTTTGTAGTGTTTGCTGTTTTTCCTTTACTCTCTTCTATTAGGTATTATTTGAGGTTTTTTTGTTTTTTTCCTGTTTACTCATATGTATGCTTTCCTTTCTCTTCAGGATCAAGTATTTTCTGTAGAGCTGGCTTAGTGGTCATATATTCCTTTAGTCTGTTTTTGTTGTGGAATGTCCTTATTTCTCTGTCAATTTAGATAGATAGCTTTGCTGGATAAAGTAATCTTCTTTGACAACTGTTATCTTTTAAAGTGTATTTTCCTGTTTGTTTGCTTATTTCCCCCCTAGGCTACTTTGGTGTGACTACTCCACTGCCATCTTAGCCTATCTATTTTTATTTATTTATTTGCAAGTAGAGAGACAGAGAGAATGGGTGTGCTAGGGCCTTTTGCCGCTGCAAAGGAACTCCAGAAGCATGTGCCACTTTGTACATCTAGCTTTATGTGGGTCCTGGCGAATGGAACTTGGTACATTAAGCTTTGCAGGTCAGTGCCTTAACCCCTGAGCCAACTCTCTCCAGCCTAACTTTCCATTTTCCATTAGATGTCAGATTTGGAAGAGTAAACATGAACTATATTGAAAATACAGTGCCAAGATCATAATTGTAACTATTTTTTCTGTCTTCCATGTGTATAGGCTACAGAAGTTGTGCAGCTTGGGCCTTCTGAGCTGCTTTTCTTACTGGACGATCTCTCCCAGAAGTTAGAGAATATCCTGATGCCTTCTTTTGCCAAGAGAATCCCCTTCCTCAAGGTTAGCAAATTTATTTGTTTATTTGTGGTACCAAGGATTGAACACAGGGCCTCATGAATACTAGACAAGCTCTCTGCTACTAAACTCCTCCTGCCCCCAGCCCTCAGGTTTGGTTTAAGAGCCTCTAAGACTAAGCCTAATCAAAACCTCAGTGTAAAAAAGAGGTCAGAACATGAGCTGTGCATACAAGATGTACTTGGATATCCAGCTTATGAGGAAGAGGTTGGATGATGCAAACAATAAAAAGGCTTGGGTATCTATTTAGCATTTGTTCTGCATGTGTGAACTTAAGCTCACTAATTATGATGGGTCTATATTTTTAGGTTTAAATTTTTTTATTTGATTTATTTGAGAGAGAGATAGAAGGAATGGGCACACCAGAGCCTTCAACTACTGCAAACGAACTCCAGACACACATGCCACCTTGTGCATCTGCCTTATGCCTGGGGAATTAAATCTCGGTGCTTTGGCTTCATAGGCAAATGCCTTTACTGCTAAGCTATCTCTTCAGCCGTATTTTTGAGTTTTAGGGTTTTTTTTTTGTTTGTTTGTTTGTTTGTTTGTTTTTTAAGGTAAGGTCTCACTAGCTCAAGCTGACCTGGAATTCACTATGTAGTCTCAGGGTGGCATCGAACTCACAGCAGTCCTGCCTCTGCCTCCCGAGTGCTGGGATTAAAGGCATGCACCACCACGCCTGGCTAGTTTTTAGATTCAGGGTCTTAGGTAGGCCAAACTGGCCTTGGAATCACAATGTAGCTAAGAATAACCTTGAACTCTTGCTCCTCCTGTCTTCATTTTCTAAATACAGCTCAGTCTGTATTTGTTTTTAATCATTTGTGTGTGTGTGTGTGTGTGTGTGTGTGTGTGTCTGTGCACGCGCACATAAGTGTGGAAACACATTTGCCACATTGTGTGCATCAGTCAGAGGACAGCCTCGGGTGTTGGTCCTTATCTTCCACCTTGTTTTGAGGCTGTGTCTCTTGCTCAAACACTGTGCTCCCCAGGCTAGTGAGCTTCCAGGGGATTCTCTTATCTCAGTCTCCCATCTCACTATAGGCTGGGATTACAGATGCCTACATTCTTGCTAGTATGTTCAGCTTGAAATGGAGTCTGGAGATCCAATCTCAGACCATCACACTTAACTGCAAGTGCTTTATCCACTGAGCCATCTCCCCAGCCTGGGTCTGTTTTTGTTTTTGTTTTTTAACTTAAAAAAAATTGTGTATGTGTATGTGCACACCAGTGTCTCTTGTGACTACAAACATCACACACTCATGCCACTTTTTGCATCCAGCTTACATGGGTACTGGGGAATTGAACTCAGACTAGCAGGCTTTGTATGCAAGCACCTTTAACCAGTGAGCAATCTCCCTAGCTCTCAACTTTTTTAAAAAAACAATTTTCCTACATGTACATATTGTTTTTGCTTTTGTGTATGTGTTTAATGTGTGGGTTGTGCCATGTGCATCGAATTCACAGACAACCTCAGGGTGTTAGTCCTTGCTTTCCACTTTGTTTGAGACAGGGTCTCTTTTTGTTGTTTGCTTCTGGGAGGGCCAGACTGGCAGGCTCATCAGCTTTTGAGATTCTCCTGGCTGTACCTCCCATTTCCACAAGGAATTAGTTTACAGATGCATATACCACCTTGCATGCAGTGAGGATATACACTGAGCATGCAAACACTGGTAAGCAGGCTTGTGGAACAAGCACCTTTTAGCCACTAAACCATTTCCTCAGCCCCTTTTTTATTGTTTTAAATTCCTTTCTTGGACAATTTTAAATAAGCCATTTATTTCTTCTATATTCTACATGGGATCAGAACTTTAACTTGTCTCTTTAACAAATTTAGTTTTAGTGAATGTGTTCAGCAATTTATTTCTTTGTAACTTTGAATTTATTGTAGAATAAAGGAAGCCGGAATATTGGATTTTCACATCTTCGTCAGAGATCTGCCCACGAAGTTGTTGATTGTGTTGTTCAGTTACTGGTCCCAATGTGTAACCACCTGGAGAATATTCACAACTACTTTCAGGTCAGAACACCATCACATCATTATAGAAACTTATAAATCCCTCAAGGACAATGTTATTGGAGAGTGAGAGGAAAAAGAAATAGGGCGGGGAAGCTGGAGAACTTAGGAGGAGAGAGACATTTATATGTTCTTGAGAACAGACAGGCTCACTGATGGAAGTCTTACATGGAGTGGGTGGGGTCTTCAGAGAGAGTGAGAATGTCCAGAGTACCAGGTCAAGCAGCCTTCAGTTTTTTTTTTTTTTTTTTTTTTTTTTTTTTTTTAGCGATAGATGGGGAAAGAAATAGAAAATTATGTTTTGCTGGCAGACTTAGCAGTGAGGGTCTGTAAGCAACTGCCAGAAGTTCATTTTATATACATATGTATATATGTATGTATGTCTATGTACATGTATATATATACTTTAATTTATTTGAGAGAGAAAGAGGCTGAAAGAGAGAGAGAGAATGGGCATGCCAGGGCCTCCAGCCACTGCAAACAAACTACAGATGCATACCCTTGTGCATCTGGCTTAATGTGGGTCCTGGAGAATCAAACCAGGATCCTTTGGCTTTGCAGGCAAGCGCCTTAACTGCTAAGACATCTCTCCAGCCCCAAAAGTTAGCTGAGAAAAATCAAAAACAAGAGCAATTCCTGTACTAAACTCACTTTTCTTTTTAGTGCTTCCTCACGGAGGATCATGGTGTAGATGACAGACCAGGAGTGGAAGCTCAGGAGCACCACATCATGTCTTCCTGTTACCAAAGGCTACTGCAGATTTTTCACTCACTTTTTGCTTGGTAAGTACATGTGGGAGGTACGGAGAAAGGAGTATGTGTGTTTTTCTTTTCTTTTTAATATTTATTTATTTATTTGCAAGCAGAGCTAGAGTGTGTGTGTGTGCATGTGAATGGGTGCCAGGGCTCCAGCCACTGCAACAAACTCCAGATGCATGCAACACTTTGTGCATCTGGCTTTATGTAGGTACTGGGGAATCAAACATAGGCCATCAGGCTTTGCAGGCAAATGCCTTAACATGCTGAACCATCTCTCCAGCCCTGTGCTTGCTTTTTCAACTGACTGAGCACTGGAATTGTGAGGAAAAGGAAGAGGCTTTGAGGTAGGGTTTCGCTCTAGCCCATACTGACCTGGAATTCACTGTGTAGTCTCAGGGTGGCCTTGAACTCACGACAGTTTTCCTACCTCTGCCTTCCAAGTGCTGGGATTAAAGGCATGTGCCACCATGCCTGGCAAATCTGGCCATCTTCCTAAAGTTATAGCTACTTGTGAGGCTGAGGTGGAAAAATCTCTTGTGTTCACAGGGATCTTGAGACCAACCTGGGTAACATAGTAAGACCTCTTCCCCTTCCCCCCAAATGCGGCCAATCTTACAAAAGAATAAAGAGGAGATGAAGAAGAAGAAAAGAAGAAGAGATGACTCAGCAGATAAAAGCGCCTGCTTTCAAAGCCTGGCCTGGGTTCAATTCTGCACACCTATGTAAAATGGTGCATGCATCTGCTATTCATTTGTAGCAACAAGGGACCTGGGCATGCCCATACACACACATGTGCAAATAAATATATTGAAAAAATTAATAAATGGGGAGAATATTCGGTAAGACATTTTGTTTAAACAAGTAAGTAAATCCCAAATTATGTAGTGAAGAAGTGAACACAGTGTGGGCTAGAGTATTTTGTGGCACCATAGAAGCAGGTGGACTTGATGAGGCCCTTGTCTTTAGGGAGGTACGACACAGGCAAAAGTAGAAATAATGGTGTTAAGTACAGTGAAATTAATCTAGTGCAGATAGAAGATGATGAGAGTTGGGAAACAGTGAAGAGAGATTTATCTAGATGATAAGTCAACCCACCCATTGATATTGGGCCAGGAAAATGAAAGCATGTGTCCACATGAAAGCTTGAACACAAATGTCCATCAGCTGGTAAATGTGTAAACAAAGTGTGATACAGCCACATGGCTATATAATGCATGCGGCTACATGGCCTAAAAAAATGATTATGTTTAGTTAAAAAGTAAGTCTAAAGCCAGGCATAGTGGCACACACCTTTAATCCCAGCACTCAGAAGGCAGAGGTAGGAGTATTGTCATGAGTTCAAGGCCACCCTAAGACTACAGAGTGAATCCCACATCAGCCTGGGCTAGAGTAAGACCCTACCTTGAAAACCAAAACAACAACAACAAAAAGGTAGGTCTAGGGCTGAAGAGATGGCTTAGCACTTTCCTACAAAGTCAGAGGATTTAGGACCCATGTAAACTGGATTCACAAGGTGGTGCATATGTCTGGAGTTTGTTTGCAGCGGCTGAAGGCCCTGGCATGCCCATTCTCTCTCTGCCCCTTTCTCTCTCTCTCCCTCTCAAATAAATAAATAAAAATAAATATTTTAAAAATAAAATGAAAGCCAGGCGTGGCGGTGCACATCTTTAATCCCAGTGCTTGGGAGACAGAGGTAGGAGGATCACGATGAGTTCAAGGCCACCCTGAGACCCTACCTTGAAAAAAAAGAAAAAGAAATATAAAGCAAGTCTATCTGGGTATGGTGGTGCACACTTTTAATACTAGTACTTGGGAGGCAGAGGTAAATGGATTGTTAGGAGTTCAAGGCCAGCCTGAGACTACTGAGTGAATTCCAGATCAGCATGGGCAAGAGCAAGACCCAACCTCAAAAAAAAAAAAAAAAAAAAAAAAAAAAAAACACAAAAGACAAACAGACAACAAAAAAGGCAAGTCTAAGCCAGGCATGGTAACACATGCTTTTAATCCCAGTAGTTGGGAGTCAGAGGTGGGAGGATCACCATGAGTTTGAGGCCACCCTGAAGCTACATAAGCCTGAAGTAGAGTGTGACCCTACCTCGGGAAAAAAAAAAAAAAAAGTCTAGCTGAGGCAGAGGTAGAAGGATCACTGTTAGTTTGAGGCCACCTGGGCTAGAGTGAGACCCTACCTTTATAAATGCAAACAAATAAAAAAGCAAGTCTAGGCACAGTTGGTAGTGTGCTTGCCTTACATGCATGAGGCCCTGAGTTTGATCCCTAGCAACAAATAAACTGGTTGTGATGGCACATGCCTATAATCTCACCACTTGGGAGGTACAGGCAAGAGGATCAGAAGTTCAAGGTCATTCTGACTATATAGTGTGTTAAAGGCCTACATGAGATCTTGTCTCACAATGAGAGGGGAAAGGGAAGGAAGGAAGGAGAAAGAGAAGGGAATAGAAAAAGAAAAAGAAGGAAAAGCTTCAGGGGTCAGATTGTGTGGTCTGAAGGTGAGGCAGAAGAATTCAAATACTGTGTAGGAACGCAATTTTGGAGAGTCTCTTTTGCTGTTTTATTTTTCGCCATAGACATGATACAATGAACACATTTGAAGAAAGTCTTTTGATTAGGGTTTAGAGAGACTTTATTAGATTAAGTGAAGGAAAGAGGAGAGAGTACAGAGAGCTCCTGCCATGTGGAAGATGGGAGGGGTATAAAGCCCTAAAAAAAAATCTGTTTGACAGTAGTGTGTAAGACAGATTGGATTTCTTTGTTTGTTTTAGTTTTTTTGAGGTAGGGTCTCACTCTGTCCCAGGTTGACCTGATCTCACTCTAGCCCAGGCTGACCTGGAACTCACTTTGTAGACCCAGGCTGGCCTTGAACTCACAGTGATCCTCCTACCTCTGCCTCCCAAATGCTGGTATTAAAGGCATGTGCCACCATGCCCAGCAACAGATTGGAAAAGGACAAAAAACAAGCAAAGACCAGTTATAAGTACTGCCATAATCTAGAGGCCTGGCCTGAAATGATGTTATAGGCTTAAAATGGAAGGGAAAAATAGTTCTAAGATGGAACTGACTAATTAATGATTCTTTTTGGTTTGTTTTATTTTTCGAGGTAGGGTCTTGCTCTAGCCCAGGCTGACCTGGAATTCACTATGTAGTCTCAGGGTAGCCTCAAACTCATCGATCCTCCTACCTCTGTCTCCCAAGTACTGGAATTAAAGGCATGTGCCACCATACCCAGCACTGGCTCACATAAAGCCAGATGCACAAAGTAGCTCATGCATCTGCAGTTCATTTGCAGTGGTTAGGGGACCTGGTGCACACCCATTCTCTCTCTCTTTCTCTCTCTGTTTGTAAATAAATTAAAAAAAAAATAGAGGGCTGGAGAGATGGGTTAGCAGTTAAGGTACTTGTCTGCAAAGGCTAAGAACACATGTTCGAATCTCCAGGTCCCATGTAAGCCAGACACAAAAAGTGACACAAGCATGCAGTGTTGCATATGTGCCTAAGGGGGCACACATCTGGAGTTCATTCACAGCAGCTGAAAGACCCTGGCCTGCCCATTCTCTCCTCACTCCCGTCTCTCTCTCTCTCTCTGTGTCCTGCTCTCAAAAATAAAATAATAGCCGGGCATGGTGGCGCATGCCTTTAATCCCTGCACTCAGGAGGCAGAGGTAGGAGTATCACCGTGAGTTTGAGGCCACCCTGAGACTCCATAGTGAATTCCAGGTCAGCCTGGGCTAGAGTGAGACCCTACCTCGAAAAAACCAAAATAATAATAATAATAATAATAATAACAAAATAATAATTAATTAAATAAAAATAAATAGAAATTTGGGGCTGGAGAGATGGCTCAGTGGTTAAAGGCACTTGCTTACAAAGCCTGACAGCCTGGGTTTAATTACTCAGCATCCACATAAAGCTTAATGTACCCATTCTTTGTTTTTTCTTTCTTTCTTTCTTTTTCTTGGATCTCCCGAGGTAGGGTTTCTGTCTAGCCTACGCTAACCTGGAATTCACTTAGTAGTGTCAGGGTGGCCTCGAACTCATGGTGATCGTCCAACCTCTGCCTCCCAAGTGTTGGGATTAAAGGCATACACCACCACACCCAGTTCATTATTGATGATGTTTGCTGTGTATGTTGTGTGTACAGGATATCAGTCCTAGCCTTCCACCTTGCTCAAGACAGGGATTCTTGTTCACCATTGTGAATGACAGACTAGCTGGCCCACAAGCTTCAGGATTCTCCAATCTCAGCATCCCATTGCTCTAGGCAAGTTGAGATTACTGATGCATGCACTGCTGTATCCAGCTTCATGTGGGTTATGGGGAATTGAATTCTGGTCATCAGGCTTGTGCAGCTTTTTTAAAAATATTTTTTTTTTGTTCATTTTTATTTATTTAGTTGAGAGCGACAGAGAGAGAAAGAGGCAGACAGAGAGAGAGGGAGAATGGGCGCGCCAGGGCCTCCAGCCACTGCGAATGAACTCCAGATGCGTGCGCCCCCTTGTGCATCTGGCTAACGTGGGTCCTGGGGAATGGAGCCTTGAACCGAGGCCCTTAGGCTTCACAGGAGACCACTTAACTGCTAAGCCATCTCTCCAGCCCTTGTGCAGCTTTTTTAAAGTGCTTTTAACCACTGAGCCATCTCCTCAGCCCAGGAGGTATTCTTGATTGAACACCTACTATGACTTGAATGTGACTTGACAAAATTACTTTTATATTTTAGAGAACACTGTGATATATGGAATGTAAAAGCATTTTGTCTTCTGGAAAACCCACGAGCATTGAGAAGGACAGTTTGGGGTACACTTCATCTTCTTGTTTGTTCAGGGTGTTGCTATATAAACCATACCAACCCGGAACTTACTAGGTAGCTAGTCCAGGCCCACTGCAAATTCACTATCCTCCTACCTTAGTCTCTTGAGTGCTGGGATTATAAGCATATGATACCATACTCTGCTGCACTTTAATTTCTAACCTGATACATAGATCTGTGACTAACTTTCATATCTGAAGACTTGCGATTCTTTAATCAAACTCTAGTGGCTTACTAATGGTATAGACTGGTAGCCAGGTAGCCTCAGATGTTGTCTAAATAGTCTTTCTGAAATAATCCTTTAGGAGAGGATTTGTTCATCGTACAAACCACCATTTTCTACGTTCAGCCCTGGGCGTCCTTGCTGGCCGACTGAAGCAAATAGAACAGGAACAGCCTTTGGAGGAACTACTCAGGTAGGTCCCAAGAAATCTTCCTCTTAGTACTTATAATGGAAACTTATATTTCTAGCTTTTTTTCACTATATATACTTTCTCACCTTTCTGTGTGTGTGTGTGTGTATGTGTGTATGTGTGTGAGTGTGTGAGTGCATACACACATGTATCATGGTGAATGTATGGAGATCAGAAGACAATCTTTGGTGTTGATTCTTCTGCCTTGTTTTGAGCAGGATCTTTCTGTCTCTCTCTTTTAATATTTTATTTAATTAACTAATTTATTTTGTTTTTTTTTGTTTCTTTGAGGTAGGGTCTCACTCTAGCCCAGGCTGACCTGGAATTCACTACGTACTTTCAGGGTAGCCTTGAACTCACAGTGATTCTCCTACCTCTGCCTCCCAAGTGCTGAGATTAAAGGTGCCACCACATCTGGCAAAATATTTTATTTTAAATTTTTTTTTATTTGTTTTTTACTTTTTATTGAGAGAGAGAGAGAGAGAGAGAATACACCAGGCCTCCAGTCACTGCAAATGAACTCCAGATACATGCGCCACCATATGCATCTCACTTATGTGGGTTCTGGGGAGTCAGACCTGGGTCCTTAGGCTTTGCAGGCAAGTGCCTTAGCTGCTAAGCTATCTCTCCAGCCCAAAATATTTTATATTTATTTATTACAGAGAAAGAAAGAGAGAGAGAGAATGGGTGCACCAGGGCCTCTAAGCCACTGCAAACAAATCTAGATGCATGTGCCACCAGGTGCATCTGGTTTACATGGGTTCTAGGGAATCAAACCTGGGTCCTTAGGCTTTGCAGGCTAGCACCTTAACCACTAAGCCATCTCTCCAGCCCAGGATCTCTCTTCCAATCACTGAGTTTACCAGGCTAGCTGGCTCATTAGCTACCAAGTGACTCTCATGTATCTGCCTCCCATCTTGTCATAGGTGTGCTAGGATTACAGATGCTTGCTTGCTACTGTGTTTAGTTTTCCATGGGTTTTGGGGATCTAAATTCAAGTCTTTATGCTTGCACAACAAGTACTTTATCAACTGAGCCATTTCTCCAGCCCATCATTTATTTCGTTGTTTTTGTTTATGTTTTTTTTCGAGGTAGGGTTTCACTCTAGCCCAAGCTGACCTGGAATTCACTATGTAGTCTCAGGGTGGCCTCCAACTCACAGTGATCCTACCTCTGCCTCCCGAGTGCTGGGATTAAAGGTGTGCACCACCATGCCAGGCTTTTTTTTTTTTAATTGACAGCTTCCATACTTACAGACAATAAACCATGATTATTCTCTCCCCTCCCCCACTTTCCCCTTCACAAATCCACACTCCACTATATCCCTCCCTGTCTCCATTAGTCTCTCTTTTATTTTGATGTCATCATCTTTTCCTCCTATTATGAGGGTCTTGTGAAGGTAGTGCTAGGCACTGCGAGGTCATGTATATTGAGGTCAATTTCTTTCTGGACAACTGCATTATCAGCAGTGCTACTCTTCCTATTCTTTCTGCCACCTCTTCCACAGTGGACCCTGAACCTTGGAAGGTGTGCTAGAGATGTTTCAGTGCTAAATACTCTGTCACTTTTCAGCACTATGTTCCTTTTGGGTCATCCCAATGGTCACTACCATCTGAAAAGAGAAGCTTCTCTAACCAAAAGTGAGAGTAGCATTAATATATGGATATGAACATTAAATAAAGTGCTTACAGGGTAGTTTGGTTAGCATAATATGTGCATTTAGCCAGACAAGGCCCATGACCTCCCCCACTATAGGCTTTTGATTAGGTTTTCAATACCAGGCATGTATTCCCTCCCATAGGGCAGGCCTCCAGTCCAATTAGAGAGCAGTTGGTTCCCCCATAACAGACATGCCAATATTGCACGTGTTCGGTCATTTGGCCTGGCTGGCCAAACTTGAGGCTTGCAGTGTCCACTGTTTTCACTGCTGATGGCTTCTGCTACCCATAGGCCTGAATGAAGTGTAGCTTTCCTACCTTTCTATCAGTGGTTTACAGGGAGGATGTTTTCAGCTCAGCCCTAGCTTGATTTCTCAGTGATCTTGTAGCCCAGGTATGTGGAGTCTTCAGCAGTAGGGCCTTACCATCGACCTTGGTAATAGCCTGTAATGTTTTGGGGCATCAGGGACCACCCTGACCAATAACTCACTGGAAAATATCCCATTCCTGGCACTGAAATTTTTGTAGTAGCAGTCTGGCTTTCAGGTGTCCCATTATCCAAAAAAGTAGATTTTTACATGGTTTATTCACAGTACCCTGAATTTTGGTTGGCCCTCCCCACCCTTCTTTTACTCAGTCTCTTCCCCTGACCTTGCTTAGGCCGTTCCACTCCTAGTAATCTGTTCGTCCCCCTAAGTCTTCTCTCCTCCCTCCCTTATATCCCTTGTCTAGCTTACCGGCCTCTGCTACTGATTTTTTTCTCCAATTCACACACAAGTCTGAACATTTGTAGCTAGGATCCACATATAAGAGTGAACATGTGACGTTTGGCTTTCTGGGTCTGGGTTACCTCACTGTGTATAATCCTTTCCAGGTCCATCTATTTTCCCGCAAATTTCATAATTTTACATTTCTTTGCTGCTGAATAGAACGCCATTGTATAAATGTACCACATCTTCATTATCCACTCATCAGTTGAAGGACATCTAGGCTGGTTCCATTTCCTAGCCATTGTGAACAGAGTGCCAATAAACATAGATGTGCAAGTATCTCTAAGGTGATACAATGAGTCCTTAGGATCTATGCCTTGGAGTGCAGTAGCTGGGTCATATGGTAAATCTATTTTTAGCTGTCTCAGGAACCTCCACACTGATTTCCACAATGGCTGTACCAGAATACTTCCCCCCAACAGTGTAGAAAGGTTCCTCTTTTTCTGGTATGAGTAAGAAATCTATTCACCTGGCTTCTCCTGTAGTATAGGCAGAGCTTGGTGGTTCCAGGGACCTGTTCTGCTGCTGGAGCCACTTCTGCCTGCTTCTGTGGTCTCTAGAATTTCTGGATCTCTCCTACTTCTCTGCTGAGGTTGATAATTTCTTATACACCTTCATTTTTTCAGTAGAAGAGCCAAATTTGATTTCCCAGGACCCATTTAAGCCACATGCACAAGATTGCACATGCATATGGAGTTCGTTTGCAGCACGTGAAGACCCTGTTGTACCCATTCATTCTCTCTCCCCCTCCCCCTCCCCCACCAAATAGATAAATAAAAGTAAAAAAAAAATTTAAAAAAACGACCAAAATATCCATGACCTCACAGTGCCTGACACTACCTACACATGACCATCATAATAGGAGGAAAAGATCATGACATCAAAATAAAAGAGAAGCTGATTGAAAGGGGCAGGAGATATGATGGAGAATGCAGTTTCAAAGGGGAAAGTGGGGGGAGGGAGGGCATTATCATGGGATATTTTTTTATAATCATGGAAGTTATTAATAAAAAAAATGACCAAATCATGGCTAGAGAGATGGCATAACAGTTAAGGCACTTGCCTACAAAGCCAGATGCAAAGTGGCACATGCATTTGGAGTTCATTTGTAGTGGCTTTTAGCCATGGTGTGCCCATTCTCTCTCTCTTTCTCCTTGCAAATAAATAAAAAAAATTTTTTAAATCACAATAAGTCTTCATATATATATCAGCCCAAAAGTTTACCTTTGTAAGTTATGACGGTAAAACCATTAATTATCTTAGTCAATTCTGTTTTTTTTTTTTTTCTTTGGTGGGGTGAGGCATGGGCCATACAGGGTGTTACTCTGAAGCACAAGCTGAGCTGGAACTCACTTCCCTATTCCAGGATATCCTTGAACTTGTGATGCCATTGCTTCTACTTCCCGAGTGCTGGGATTACAGACATGTGCCACCATGCCTGGCTTTTTGAGACAGGGTCTGTTCAGCCAAAAGTTGGTCTCAAATTCACCATCCTCTTGCCTCAGCCATGTTTTCTTCTTTTTAAAAAATATTTTATTTATTGATTTATGTATTTGAGAGAGAGAGCCAGATGAGAGAGAGAGGATGGGCACTGTAAGTCCTCTAGCCACTGCAAACGAACTCCGGATGCATGCACCACCTTGTACATCTGGCTTGCATGGACACTGGAGAATCAAACTTGGGTCCTTAGGCTTTGCAGGCGAGCGCCTTAACTCCTAAGCCATCTCTCCAGCCCTTTTTTTCTTTTTATTGACAACCTCCATACATATAGACAATACACCAAGATCATAGTCTCCTCCCCCAACACTGCCTTTTCCTCTTCCCAAATATCTTACTTAAGTCCCTTTCCATTCCTACTAGCCTCTATTCTATTTTAATATCAGTTTTTCCCCTCCTATTATGCAGGTTTTGTATAGGTAGCATTAGCCATATGAGGTCATGAGTGCCACAGCCACTTTTCGTCTGGAAGACAGTATTGCAAAGCACTTCTACCCTTCCTTTCTTTCTACCACCTCTTCTGCCATGGTCCCTGAGCCTTGGAGGGTGTGATAAAGATGTCTCACTTAATGTTCAACACTCTACTGACATTTTCTCAGCACTTTGATGAGTTTTTAAAAATTTAATTAATGTATATGGTTATTTATTTATTTATTTATTTATTTATGAAAGAGAGAGAGAGAGAATGAATATGGGCATGCCAGGGCTTCCTGTTGACACAAACTGCAGGTGAATTTGCTACTTTGTGCATCTGTCTTTATGTGAGCCATCTCCAGCCTTTTGTTTTATTTTTAAAAAAATTATTTATTTAGGAGAGAGAAAAATGTGCAAGGGTCTTATGCCACTGCAAATGAACTTCAAGATACATGTGCCACTTTGTATATCTGGCGTTATGTGGGTACTGGGGAAGTGAACCCCAGGCTAGTAGACCTGTGCCATCTCCCAGCCTCCTTTGATGAGTTTTAATCTCCCCAGTATTGGGATTATAAATATGTGCCACCCCTCATGGTTCTTAGCCAACTCTTACTTGTCCAAGTTCCTTCCTACTCTATCCTCAGCAGGGTTTGATCTGTAGGGAGCAGCTATTTATCACTAATTGCTAGTCTTAAAGGAAGACCACATATGGCTAAGGCAGTGGAAGAGAGAGGTAAGAAGACAGTATAAGGGGCAAGGCTCTGTCTTCTACACAGTTTTAGCTAGAATGACTTGGTTTTTCTCTAATCACCCTCCCTGAAGCCTAGGGTATCATGGGGTTAGCAGTCAGTGCTTTCGATCCCTGTTTGGACAAGACCTTATTTCATTTTAAATAGAATACTGTAGCAAAACAGAAGCTGAGGTGGGAGGAGCGTAGGTTTGACCCAGTCTGGGCAATATGACAAGACTTCATGTCAGAAAAAGGAGGAGGGGGCTGAAGAGATGGCTTGGCTTAGCAGTTCAGGTGCTTACCTGCAAAGCCTAAGGAGCCAGGCTTGATTCTCTAGTGTTCATGTAAACCAGATGCACAAGGTGGCACATGCATCAGGAGTTCGTTTGCAGTGGCTGGAGGCTCTGGTGAGCATATTCTCACTCTATCTGCCTTTTTATCTCTCTAAAAAATAAGTAAAATATTTTTTTTTTCAAACAGGAAAAAGAAAAAGAGGGAGGGCTGGGGAGATAACGCATAGGTCAAAGGCACTTGTTTGCACCAGGTACAATTCCCCCAGTACCCATATAAAGCTATATGCACAAAGTGGCACATGCATCTGGCATGTATTTGCAGCAGCAATAGGCCCTGACATGTCCATACTCTTTGGTTTTTTTGAGGTAGGCTCTCACTCTAGCCCCAGACTGACCTGGAAATCACGGTTTAGTCCCAGGCTGGCCTCCAATTCACAGTGATCCTCTTACTCTGCTTCCTGAGTGTTGGGATAAAAGGCATGCGCCACCATGCCTGGTAATAAATAAATTTTTTTAAAAAGAAAGAGCTGAGCTAGAGAGATGGCTTAGCAGTTAAGGCATTTGCCTGTGAAGCCTCAGAACTTGTGTTCAAATCACCAGGTCCCACGTAAGCCAGGCACACAGTGTTGCAGTGCACACAAGGAAGCGCATGCGTCTGGAGTTCATTCGCAGTGGCTGAAGGCTCTTGCTTGCCCATTCTCTCCTCTCTCTCTCTCTCTCTCTCTCTCTCTCTCTCTCTCTCTCTCAAAATGAAGAAAAGAAAGATCCATGCATGGTACCACATACCTTTAGCCACTTTGGAGGCAGAGGTAGGAGGATTGCTTTAGTTGAAGGCCAGCATAGGACTACAGAGTGAGTTCTAGGTCAGCTTGGGCTAGAGTGAAAGAAAGTGCCAAAAAGAAAGAAAGAAGGGTGGGAGGGAGGGAAGGGAAGGAAAGGGAGGAAGGAAGAAAGAGAGGGAGAGAGAGAGAGAAAAGCTGGGTGTAGTGATACACACCTTTAATCCCAGCACTCAGGAGGCAGAAGTAGGAGGACTGCCATGAGTTCAAAACTAGCCTGAGTACACAGTGATTTCTGGACCCGCCTAGGCTAGAGTGAGACCCTACCTTGTGGGAAAAAAAAAAAAAAAAAGGAGGGTGCCCCGGCCAGCGGGGAGTTAAACAAGGACCCAAGGGGAAAAATAACCTGGATGAGAGACAAGAGACACAAAGAAGGAGACCAAGTCTAGAATCTGATCAAGGTCTCAGATTTATTCAGGCAAGCACAAGCTTATATACAGAAAACAAAACTTTTCAGACAGTGCCTACGTGCCTAAAGTCTGCTCCACAAATGCCTCTGTGTCTGAAGACTGTTTGCCAAGGCCATACGACAAGGTCTCTGTGCCCAGAGATCCCAAAACAACTGCAGTTCTCATGGTCAAAGAGCAGCCACGGCTCCCAACATCTCCTCCCTTCTTTTATACGAAAGAGGGGGAGACCCGCTGTTCAGCGGTGGGCTTTAACCAACTGGGGGAGTATTGACCTGACTCCTCCCGTGGGCTGTCATTTTTTGTCCCACAATTTTGGCCCTTGGTACCTTTTGGGGAGGGGAGGCAGAGCCTATATGATCATAATAAGTATGGTACCAACCTCCATGCAAGTCAGGTTTTTCTCTCAGGGAATTCAGAAGCAGTCAGAAAGGGACCTTCCCTTGCGGTGCTTTGCCTCGCACCCATGTTGGTGCCCATATCGCACTCACTTTATTGTGAGCTGATATGCATAGGTCTGAATCCTATGCAGCTCCAAAAGGAGGGGAGTCAAGGACGTATTCTATAGTGCATAGCTTGGACCTCTGCACGAACATTCACAATAGATTTCATTAGACACTTGAAGAAAATAGGCAACAGGCATAAGAGAAGCAGAAGGCAAACTCCCACAGCTGCAAAGCTGCCTATCCAGGAACTCAGAGAGTCCCAACCAGGCAACACAGACTTAATTGCAGCAAGTAAATCATTAGCAGCCTTAGTGGCATCAAAGTCAAGATGACTGTTTTGTATCCAAATAGAAATTCTGTTTGTTTGAACCTGTTTTATCTTTTTTGTACCTTGTACATGTTCTTGTACATGCTTTACAATAATGTTTATTTCCTTTATTTCAAAACACCCCACTATGCTGGTCTTAGAAAAGCATAGTGGAATACCTAGACCACGCCCTGAATATGAACTCATAATTATTTGATGTAATTCTATATTTTTACTAGATGGCGTACTTAGCAACCGAGTGTTATTGACTAGAACTATGATTTCTTTTTTCTCCCAAGTCACTGGATGTAATATAGGAGGATCAGGAACATAGGTCCAGTAAAGTTCACTGTAAGCAAGATGTAGATGACTCCATATTATCAGGATCAGCAGTGTCCTCTTGTTTGATCTCGTGGCCTGCATGCCGCACCAAACGTTCTGGCAACCATCTGGCTCCATTTTCTTTCTGTGAAAAAATACAAACAGATCCTCGTCCCCATATTAATACAGGGTCGGGTCCATTCCATTTGTTAGTCAATGGATCTTTCCACATGGCTTTGGCAAAGGTATTTTTTGTATTTGTGTGCCAAAAGCGATCAGCAGCTGAATTTCCCTGAGTATCAAGGGTTAAAAAGTTTAGGACAAACAAGGCATGATGAAGGATATTTCTTGGAGAGCCCTTTATGGGGCCTTTCCCTGCTTGCATCACGGACACAGAGAGGATGGGAGCAGCCGCTCAGCCTTAGGGGCCGTGCAATCTCTGGAAAAATGACCCGGTTGTTTGCAATTAAAACAAGTTTTGATCTTGTCCCTCTGGGTCAAATCTTTAAGGGCCGCTCCTATGGCTAGTCCAATGCTGTGGGACGCAGGGTCTACATCAGCACAGAGTTTGATAAAGTCAGAAATATTTTTGCCACGGCGATGGGGGCGTATAGCCACTTGGCAGGCAGAATTAGCATTCTCAAAGGCAAGATGTCTAACAAATTCATTATCTGTTTCCTCCTTTCCCATGAGCCGTTCAGCGGCCTCTGTAAGGTGGCCGATAAAATCACTATAAGGCTCTTGTGGACCCTGTCTGAGTTTAGCAAGAGAGGTGACAGCTGACCCTTTAGAGGGAAGGCTCTTCCAGGCTTTGAGAGCTGCATGTTGAATTTGTGTAAGCAATCCTGGAGGAAATTTGGTTTGTTTTTCATTCGT
This sequence comes from Dipus sagitta, assembly GCA_036346955.1. Lineage (NCBI taxonomy): Eukaryota > Metazoa > Chordata > Mammalia > Rodentia > Dipodidae > Dipus > Dipus sagitta. The sequence goes on from CM070787.1 coordinate 52,834,915, forward strand.
ATCATAGGGACGGTTGCCCAAAAGTTTATCTAGCGTCCAGGCTTTGGAGGAACTACCAGCGGCCAAATTACGGCGGGCAGCATCCTGGCACCTCTCAGTGTAGTCAGCTTTCCATAGAAGAAAGTCACCCCTAGTTAAAGTAGCTTTAGTTAACATAACCCAATCATTAACAGTAAGTAAGTCTTCACTTAGAGATTCTAACAGCGAGATAGTGAAAGGAGCAATAGGACCATACGAAGTAACTGCATTTTTTAACTCTTTTATATGTTTAAATTTAAGGCGGTGATATCGCTGGGCTTTAGTAAGTAAAGTGTCATCCCTTTCTTCATTCTCAGTGCTTTCTGACCCAGCAGGTTCCTTTGTTTCAGATCCTCCCTCCCCCTCTTCTGGGCTATCTGGATCCTGCAGCTCAGCCTCATTAGATTTTCCTTCAGTAGGTTTAACTTGGGAGCGAGTTACAGGAAAGGCATGGAGAGTTTTAGTTTTAGTTTTCTGAACAGGGCGAGTGGAGGGGGAGCGTATTTCTAAATCAAGGTCGCGTAACTGCTTGAGCAGGTGTGACTTTTCTTTTTTGGCTTGGAGGAGTGTCTTAAGAGATTGTGTCTCCCGGGAAAGTTTAGTAATTGCATGTCTAGTTATTTCTTCTAGATCAGAGGGAGCGTCAAGCGCCGGGGCAGAAGAAGGGGGTGCTATGTTATAGGGTGGTGGCCGTGTACCCAAAAGTGTCTGGGGGGCCCAATCAGAGTTATGATATTTAATAGCTTCATCCTGCAATTTAGCCCTTTCCTCAGGGGGTGGGGGGAATGAGTCATCATCAGGATTGGTGGTTTTTAAATCAGACAGAACTGGATAGGTAGATTGTGGGAGAGGGTTACTAGGCGGGGAATCATCAGCATTTTCTGGCATAGGAATGATGATAGAGGGACAATTAGAGCCAGGGGAGAAGGGGCTGGTTGTTGCCCGCCTGCAGCACTGCGAGAGCCGGGGCGGGCGGGGTAAGGATTCTCTGGGACTTCATTCTTATGGAGGGAGGTCTGACTACCAGTGAATTTATTTTTAAGAAAATTCTCACTATCTGTAACTACTTTTGAAACATCAGGGTGATAGTGGCGGACCTGTAATACATCATTTATGAGATTCCAATAAGAAAATGCCTGCACTGGAACCCTTTCAGGACCATAAGAGCGGTAGTAGTCATTTAGACAGTCACCAACACGGCGCCACCGCTTTTCATCTATAGTTCCTTCTTGGGGGAACCAAGGACAGACATCCTCTAAAAAGACAAAGAATTTCACTAAATCTTTTTTCTTAACCCGTGTTCCTCGTGTCTTGAGAGAAGCTTTAAGCCCTTCAACAAACAATTCATGCTTACTTAATGCTTGTCTCATAATTGCGTCGCTTTTCTTACCTCTCCGGATCTGTATCACAGGCGGGCACTCCTGTGGTGATCACTGTGCAGATCTGTATCACAGGCGGGCTGCCTGTGGTGATCTCTATGCAGATCTTCACTCACCAATCAGGTGGCGATCCAATGGGGGACGGCCGTCCACTGGAGCGACATCCAGGTCACACTTCGTACCTCGAGCCCCACGTTGGGCGCCACTTGCCCTGGCCAGCGGGGAGTTAAACAAGGACCCAAGGGGAAAAATAACCTGGATGAGAGACAAGAGACACAAAGAAGGAGACCAAGTCTAGAGTCTGATCAAGGTCTCAGATTTATTCAGGCAAGCACAAGCTTATATACAGAAAACAAAACTTTTCAGACAGTGCCTACGTGCCTAAAGTCTGCTCCACAAATGCCCCTGTGTCTGAAGACTGTTTGCCAAGGCCATACGACAAGGTCTCTGTGCCCAGAGATCCCAAAACAACTGCAGTTCTCATGGTCAAAGAGCAGCCACGGCTCCCAACAGGAGGGGGGGAGAGAAGGAGAAGGGAAGAAAGAGCAGAAAGAGGAGATCAGGTGTTGGCTCTAGTTTTCGTTTAGTTGTTTTATTTTAACAACATTTTGAACTAATCATGAGTATTTATCACTTAATTTATCATTATTGCATGTTGGTATATACCTTTAGTCCCAGCTCTCAGGAGGAAGAGATAGGAGGATCACTGAGTTTGAGGTTAACCTGTGACTACAGAGTGCTTTCTTTAAAAAAAAAAATTTTTTTTTTTTGTTTTGTTTTTTCGAGGTAAGGTCTCGCTCTTGTCCAGGCTGACCTAAAATTCACTATGTAGTCTCAGGGTGGCCTCAAACTCACAGCAATCCTCCTACCTCTGCCTTTCAAGTGCTGGGATCAAAGGCGTGTGCCACCACCCCTGGCTCCTTTTTTTAAATTTTTTAAATTTTATATTTATTTATTTGACAGAGAGAAAGAGGGAGAGGGAGGGAAAGAGAGAGAGAATGGGTGCACCAAGTTCTCTAACCACTGTAAACGAACTTCAGACGCATGCGTCACCTTGTGCATCTGGCTTACCAGCCCTTCAGAGTGCTTTCTAGGACAGCCTAGGATAGAATGAAACCCTACCAGGGGGAAAAAAAATTGAGCCAATCTTATTGTTTTCTTCCATAATGTTTCTACTGCTCAGATTTTAAACATGATTTTTAAGCCACTTCAGTGTGTCTGTCACTTAAGGCTTTAAAAAGTAAATAAGAGGGCTGGAGGGATGGCTTAACAGTTAAGGCGTTTCCCTACAAAGACCTAGGTTCAATTCCCCAGGACCCACATTAGCCAGATGCATAAGGAGGCGCTCACATCTGGAGTTCATTTGCAGTGGCTGGAGGCCCTGGAATGCCCATTCTCCTCTCTCTCTCTCTCTCTCTCTCTCTCTCTCCCCCCTCTTTCTCTGTCTGTCAAATAAATAAATAAAAATAAAATATTGAAAAGTAAATAAGAGTTGGGATGATTTTTAAGTGGTTAAAGGTTCTTGCTTCATTCACAGATTGCTGATCCAAGTTGACCTTCCCCAGACCCACATATAGTTGGATTCAAAGTGGTGCACACATCTGTCATCCAAATGAACCTACAGCTATGGGAGATGAAACCAGCAGAATCTGGAAGCTCACAGTCTAGCTAATCTGATGCACACAGTGGCAAAACAATAAGAGACTGTCTCAAAAAGAAGATGTCAGGAGAGGGCACTTACCGCGAGGTTCTCCTCTGACCTCCACATTTGTACCATGGCACATGCATCACACACACACACATACATACATACATACATACATACATAACAATATTTTAAAAAGCAGATAATTTCCTGGGTATGGTGATCCATGCCTGCAATCCTAACCCTTGGGAGCTGTAGTCAGGAGGATCAGGTATACCCTCCAGCCCTCAAAGCATATGAAACCTGGCCTCAAATCCACCAACACACACCCAAAAATAAAAAATGATTTATATGGATTTCACATAGTACATGGTACATGGGCTTCTTGGCATATGTGACCCTTTAAGGCCAAGATTTTGTCCTTAGGCTCTCTTCTGCCTGGATTTCTCCATAAAAGGAAATTGGCAGTAAAGCACCTGAAAATGAAGAGTATTGTGGTAAGGCCATTAAATACTTAAAGAGATTTTGGACAACTCAGGCGGATATAGTTTTCTTTTTCCTTGCAGCCAGAGCTTCAATTATTTGCAAAATTTCCAGCACAGCATTCCCAGTTTCCAGTGTGGTCTTTATCTCCTCAGACTTATGATGGCCCTTTTGGAGAAATCTACAGCTCCTACTCAGAAGAAAGAAAAACTCGGTAATGGCCCAGATCCTTGTTCTTTTTTTTTTTTCTCTTTTTTGAGGGGTTATGAATACGATTAATATCTCACACAAAGTTCCTAGAATTTTGGACATACTCATATGTAAATCTCCAAATAACCTTGGACATACCCTCTTGCTTCACCAAGGCAGTTAAAGTAGAAGGAACTACGATACTGCTTAGGGCATCTTTGGTTATGTTTACTGGCTATATCGTTTTCTTGGGTTGTGGGGGCATAGTATTAAACCCAGGATCTCATGGATACTAAACATGTACTAGACCATTCATTGATTTTGCCAGCTCAGTCCTGGATAAATTTCTGTTTGTTGTTAGTCTTGTTGTTGTTATTGTTAAATATTTTATTTATTTACTTGAGAGATAGAGAGGAAAAGGCAGATATAGAGACAGAATGGGCACACCAGGATCTCCAGGCAGGCAGACAAACTTCAAGTGAATGTGCCACTTTGTGCATCAGGCTTTATGTGGGTACTGGAGAATCAAACCTTTGTCCTTTGGCTTTGTAGGCAAGCATCTTAACTGCCAAGCCATCTCTCCAGTCCTTGTGTTTGTTTTTAGTATTTTTATTTGCTTAGAGACAGGGAGAGAGAGTATGGGCATGTCAGGACCTTCTGCCATTGCAAACAAACTCCAGACACATACAACTTTGTGCATCTGGCTGTAGGTGGTACTGGAGAACTAAACCCGGGCCATCAAGCTTTGCAAGCAAGCACCTTTAACCTTTGAGCCATCTCTCCAGTCCAGATTTTGTTTTTTTAAACCAAATACTTTTGTTGTTGTTGTTGTTTGGGTTTTTTGTTTGTTTGTTTGTTTGTTTTGTTTTGTTTTTTTCAAGGTAGGGTCTTGCTCTAGCCTGAGACCTGTAGTCTCAAGGTGGGTTCAGATTCAAGGCAATCTTCCTTCCTCTGTCTCCCAAGTGCTGGGATTAAAGGCATGCCCCACCATGCCCTGCAAAATCAATACTTTTATGTGAGAACGAAAAGGCCAAATTACAGGGTGGAGAGATGGCCTAGCAGTTAAGGCACTTCCCTGCAAAGCCTATGCACCCAGGTTCAATTCACCAGTGCTCATGTAAGCCAGATACAGAAGATGGCACATTCATCTGGAGCCCCTTTGCCGTAGCTAGAGGCCCTGGCGCACCCATTTTTTCTCTTGCTCCCTCTGGTCTGTCTCTCTCTCAAGTAAGTAGGTAAATAAATAAAATATTATTTTTGCTTATTTTTGAGTGAGAGAGAGAGGTTTTTGAGGTAGGGTCTCACTCTAGCCTGGGCTGACCTTGAACTCTGTAGCTCTAGGCTGGCCTCAAGCTCACAGCAATCGTCCTACCTGTGGTTCCCAAGTGCTAGGATTAAAGGTATGCAACACCATGCCCTAGCTTTTTAAAAGATTTTTAAATTTTTTTTTTTTTTTTTTTTTTGAGAGAGAGTACAGGTGTGTCAGGGCTTCTTGCCACTTCAAAAGAACTCCAGGTCCATGTGCCACTTTGTGTGTCCAGCTTTACTAGGTACTAGAGACTCAAACCTGGAACTGCAGGCTTTGAAAGCAAGTGCTTTTAACCACTGGGCAATCTCCCTAGCCCATAACCAGTGTTTAACCATCTCCTCTTCTTTCTCCTTTCTATATTGTGTGTGTGTGTGTGTGTGTGTGTGTGTGTGTGTACATATATGTACAGGTGCATGTGGACGTATGTGTATGTGGAAGTCAGAGGACAGCCTTAAGTGGTATCTTCATGGGCTATTCATTATTCCCCCCCTCCTCCCCCCAGCCCAGAATTAAGCAGTCCTTTAGCTCTGCCTCCCCAGTGCTTGGATTAAAGGCATGTTTCACCATGCCTGGCATGTTCTTTTATTTTTATTTTTATTTTTATTTTTATTTTTATTTTTATTTTTTTGGTTTTTCAAGGTAGGGTCTCACTCTAACCCAGGCTGACCTGGAATTCACTATGGAGTCTCAGGGTGGCCTCCAACTCACCGTGATCCTCCTACCTCTGCCTCCCGAGTGCTGGGAGCCCAGCTGATGTTCATCTTTTTTAAACAAGATCTCTCTTTGGCCTGGAGCTGGCCAGTTAGACTAGGCTAGCTAGCCAGGAATCCTCCTGTCTCCACCTCCCCAGTGCTGGATTACAGGTGTGCATGACCACACCCAGCTAGTGCCTGACACTTGACATTTTTCTTTAACTTTTATCAGAACTGTTGGAATGCAGCACACCAGGGCTTTATGCCATTGCAAATCGAACTCCAAATACATGTACCACTTTGTGCATCTAGCTTTACATGGGTACTGGGGAATTTAACTTGAGTGAGCAGGCTTTGGAAGCAAGCACCTGGAACTGATGAGCCCTCTCCCCAGCCAGGGAATTTTTTTTTTAAATATTTTTTTATTTTTATTTATTTGAGAGCGAACGACAGAGAGAGAAAGAGGCAGAGAGAGAGAGAGAGAGAATGGGCCACTCCAGCCACTGCAAACGAACTCCAGATGTGTGCACCCCCTTGTGCATCTGGCTAACGTGGGTCCTGGGGAATGGAGCCTCGAACCAGGGTCCTTAGGCTTCACAGGCAAGCGCTTAACCGCTAAGCCATCTCTCCAGCCCGAATTATTATTATTATTTTTTTTTAATTTGTGTGTGTGAGAGAGAGACTGGATGTGCCAGGGCCTTTAGCTGCTGCAGATGAACTCCAGACACATGCGCCCCCTTGTGCGCATGTGCGACATTGCATGCTTGTGTCACTGTGCATCTGGCTTACTTGGGACTTGGAGATTCAAACATGTGTTCTTGGGCTTCACAGGCAAGCGCCTTTATCACTAAGCCATCTCTCCAGCCTGATTTTTTTTAATTATGTATTTGTGGGCTGGAGAGATGGCTCAACTGTCAAGGCGCTTGCCTGCAAAGCCTAATGATCTGGTTCAGTTTCCCCAGTACCCACGTAAAGTCAGATGCATGAAGTGACACATGCATCTGGAGTTTGTTTGCAGCAGCTGGAGGCCCTGGCATGACCATATTCATTCTCTTATTCTCTCTGCTTGCAAATAAATAACTAAAAAATATTTTTTAAAAAAGTGCCAGGCATGGTAGCACATGCCTTTAATCCCAGTTCTCAAGAGGCCGAGTAGGAGGAGAATCGCTGTGAGTTTGAGGCCAGCCTGAGACTACATAGTGAATTCCAGGTCAGCCATGGTTAGAGTGAGACCATGTTTTGAAAAATAAGTAAATAAATAAGCCATTAAAAAATATGTGTTTGAGCCGGGCGTGGTGGCGCACGTCTTTAATCCCAGCACTCGGGAGGCAGAGGTAGGAGAATTGCCGTGAGTTCGAGGCCACCCTGAGACTCCATAGTGAATTCCAGGTCAGCCTGGGTTAGAGTGAGACCTTACCTCGAAAAACCAAAAAAAAAAAAAAGTGTTTGAGCCGGGCGTGGTGGCACACAACTTTAATCCCAGCACTTGGGGGGCAGAGGTAGGAGGATCGCTGTGAGATCGAGGCCAGCCTGAGACTGCATAGTGAATTCCAGGTCAGCCTGGGCTAGATTGAGACCCTACCTTGAAAAAACAAAAACAAAAAAAATTTAAAATAAAATAAAAAATATGTGTTTGCATGTGTGTGTGTATGAGCATACCAGGGTCTCTTGCTAATGTAAATGGATGCCAGACACTTGCACCATTTTTTTGTATCACTTTATGTGGGTGGTGGTTGGGGAGTTGAACCTTAGGCCAGCAGGCTTTGCAGATGCCTTTAACTGCTGAGCCATCTCCAGCCCCCTAAAGAGTTGATTTTTGTCTTGTATTCCATCAGCTTCCCTGGCCAAACAGTTCCTTTGTCGGTTGTGGCCTCATGGGGACAGAGAGAAGAACACCATTTTTAATGACCATCTCCATGATTTGCTGTGGTGAGATGTTTCTTCCAGTGAACCAAATTGCCTTTTTCTATTTTGCTACTGTTGGGATCGGGATCCTTCATATGATCAGGAACTGAGCAATGATCTTTGTTAGAAGCAGCTTGAAAACAACGAATGTTTTAAATAGGCATAGTTTGAGCCAGGTGTGGTGGCACACGCCTTTAATCCCAGCACTCAGGAGGCAGAGGTAGGAGGAGTACAAGGCCTCCCTAAAACTACATAGTGAATTCCAGGGCAGCCTGGGCTAGAGTGAGACCCTACCTTGAAAAACCAAATAAATAAATAAATAAATAAATAAATAAGGCCATAGTTTAAGTATGTGCTTACTAAGATCTTCTTAATTCTACTGCTATTACCTAAGTCCGTCTTTTTAAATCCAGTCAAAGAACATGGAGGTATGTGCACTTGTGTCCTATTTTTTTTTAAAGTGATATACGTCCAAGTGTGGAGATTACAGGAGCCTGCCCCAAATTTATTTCTGTCTTTATATGTCTTGATAGCCTAAGTGCCCCTGTTCGGGGTTTGGGTGGTTATCCTAATTTCTTTTTCAAGATAGGGTCTCACTCTAGCCCAGACTGACCTGGAATTCACTCTGTAGTCTCAGGCTGGCCTCAAAGTCACAAACTCACAGTTAACCTACTTCTGCCTCCTAAGTGTTAGGATTAAAGGCGTGCACCACTACCTGCTTATCCTACATTTCTTTTTTTCTTTGGATTTTTGAGGTAGGGTCTTGCTTCAGCCCAGGCTGACCTGGAATTTCCTATGTATTCTCAGGGTGGCCTTGGACTCAGTGATCCTCCTACCTCTGCCTCCCAATTTAAAGTTTGTTTATTAATTTGAGAGAGACAGAGAGAGAAGAGAAGAGTGCAAATGGACTCCAGACACATGTACCACCTGTGTATCTGGCTTACGTATGTCCTGGGGAATTGAACCTAGGTCCTTAGTCTTCACAGGCCTTAACCACTAAGCCATCTCTCCAGCCCTATCCTACTTTATACATATATATTTATGAGAGAAAGAAGCAGAGAGAAAGAGAGAGAGGCAAATAGAGAGAGAATAGGCATTCCAGGGCCTCCAGCCACTGCAAACAAGTTCCAGACGCATGCGCCACCTTGTGCATCTGATTTGTGTGGGTCCTTTGGCTTTGCAGGCAAATGCCTTAACCATTAAGCCATTTCTCCAGACCCCTATCCTACTTTCTTAATAGTGAATCAAGTGTTTGTTGCCTACCATGTCCAATACACATCCATCACTTCCAAGGTATCTAACTGTATGTAGTTTGTTTTTGGAGACAGTTACATGTAATCCAGGCTGGCTTGGAACCCCTGATCTTCCTGCCTCCACCTTCCAAGTGCTGGGATTACAGGAGTATAGCCCCAGCTCTTCCATTCATTTTTTACATATTTGGAAATAGGGTTTCAATAAGTTTTTCAGGATAGCCGTGAACTCACTATAGCCCAAGCTGACAAGGAACTTGAAATCCTTCCGCCTTACTAGTTGTTGCAAATTGATCACTAACCCACCTGATCTGATATTAAAACATGGGTGGTTATAGGTTACTTTATAACTTTTCATAGATTTCCATAGAATACCTCTAGATATTGAAGGTGGTTACTAGTCAACTTCCCATCATTGGGATGGAATTCCTCAGAAAATTAACTTGAAAGATGGCAGATTTATTTTGACTCATGCATTTAGAGATTCTGGGTCATGGTCATTTAGCTATGGTGAGGGTGACACAATGGAAGCACGTGGTGAAGCACACTTGCTTACTTCAGGATGGTCAGGAGACAGCTCAAGAAAGAAATCTTGAAGCTGGGCGTGGTGGTGCATGCCTTTAATCCCAGCACTCGGGAAGCAGAGGTAGGGGGATCGCAATGAGTTCAAAGCCAACCTGAGAGTACATAGTGAATTCCAGGTGAGCCTGAGTTAGAGTGAAACCCTATCTCGAAAAACAAAAAAATAAAAAAATAAAAGAAAGAAATTTTGGGCTGAGAGATGACTTAGCAGTTAAGATGCCTGCCTGCAAAGCCAAAGGACCTCAGTTCGATTTCCCAGTACCCATGTAAGCCAGATACACAAGGTGGCACATGCATCTGGAGTTTGTTTGCAGTGGCTGGAAGCCCTGGCGTGCCCATTCTCTCTCTCTCTCTCAAATGAATAAATAAAAATAAAATATTTTAAAAAAAGAAAGAAATCTTGACTTAGGCATTCCATAACATGTGTTCATATTCCTCTATCACTCTGTGAAGCATCTACTTGCAGCACACAGGCAACGTTCTGAAGGCCATAGAGGAGATTGCTGGCATTGGTATCCCAGAATTGATCAACTCTACAAAAGATGCATCATCTTCCACCTTCCCCACATTGACCAGGTAAGAGAGCTCATGCCTCTAGGTCTTTTCCTAAGGTAGAATCACATTGTATAATGTATGCCCTTTCTACATAACTACCTTAACTTCTCATCTAATTCTGATATAAATGGGAGGTACATTTATTCCTTTCTTCAGGACTATATATCTACTATGCACTTCTTCTAAGTGGCTTTCAGCCAAGGTATATTAGTTACTTATCACTGTGACAAAATACCTGATGGAAAGATCATGATTTCATAGAGCTTTTAGTCTACTGTGTCAGGAAAGGCATGGTGTCGGGAACCACTTCATCAGTAGTGGCAAGAAAGTGAGGCTACAGCTTGTTCTCATGGTCCAGAACAGGAAGGAAACGTGCTAGAAATAGAGGTGAGAGGGCTGGAGAGATGGCTTAGCAGTTAAGGTACTTGCCAGGTTCCATTCTCCAGGGCCCATGTAAGCCATATTTACAAGGTGGTGCATGTGTCTGGAGTTTGTTTGCAGTGGTTGGAGGCCCTGGCATGATCATTCTCTCTTTCTCTCTCTTTCTATGTGCCTGCCTGCCTCTCTCTCTCTCTCAAATAAAATAAATAAAAATAAAATATTTTTTAAAAAGAAATAGAGGTGAGTATAACCTTCAAAAGCCTACACATTTCTGTCAGGCAGGCTGCTACAGCCTCAAAATAGCTCTATAGGCTAGGGGTCCAGTGTTCCATATATAAAACTAGGGGCATTTCAGATTCAAGTCATGATAGAACAAAAGGACCTTCTTGAGGAATAGGGTCACTAGTTGAGGTTTTCAAAGGCAGGGACTTCTATTTGTGCTTTCATCCTTTAAACTTGAAACTAGGGCAAGAATATAGCCTAGTGATTATGTATGTTTGGCATATGTAAAGTCTGGATTCAGTTTGAAACTTTCCAATAATTTAATCACCTTGAGGATAGTGAATATTATATTTAATGTGTCTCTATGGACTTTTCTCACAATATAAATAGATACCATACTTATGAAGTCTTTCCATTTTATAAAGTACTTTTTTTGTTTGTTTGTTTTTCAGGCAGAGTCTTGCCAGGTTGACCTGGTACTCTGTAGCCCCAGGCTGACCTTGAACTCACAGGGATCCTCCTACCTCTGCCCCCTGAGTATTGGGAATAAAGGTGTGTACCACCATGCCTGGCTCTTTTCTTTTTTTTAATATTTATTTATTTACTTTAGGGAAAGAGACGAGAGCCAGTGAGAGAGAGAATGATTGCTCCAGTGCTTCATGCCATTACAAACAAACTGCAGGTGCATGTGCTACTTTGTGAATCTGCCTTTATGTGGGTATTAGGGAATTGAACACAGGCTTTCTGGCTTTGCAAGCAAATGCATTTAACCACTGAGCCATCTCTCCAGCCCTTCTTTCACAACTTTGCATTTATCTTCTTAATAATTCGGTAGGTGTCATTACTGCTTTGTTTTTTTTTTTTTTAATCTTTTTAGAAGAATGAAAGTTAGGGCTGGGGAGCGGGGTTAGTGGTTAAAAGCACTTACTTCCAAAGCCTGGTGTCCTGAGTTCAATTCCCCAGTACCTAAGTAGAGCCAGATGCACAAAGTGGCACATGCATTTGGAGTTTGTTTGCAGGCAAGAGGCCCTGGTATACCCATACTCTCTCTCTCAAATAAATAAATGTGCACCAGGCATGGTGATGCAGACCTTTAATCCCAGCTCTTGAGAGCCAGAGGTAAGAGGATCGCTATGAGTTCAAGGCCACCTTGAGACTACATAGTGAATTCCAGATCAGCCTGGGGCAGAGTAAGACCCTACCTGGAAAAAACAAAAAATAAATATAAATGAGTAAAATGTATATTTATAATATTTTATTTTATTTCTTAGAAAGAGAGGGGGGCTAGAGAGATGGCTTTGTGGGTGCTTGACTGAAAAGCCTAAAGGACCCAGGTTCAATTCTCCAGGACCCATGTAAGCCATATGCACAAGGTGGCTCATACATCTGGAGTTCATTTGCAGTGGCTGAAAGCCCTGATGCACCCATTCTCTCTCTCTCTTTCTCTCAAATTAAAAATTAGAGACAGAGACAGAATGGGCACACCAGGGCTTCTAGCCACTGCAAACAAACTCCATATGCATGCACCACCATGTGTGTCTGGCTTATGTGGGTTCTGGTGAATCAAACCTTGGTCCTTAGGTTTCGCAGGCAAGCACCTTAGCCGGTGAGCCATCTCTCCAGCTCCAGTATATATGTATATAAATATAAATATATATATACATATATATATATATATATATATATATTTTTTTTTTTTTTTTTTTTTTTAAAGATAGAGAAACCTGGTGCAGTGGTGCACACCTTTAATCCCACAGCCCACAAGGCAGAGGTAGGAGGATGCCTGTGAGTTTATGGCTAGTCTGGAACTGTAGAATGAGTTCCAGGTCAACATGGGCTAGAGTGAGATCCTACCTTAATTAAAGGAAAAAAAAAAAAAAAAACAGCAGGGCCTGGTGGCGCACGCCTTTAATCCCAGCCCTCAGGAGGCAGAGGTAGGAGGATTACCATGAGTTCAAGGCCACCCCGAGGCTACATAGTAAGCTCCAGTTCATCCTGGGCTAGAGGGAGACCCTACCTCAAAAAACCAAAAGAATTAAAATAAAACCCAAATAAACAAAAAAGATAAAGAAGTAAATTATTGTTAAGTGTCCTGGATTTTCCTTGGAAGTTCTTTCTAAGCAGTGCATTGTCAGGTGTGTGCTCATGCTTCCCCTTCTTCTAGGCACACCTTTGTCATTTTTTTCCGTGTGATGATGGCTGAACTCGAGAAGACAGTGAAAGGTCTCCAGGCTGGCACAGCAGCAGACTCGCAGCAGGTGGTTCAAACACTCCTCTCTCAAAGAAGTGGATGAGTACTTGGATATTGCTGTTTCTGTTTCATGGGTCTAGGGTTTCTCCTCAGCTAGTTCTTTTTTTTTTTTTTTTTTTTTTTTACAGTCAGTTTGGTACCATTATTAGGCTCATCCGTGACCTACCCCCTCCCCTTGGCCCCTCCTTGTTGAGGTATACGGGTCATGCATTGTGGAGTTAGCCCACAGTTATGGGAAAGCTAAATGTCTCTGCATATCATGACCCAACATGTGGCTCTGACATTCTTTCCGCCCCCTCTTCCGCAAAATTTCCCTGAGCCATGTTGGGTTCATTTTTGGTCTGCTTCAGTGATGAGGTGTTGGGGGCCTCTGAGGCTCTGGCACTCTGATTTGGTAGGAGTTGATTTTTCTCTGTGCTGATCTCCTTCCCCCTTGTACTGGTATCCGGTTCATCAGGAAAACAGCCCCCTTGCTTGTTTCTCCAATTTTTCTTAGTTTCAGCCGGGGCCCTTTTGAGGTATGGTGGGGTGGCTCTCTCCTTAGGATCTACATCTATCTGAAAAAGAGAAGCAGATTCTCCAACGGAGAGTAAGTTAGCATCAGGACAAATGAGATAACCCTTTTTTTTTTTTTTGTAGAGAATTTAATAGGTGTAGGCCCTCTTGTAGCCTACAATTGATGGTAGCTTGATATTGGAGAGTGGGCTTGTTTGGATATGGTTCTGACTTGTTTCCCAGCTCCAGCTATGGGACCCATACCAGTGAGGGGATCAGTTAGCCAAATTGAGAGCAGTTGGTTCCCCACCATGGCTGTGTGCCACCACTGCACTTGTGTGGGCATCACAACAAGTTATTTGCTGCTAAGTAGGTTAGACCATGCGTTGCTTCGACAGATATTGGTCATATTCCCCCAGTCGCCCATGTAGCACCTTCTGGCACTAGACGTGCTGACTGTCTGGGGACTGACTCTCTTCCAACTTCCAGCCATGCCATTCTAGTTTGCATGTCAATCACACAAGGTGTCTTCAGCAGTAGGGTCTTATCACTAGCCTTTGGTGGGTCATCAAGTACTCTGACAGAAATCTGTCTGTCTTTTAGGAAACCTTGTAGGTCTCTCTGATCAAAAGCTCATTGTGGATGATAGCCCCATGCTCTTCAGCTATTTCTTTTTAGTTATCAAGATCCAGGAGTTTTTTGAAAGAGCTTCTCACTTGATTTCCTTTTCCTCTATTTGCAAGTGAGAATTTGGCTCTACTTTCCCTGGCTTCTGACCAGTTTTGCCACTTCCCAACTAACCCGAGGAAAGCTAGCCTATGTGAAATGCTGTGAGCCTTGGCAGCTTACTAACCAGAACTGAGGTAGACTGCTGAGAGCAAGTTACCCAGACAATCAGAGCCACAGAGCCAGGAGATAAGCTGCAGAGGCTGTTACTTGCTTGGCAGTAGCAAAAGATGCTCTGTAAGGCACTCTTGATGTTAACAGAACATGTGTGAACTTTCTTGTGAGATGTGGCTTACCACATCTCTTTGGAAGGATAATGGAAGAGCTGTATATTTGTGGGAGTACAGTTGGAGAATAATTTGTCTGTGACTCAGAGGTCCCTATGTTTGGCTGTCTTCAGATTCATGAAGAGAAGCTCCTATATTGGAACATGGCTGTTCGAGACTTCAGTATTCTCATCAATCTCATGAAAGTGAGTATGGAGGATCCCTGGCCCATATCACCAGCTAACTGCAGAAACTAAGGATCCTAGCTCTGAGAATTGACACTCTTTGCTAATGTCTTCACCCCTTCCTTGATCCCTCTTTCCCCTACTCATCATGGGTAGCCTGTTCTTTTTTTTTTTCAAGGTTGGTTTCACTCTAGCCCAGGCTGACCTGGAATTCACTATGTAGTCTCAGGGTGGCCTTAAAACTCATGGTGATCCTCCTACCTCTGCCTCCCGAGTGCTGGGATTAAAGGGTAAGGCATCTCTTCTCTTCTTAGCTGTTTTTTTCCTCTTCTTTCTGCCACAATGCTTACCACCTCTCATTGCCCCATCTCGCCTTGAGTCCTGATGCATGCACTGTCCTTCCAAGTCTGAGTGCTTTCATCATTCTTCAGACATGCTCTTTTCCCCCACCATTGGATATTTCCTAGGCTGGCACTTCAGCCTAGAATGTCATTCTCTCTCCTTTCCTTCTCTTGAAAAGTCTTCTTTAGGGTTTCAGATCTAGTAATGCCATCTTCTCAACATCACCAGTTGGAATCAATCTTTTTATCCCTTTTTCTCCATTCTTCCTTTTTTTGCACTCCAGTTACAGGGTTTTTATGTTGGAAATTGATTTTCACTTACACTATTGACATACTTTCCTCATTTTAGAATACTCTTCAACACCTAAAGATGTACTGTGCACAGTGAGAAAGAGGCTGGTATCCTCACAGGAGCAGACCTCAGTCTTGGTTTCTTGTCTTTTACTTTTCCAGGTGTTTGATACTTACCCTGTTCTGCATGTGTGTTTGAAGGTAAGCGATTTCCTGTTTAATATTTCTATGGATCACTTTAGATTACTTAATACCATGCCCACATTCCAGAGTCTGACCTAATAATAATAGATGGTAGTTTGAGGAAGACAATGGATAATGTTTTTCTGAAATAGTTGGATGACTAGATAAGGCACTTCTCCTACGAATTGAAACTTAAGAAAAATTATTTATTTATTAGAGGAACAATGGGTACATCAGGGCCTCCTGCCACCGCAAATGAGCTCCAAATGCATGCATCACTTTGTGCATCTGGCTTTATGTGAGTACTGGGGAATTGAATCTGGGTTGTTAGGCTTTGCCAGCAAGCACTTTTAACTGCTGAGCCATTACTCCAGCCACATGAATTGAAACTTTTTCATCAGAATATTAGAACTGGGAGGAATGACTGCAGAATGGTTGAGGGTTTTTTTAAAAATATTTTTATATTAAACACTTTTTAAAATTTATTTACAAATAGAGAAGAGAGACAGAAAAAAATAGGCATGCCAGGGCCTCCAGTGCTGCAAACGAACTCCAGGTGCATGCACCTCTTTGTGCATCTGGCTTTATGTGGGTCCTGGGGAGTCAAACCTGGGTCATTTGGCTTTGCAGGCAAGTGCCTTAACTGCTAAGCCATCTGTACAGTCCCTATTTTTTTTTTTTTTTTTTAAAGAAAGAGAGATAGAATCGGTGTGCTAGGGACTCAGCCACTACAATCTTACTCCAGATGCTTGTGCCACCTAGTGGGCATGTGCAACCTTGCGCTTGCCTCATCTTTGTGCATCTGGCTTAAGCAGATCTGGAGAGTCGAACATGGGTCCTTAAGCTTCACAGGCAAATGCCTTAACCGCTAAGCCCAGTGATTTATTTTTTTTAAACCCTTTCAAACAGGGCTAGGGAAAGAACTTAATGGTTGAACACTTGGTTATCATGTACGAGGCCTTGAGTTTAATCTTTAGTGCCACAAATAAGCCAAAAACATCCTTGGGGTGGTTGTGTAAATATGGGAGCTGATAATCTGATAATTGCCTAACTTTCTCTTTCATGGGGATTTCTCAGATTGACTTTAGGTTTGATAGTAAATCCAAAAGGACTATCATGAAGAGAGAGAGAGAGAGAGAGAGTGTGTGTGTGTGTGTGTGTAATTTTTATTTATTTATCTTTTGGTTTTTTGAGGTAGGGTATCACACTAGCCCAGCCTGACCTGGAATTCACTATGTAGTCTCAGGGTGGCCTTGAACTCATGGTGATCCTACTACCTCTGCCTCCCAAGTGCTGGGATTAAAAGTGTGCGCCATAATGCCTGGCAATATTTTTTTATTTTTAAAAATATTTATTTAGTTATGGGAGGGTGAGAGATAGAGCATAGGCCCACAAAATGAACTCCAGATGCATGTGTCACCATCTAGCTTACTTGGGTTATGGGGAATTGAACCTGGGTCCTTAGGCTCACAGGCAAGTGCTTTACCCACTAAGTTACCTCTCCTGCTGCCCTTTGGTTTTCCAAGGTAGGGTCTCACTGACCCAGGCTGACCTAGAATTAAGAATTAAGTATGTAGTTCTCAGGGTGGACTCGAACTCACAGCGATCCTCCCACCTCTGCCTCCCAAGTGCTGGGATTAAAGGCGTGCTCCACCATGCCCGGCTTTTTTTGTTGTTGTTTTTAAAGGTAGGGTCTCACTGTAGCCCAGGCTGATTTGTAACTCACTCTGTACTCCCAGGCTGGCCTTGAACTCATAGCAATCCTCCTACCTCTGCCTCTCTTCGTGCTGGGATTAAAGGCTTATGCCACCACACCTGGCTCCTATCTTTTTTTTTTTTTTCTTTCTTTTCGAGATAGGGTCTCACTCTAGCCCAGGCTGACCTGGAATTCACTATGGAGTCTCAGGGTGGCCTCAAACTCATGGCAATCCTCCTACCTCTGCCTGGGATTAAAGGTGTGTGCTACCACACCCGGCTCCTTTCCTATTCTTGATGTCTCCTTCCAAGTGCAAGGTATCCTTTCTTGGTTTTTTGTAGCCTCATTCCCTCTATTCATTCACTCTACCTTAATACAGTATAGGAGATTGGATAAGTTAGGGGAGTGATTTCTTTGATTGGGATGTATTAACTTCGTCCTAAGCATTTATTCCCCTTGAGAATAAGTTACCTTCTGAGATGTGAGAATCTACTAGCTCCTCTGTTCTCACTCAGAGCAAGGGCTCTGGCCATTGGCTTTGTCTGAGGTATGTATGCCTGATTTGGGGGCTTAGTTATTTAGCAGACCTATTTATTTTTCATACTTAGCTACATCCCCCAGATTTATCTTTTGGACCACTCCCAGTTTATTTTTATATATAAAAATGAGTGTTAGAAGCCAAGCGTGGTGGCACATGCTTTTAATCCCAGTACTCAGAAGGCGGAGGTAAGAGGATTGCCTGAGTTCAAGGCCACCCTGAGACTACATAGTGAATTCAGATCAGCCTGAGCTACAGCACGACCCTACCTCAAAAAACAAAACAAAACAAAAAAACCCAAAAAACAAAAAGTGAGGGTGGAAGAGCTGGCTTAGTGGTCAAGGCACTTGCCTGCAAAGCCTAAGGACCCAGGTTCAGTTCCCCAATGCCCATGTAAGCCAAATGCACAAGTTTCATTTGCAGTGGCTGGAGGCCTTGGTGTGCCTATGCTATCTGACTCTTTCTCAAATAAATAATTTTTTTTTTAATGAGAGTAGGGGCTGGAGAGATGGCTCAGTGGTTAAGGCACTTGCCTACAAAGACAGAATCCAGGTTTGATTTTCCCACTACCCACATAAAGCCAGATGCACAAGGTGGCAGATGAGTCTGACATTTGTTTGCAGTGGCTAGAGGCCCTGGAGTGCCCATTCTCTCTCTATCTGCCTCTTTCTCTGTCTGTCTCTCAAATAAATTTAATAAATTAAAAAAAATAAGAACATAGAAGTCTTGGATTAGGTGGCCTATGCTGCCTTAGACAGGGCTTTCAATGTGAAAACCTTGAGTCAGTGCTCACAAGTATGTCTCTTTCTTCAGTATGGACGTCACTTTGTGGAAGCATTTCTGAAGCAGTGTATGCCGCTCCTGGACTTCAGTTTTAGAAAACATCGGGTAAGAGCTAAGAGCAGAGGGTCAAGACATGCTCTGGAGACTTTTACAGATGGCATGTCTGTGGTGACTCCTGGATTGGGGCTGGGTGAGGAGCAGTCCTATTGCTCATCTACTTGATCCCATGTCAGCTACCACTAGAGGTGCCCAAATAAACTAAACTCTACACCCTCTGAGGGCTATGGTTCCCTTAATTTTTTTTTTGGGGGGGGGGTGCTTCTACAGACGCAGGATCTCTTATGTCAGTTGCTTCTTCCTTTATACTTCTCTAGTTTAGGAATGATAAAAATAGAGCTCTTGGGTTTGGGTGTATAGTTCAGTGGTATAGAGTACATACATTTCTAGCCAAGTCACACTCAGGACTAGCATATTAAGGACAGATACAGCTAGTGCCTTACACATATTTAGAAAGTTGAACTTTGCAAAACACAGTATTTAGCTAGTCCCTCATAACCATTTTTAAAACAGGTTGTAGTTGATCCTAATTCGTGGTGTTTCTAGGAAACCTGAGACATGGTAACATACTTAAAACTGAAATCTAACGGACACCTGTTGCCCTATACTCAAGGTAGAGACAAAAGGATCAGGAATTCGAGGACATTTTCAGCTACATTGAGCAAGTATCGACACCACACTGGCTATATGAGGCCCTATTTCAAGCATGCAAACAAAATAAGCACCAAACAATAAAACCCTGAGATGGCTCAGCGGTTAAAGGCACTTGCTTGTAAAGCCTGATGGCCCAGGTTTGATTCCCCAGTTCCCTTGTAAAGTCAGATGCACAAAGTGGTGCATGTATCTTGAGTTTGTTTACAATGGCAGGAAGCCCTGGCATGCCCATACTATGTCTCCACCTCTCTCTGTCTACCTCTTTATCTGTCAAATAAATGAAATATTTTAGCCAGGCATGGTGGCATACTCTTTAATTCCAGCACGTGAGAGGCTGAGGTAGGAAAATCGCTGTGAGTTCGAGGCCAACCTGAGACAAGAATGAATTCCAGGTCAGCCTGGGCTAGAGCGAGACCCTACCTCAAAAATAATAATAATAATAATAACATTTTAAAAAATAAAACCCCCTGAAAGCTAGGTCTTAGTAGCTGGCTAGTTGACACTAGGGACAAAGGTGAGGGGCTGGAGACGTGATAGGCAGGCACTGGCGTCTGAGAGCCAAATTCAGATGATCATTGATATAGATTGGCACCTGCAGAGTTTAATCTCTCTGAAGTCTTTGTTGCAAGGACATCTCGCATCTAAAATGAAATTAAATGCCAGGCATGGTGGCACATACCTTTAATGCCAGCACTTGGGAGGCAGAGATAGGAGGATTGCCGTGAGTTCAAAGCCACTCTGAGACTACATAGTGAATTCCAGGTCAGCCTGAGCTAGAGTGAGACCCTATCTTGAAAATCCAAAACAAAAATAAATAAATAAAATGAAATTAAAATATTACACTGGTGGTATATTTATGAATTTTGTTGGTTCTAGGAAGATGTTCTGAGCATACTACAAACCCTCCAGTTGAACACAAGGATGCTTCATCACCTATGTGGGCATTCCAAGGTAAGAGGGACAGGCCACATTGCTAGCTTAATCTGCATCTGCTGTTGCAAGTTCCTTGGACTCCAGCTACTTTTTTTCTTTTTAATCCCTTATTATTATTATTTTAAATATTTTTATTTAGAGAGAAAGAGAAACAAAACAAGAGAGAGCATGGGCATGCCGGGTCTCTTGCCACTGTGAGCAAACTCCAGAAGCATGTTCTACTTTGTGTGCCTGGCCCTATGTGGCTCATGGGGAACTGGACCCAGGCTATCAGACTTTGCAAGCAAGTGCCTTTAACTGCTGAGCCATCTCTCCAGCCCTTATATTATTGTCTTTGTTTTGTTTTATATGAGGTAAGGTCTCACTATAGCCCAGGCTGACCTGGCACTCACTCTGTAGTTCCAGGTTGGCCTCGAACTCACAGAGATCCTCTACCTTCTGAGTGCTAGGATTAAAGGCATGCACTACCCCATCTGGCTTTATTAATTAATTTATTTTTGGTTTTTCAAGGTAGGGTCTCACTATAGCTCAGGCTGGCCTAGAATTCACTATGTAGTTTCAGGGTGGCCTCAAACTCACAGTGATCTTCCTACCTCTGCCTCCAGAGAGCTGGGATTAAAGGCATGTGCCACCACACCTGGCTATTATATATATATTTTTTTAATAAGAGAGAATTGGCACACCAGGGCCTCCCGCTACTGCAATCAAACTACAGTCATGTGTATCACCTTGTTCGTAAGGCTTACCTGGGATCTGGGGAGTCTAACATGGGTTCTTAAGCTTCACAGGCAAGCACCTTAACCACTGAGCCATCTCTCCAGACCTATATATATTTTTTTAAGATGGGGTCTTACTGGGCTAGAGAGATGGCTCAGTGGTTAAGGCGCTTGCCTGAGAAGCCTAAGGACCCAGGTTTGATTTCCCAGTACCTACATAGAGCCAGGTTCACAAGGTGGTGAATGTGTCTGGAATTTGTTTGCAATGGCTAGAAGCCCTGGTGCACCCATTTTATCTCCCTCTCTCACCTGCCTCTTTCTCTCTGTCTCATAAATTATATATACATTTTTTTTTCTTTTCAATTTTTTTTATTAACAACTTCCATGATTGTAAACTATATCCCATGGTAATGCCATCCCTCCCCCCACTTTCCCCTTTGAAACTCCATTCTCCATCATATCCCCTCCCCTTTCAATCAGTCTCTGTTTTATTTTGATGTCATGATTTTTTCCTCCCATTATGATGGTCTTGTGTAGGTAGTGTCAGGCACTGTGAGGTCATGCATATCCAGGCCATTTTGTGTCTGGGGGGAACACATTGTGGGGAGTCCTACCTTTCCTTTGACTCTTACATTCTTTCTGCCACTATTTTTTTTTTTTTTTAGTTTTTTGAGGTAGGGTCTCACTCTAGCCCAGGCTGACCTGGAATTCACTATGGAGCCTCAGGGTGGCCTCGAACTCATGGCAATCCTCCTACCTCTGCCTCCCAAGTACTGGGATTAAAGGCGGGCGTGGCACGCCCGGCTCTTTCTTTCTTTTCTTTTCTTTTTTTTTTTTTTTTTTTTTTTTTTTTAATGGGGCTAGAGAGATGGCTTAGCAGTTAAGGCACTTGTCTGCAAAGCCAAAGGACCCAGGTTTCTTTTATCAGTACCCACATAAAGCCAGAAGCACAAGTGTCTGGAGTTCATTTGCAGTGGCTAGAGGCCCTGGCACACCCATTCTCTCTCTATCTGCCCCTCCCCCCCCTCAAATAAATGTATTAAAAAGTACTTAAGGGCTGGAGAGATGGCTTAGCGGTTAAGTGCTTGCCTGTGAAGCCTAAGAACCCCCGTTCGAGGCTCGATTCCCCAGGACCCACGTTAGCCAGATGCACAAGGGGCGCACGTGTCTGGAGGTCCTTTGCAGTGGCTAGAGGCCCTGGCGTGCCCATTCTCTATCTTATCTATCTGCCTCTTTCTCTCTCTCTGTCTGTCACTCTCAAATAAATAAATAAATAACCAAAAAAATTTTTTTTAAAGTACTTAAGCTGGGTGTGTCCACATATACCTTTAATCCCAGCACTCGGGAGGCAGAGGTAGGAGGTTCATCATGAGTTTGAGGCCACCCTGAGACTACATAGTGAACTCCAGGTCAGCCTTAGCTAGAGTGAGACCCTACCTCGGAAAATAAAAATTAAAATTAAAAAAAGAGTACTTTAAAAAAAGGGTCTTGCCATCACTGGGACTTACACATCTCCACTGAGACCTTTCTACCCAACCATCTTCCCTAGCACATCTCAAAAGTAGATGCTCTGTAGGAGGGAACTGGCTGTGTGGACAGAGACTAAACTGGCAGGGACGTTTGAAGTGTTCAAATGTAAGCTGGAAATGTCCGCCAGTTACTGTCACTGGTACATGTGTGCACGGGTGTATGTATGAAATAAACAATAAAAGTTGGTCTTTGATAGTTGATTCAATGAAATAAAACAGTGAATTAATAAAAAAAAAAAAAAAAAAAAAAAAGGGTCTTGCCAGGCGTGGTGGTGCACGCCTTTAATCCCAGCACTCGGGAGGCAAAGGTAGGAGGACCACTGTGAGTTCGAGGCCACCCTGAGATTACATAGTGTTGCAGTCAGGTTCACATTGCTGGTAAAAATCACCCAACCAAGAGCAGCTTCTGGGAAAAAGAGGTTTATTTTGGCTTACAGGCTTGAGAGGAAGCTCCACCATGGCAGGGGGAAACAATGGCATGAGCAAAGGGTGGACATCACCCCCTGGCCAACATAAGGTGGACCATAGCAGCAGGAGAGTGTGCCAAACACTGGCATGGGGAATCCGGCTATAACACCCATAAGCCCACCCCCAACAATACACTCCCTCCAGGAGGCGTTAATTCCCAAATCTCCATCAGTTGGGAACCTAGCATTCAGAACACCTAAGTTTATGGGGGACACCTGAAACAAACCACCACACATAGAAAATTCCCAAGAAAAGGGGGGCTTACTATGTAGTGTAGCCCAAGCTGGCTTTGAACTTGTGATCCTTCATAGCCTCCCAGGTGCTGGCATTACAAGCATGTGCCACCACAGCCAGCCTCCAGCTCCTTCTTAAGCCTTTCTATCTGGGACTGTGACCAGTTGCAGTTTATTCAAAGTAGGCAAATCTTAGTTGAGATGGTTGAGATTGGACAGTTGCCTGAAGGGAAAGTTTTTTTTATCTGAAATTTGACACCTACTCTATAGCCCTCTTTCCTCTAGAAATGTTTCTTAGAAGCCAGGTATGGTGGTGCACACATATAATCACAGCATTGGAGAGGCTAAGGCAGGAAGGCTAGAGACCTGTCTCGAACAAAAAAAAAACAGCTTTGTGAGTGATCAAAATATAGAATGCTGCTGGAATAAATTACTGTTTCAAGTACTGGGGTGGTAGGAATGTTATGTAAGGGATAACACTGTTAGAGACTAGAAGTATTTCTAAAGCAGTCTTAGAGCTTTTTGGCTATACTACATGGTTGTCAAGGAGCACATCTGTCTCTTGTGTTCTTGTGAGAACATGTTAGCATGAAAGGACTTTCCCAGCTGAAGCTTTCTTATAGTTGATGAACCATTGACACCTTTGTCTGAAAGAATTCAAAAACTGAGTTCTGGGCTGGAGAGATGACTTAGCAGTTAAGGTGTTTGCCTGCAAAGCCAAGGGACCCAGGTTTGATTCCCCAAGACCCATGTAAGCCAGATGCACAAGAGGCACATGTGTCTGGAGTTTGTTTGCAGTTGCTATAGGCCGTGGCGTGCCCATTCTCTCTCTCTCTTCTCTCTCTCTCTCCTTGCAAATAAATAAATAAAAATAAAAAATTATTTTTTAAAAAATTGAGTTCTGTAATCACTGAAAAACCAACCAGAGAAATTTTTCTGTTATCTAATGTCATTCTAATAAAGGTTCGAATATTTTAGGTTTCATTGGTGACTAGTTAATAGAGGTTATAAAGAGGAATCTATAGGTGTTAGTGCTATGTTTTCTAGTCTTTGAATTTTTAGCTAGAATTCTTTTTGGAGTACTCTCCCAAACTACTGCTGTTTGATAGAACATGTCTGTAGGCTGTATTGGCCAGGCATATGCTCTTAACTCACTGTTTAAGGTATGAGGAATTCAGATGTTTCTGTATAGGAAATATGAAAACATTGATGATAAATCTACATGTTATATATATTTCCTTTCAGATTCACCAGGATGTAAGACTCACCAAACATGTGCCTTTGCTCAAAAAGTCACTGGAGCTGTTAGTTTGCAGAGTCAAAGCCATGCTTGTCCTCAACAATTGTAGAGAGGCTTTCTGGCTGGGTAATCTCAAAAATCGGGATTTGCAGGTAATCCTTTGGACCACCAATGATAAGCCCCCAATCCTATTTTTGGTAAGCCTATCAGAAAGAATATAAGAGAAATCATTTAGTTATTTTCCTAAAATGACTACTTTGAGCTGTGCCTTGCCAATAATCTTAGTTCCCCAGGAGACTGAGACAAGAGCATTATGCATATGTTCAAGGCCTGTTTGAGCAAAGAGTGAGTTCAAGGCCAGCCCAGGCAACTTAGTGAGAGTATAGCTCAATGGTAGAGTGCTTACCTAGTATGTGTAAGGACCTAGGTTTAATTACCTAGTGTAAGTTTATAGTTAGGGCATATTTGCCTATCAGCTATACCCCTTACCCCAGCATCCCAGGCAGCAAAGGTGACAAAACACTGGGCATGGTGACACATGCCTTTAATCCCAGCACTCCACTCGGGACACTGAGGTAGGAGGATCTCCTTGAGTTTGAGGCCACCCTGACACTACATAGTGAATTCCAGGTCAGCCTGAGCTAGAATGAAACCCTATCTTGAAAAAAAAAAAAAAGACAAAACATGCAATTGATATATACAAGGCTCTGGGGACAGGGGCAACAGATCAGTACAACCTTCTCTCCACTGCCTGAGGGGCATTTATGATCCCTACTTTCGGCATATTTCGTGGCTGAATGTGGACAAACTTATTTGATTATTTTAAACTTTTTCCTAAACTGGTCTGTCGTATTACTGAAATTGCTCTCTAATTTTAACAAATGAGCATTTTAGGGTCATTCAGTTGTCTCATTGGGCAAAGTTTTGTGTTGCTTAAAATTCTGCTTTGGAGTTACAGCAGTTCTCACTTTCAAAGTCCAGTCTTCCTGGTTTGTGCTTAAACTACCTGAGTTTGATGATCACTTACGTATGAGAGGAACAGGACAGAGGATTACTTTTCTTTCTTCAGATCAACCTTACGAGATTATGTTGCTTCCTTGAGAAAATTGAGTGTCGAGGTAGTAATTTACATGCGGCCAACTTAGCAATAAGCTAGTGAATCCAGGATTTGAGTCCAGACAGTTCTTCAGCCTCAGCATGACTGTTCATGGTTGGTGCTTATATGCCTTCAGATATTAGGGAATGTTTATTTTATTTTGCTTTTTTTGTTTTTATTTTGTTTCTCGAGGTGGGGTCTTGCTCTAGCCCAAACTTAGCTGGAATTTACTGTGTAGTTAGTCTCAGGATGACCTCGAACTCAAAGCAATCCTCCTACCTCAGCCTCCTGAGTGCTGGGATTAAAGATGTGTGCCACCACACCCAGTAGAGAGAGAGAAAGAAGGAGAGAATGGGTAATCCAATGCGTCCAGCTGCAGCAAATGAACCACTTTATGCATCTGGCCTTATGTGGGTACTGGGGAATTAAACTCTGGTTGTTGGGCTTTGTGGGCAAGCACCTTAACTGCTTAGCCATCTCTCCAGCTCGCCCCCCCTTATTTATTTATTTATTTTTTAAATTATTTTTATTTATTTATTTGAGAGCGACAGACAGAGAGAGAAAGGGAGACAGAGAGAGAGAGAATGGGCGCGCCAGGGCCTCCAGCCACTGCAAACAAACTCCAGACGCGTGTGCCCCCTTGTGCATCTGGCTAACATGGGTCCTGGGGAATCGAGCCTCGAACCGGGGTCCTCAGGCTTCATAGGCAAGCGCTTAACCACTAAGCCATCTCTCCAGCCCTCCCCCCTTTTTTTAAACGGTAGCCCAGGCTGACCTCAAACTTTAATTCTCCTGTCTCAGCCTTTTTTTTTTTTTTAATAGATTTTATTTATTTATTTGAGAGAGAGGGAGAGAATGGGTGCACCGGGGCCTCCAGCCACTGCATACGAACTCTAGATGCGTGTGCCCCCTTATGCATCTGGCTTACGAGGGTCCTGGAGAATTGAACCGGGATCCTTTGGCTTTACAGGCAAACGCCTTAACCACTAAGCCATCTCTCCAGCCCTTGGCTTCTTTAAAAAAAAATTCTTTGAGAGAAAGAGAGAGAGGGGTGAGGGGAGAGAATGGGCATGCCATGGCCTCTAGCTACTGCAAATGAAATCCAGACACATGTGGCACCCTGTATATCTGATTTACATGGGTACTGGGGAATCGAACCTGGACCATTAGGCTTTTGCAGGCAAGAGCCTTAACCATTGAGTCATCTCTCCAGCCCCTGTCTCAGCTTTTTTTTTTTTTTAATATTGTCTCAGCTTTTTTTTTTTTTTTTTTAAGGTAGGATTTCACTCTAGTCCAGGCTGACCTGGAATTCACTGTGTAATCTCAGGGTGGCCTCGAGCTCATGATGATCCTCCTACCTCTGCCTCCCCAGTGCTGGGATTAAAGGCGTGCACCACCACGCCTGGCTTCTTGAGTGTTATATTCCCAGCTCAGGGTGGCCTTGAACTCACAGCGATCCTCCTACCTCTGCCTCCCGAGTGGCTGGGATTAAAGGTGTGCGCCACCACACCTGGCTTTTTTTGGGAATTTTAGATCCATATTTAGCACTGACTGAATCACCAATATAACCTGGGTTTGTAAAATCTAATGTGATACTAGAAAGATGAACCTTTTGTGGAATTACATATCAGTGCCATTAGGTTCTCAGAAACCTGAATTTGAACAAGCCTTCCCTAAATACTGGTATCCATTTTGAGAGCTTGTTTGGAAGTGCTAGCAGGGCAGCACAGCTACTCGTATACCCTTGACCAAAGACCAGTCCTCCTCCATTCGGAGAAGGTTGTCCTCTTTGATGGAGCATGCAGCTTTGATGGAGGGTGCACATGAAGTGTTGAGGGAGGAAGGAGTCACTTGCCAGCCAGATCAGCCAAATCAACCCTGGTGATTATTGGGGTGACATATGTCCCAGCCAGATCACCCTTCCTTACATCTCCCATTTTAAGTGATTAGAATGCCTTTTTTTAAAAAAAATAATTTTTATTCGTTTATTTGAGGGAGAGACAAGGAGACATAGAGAATGAGCATTCTAGGGCCTCCAGCCACTGTACATGAACTACAGATGCATGCGCCACCTTGTGCATCTGGCTTACGTGGGTCCTGGGGAATTGAACCAAGGTCCTTTGGCTTTGCAGGCAAGCACCTTAACCGCTAAGCCATCCCTCCAGCCTAGAATGACTTCTTTTATAGTAGCTATAAAGTCAGTCTTCCTTCCCCAAACCCCAGATGTGCTCATTACAACCTACTGTTTGTCTTGATCCTTCTGCATTTAGGGTGAAGAAATTATGTCCCAGAATTCCCAGGAGAGCACTACAGAGGAGAGTGAGGATGGCACTGGTATGACATCCCAAGCCTCTGGGAGCAAAGCAACAGAGGTATCTGCAAAGGGCATCAGGGTGGCATTTGTGGTTGTATTTTATTAATATTCTAAGTTGGCAGAGAATGCAAAACTTTCCCTGTATGTACTTGCTATCAAAGGCTTCTATGTCTGTCTCATTCCCTGCAAAAAAGCTTCTGTGTGTTAATTAATGCTTCAGAATCCATAAGAAACAATTATATAATCTTATAATTTTGAATACTCTCAAGGTGTAGCAGATGTTATAGAGTTGATAATTTTTTTGCAAGGGGCTGGAAATTGCAGCTCAGTGGCATAGCATGCACTTGTTCCTGGGTTTGATCCCCAGTACCAAAAACAGAAAATTTCTTTCCATCACATACCTTTCTGTTTTTTCATGTATAAAACCTTCTAGAAGGGATAAAGGAAGAGATAGCATATTCTCTGAGTGTTGAGAAGATGAGTTGCCGGGCGTGGTGGCGCACGCCTTTAATCCCAGCACTCGGGAGGCAGAGGTAGGAGGATCGCCGTGAGTTCGAGGCCACCCTGAGACTCCATAGTGAATTCCAGGTCAGCCTGGGCTAGAGTGAAACCCTACCTCGAAAAACCAAAAAAAAAAAAAAAAAAAAAAAAAAAAAAGAAGATGAGTTAACCCATCTAACCTTGTTTTTACATACAAAAAATAGAAATACGATAGCATTTAGTGAAAGCAGAGCCTGGAGACAGACTGCCACCATAGAGGAATAAAGTCATGGAGGGATGGAGGGCTTTTTTTTTTTTTTTTTTTTTTTCCCCTCCTGTTGGACAGATGCTTTTGTGAATTTCAAGAAATCTAAATTAAAATGTGTCAGATTTTGGGCTGGAGAGATGTCTTAGTGGTTAAGATGTTTGCCTGCAAAGCCAAAGGACCCTGGTTCGATTCTCCAGGACCCATGTAAGCCAGATTCACAAGGGGGTGCATGCGTCTGGAGTTCGTTTGTACTGGCTGGAGCCCTGGCACATCCATTCTCTCTCTCTCTCTGCCTCTTTCTCTCTCTCAAATAAATAAATAACTAAATAAAATTTTTAAAAATGTGTCAAATTTTGCTACAATTTGGTTGGGTTCTGGACACCCAGGAAGTATATCTCTAAAACCCTATTATGAAACTTGTCTGTAATACAACTTGAATCTCACATAGAAAGACTGTCCAATATGGAAAATGTCTGTTTGTATGGTTCTTTTTTTTTTCCTTCGAGGTAGACTTTTGCTCTAGTTCAGGCTGACCTGGAATTCACTATGTAGTCTCAGGGTGGTCTTGAACTCATGGCAATTCTCCTACTTCTGCCTTCTGAGTACTAGGATTAAAGGCATGTGCCACCATACCCGGCTCTTCTGTTTTATTTGTATAACAGGCCTCTTCTATCTTGTTCTCATAAGGAATTTGAAGTAGACAATATTCTGTACTTTCTCCTAAGCAAACCTTCCCTACTGAAGTGCAAATCAGACTTTTATGTTGAATTCCTGTTGAAATGCACCAGTACTTCTAATGACTGTTTCTTTGTACACACATCTATTGTCATCTACCTCATCTATGCAGGATCTTGCTACATAGCCAGACTGGCCTTGAACTCACAATCTTCCTGCCTCAGTCATCTGAGTGCTGGATTACAGTCTGGTACCACCATACATAGCTTCATCCTATATTGAATGATAATGTGACTTTTTTTTTTTTTTTCTGAGGTATGGTTTCTAGGCTGACCTGGAACTCACTCTGTAACCCAGCAGGACGGTCTTGAACTCACAGTATTGCTACTACCTCTGCTTCTCCGGTGCTGGGATTAAAGATATGCACTACCAGGCATGGCCTAATGATGAGATTTTGTTCTTGGGTCTCATCCATGAAGAGCTGGAGAGATCTGGCTTATTTAAAAATCATGCAAGGGCCGGGCATGGTGGCACATGCCTTTAATCCCAGCATTTGGGAGGCAGAGGTAGGAGGATCGCTATGAGTTCGAGGCCACCCGGAGACTACATAGTGAATTCCAGGTCAGCCTGAGCTAAAGTAAAACCCTACCTTGAAAAAAAAATCATGCAAATTTGGTTCAGTATCAAAAGAAACTCCATCAGTGGTCTTGGCTTCTGGTTTATGATATCAAGAATAATGGAGGACCCCGATGTGGTGAAATGTGCCTATAATCTCAGCACTTGGGAGGATTATGCAGGAGGAGAAACAGCCAGCTATAGTGGTGCATGCCTGTAATCCCAGCACTTGGGAGGTGGGGTGCCAGAGAATTAGAGGTTAAAGGTTATCCTCAGCTACATAGTGGGTTGGAGGCCACCGTGGTCTACATGAGACCCTGTCTTTAATCTGGAGAGATGCCAGGCATGGTAGCACACACTTTTAATCCCAACTCTTGGGAAGCAGAGGTTCAAGGCCACCCTGAGACTGCATAATGAATTCCAGGTCAGCCTGAGCTGGAGCAAGACCCTACCTTGAAACCCCCCCGCCAAAAAAAAAAGTGGTTAGAAAGCCTGGCGTGGTGGTGAACGCCTTTAATCCCAGCACTTGGAAGGCAGAAGTAGGAGGATTGCCGTGAGTTCGAGGCCACCCTGAGACACCATAGTGAATTCCAGGTCAGCCCGGGCTGGAGTGAGACCCTACCTCGAAAAACCAAAAAAAAAAAAAAAAAAAAGTGGTTAGAGAGATGGCTCCCCAGGGGTTAAAGGCTCTTGATTGCAAAGTCTAACAGCCCTGGTTCAATTCCCCAGCACCCACATAAAGTCAGATGCACAAAGTGGTACTTACAATCTGGAGTTCGTTTGCAATGGCAAGAGGCCCTGGTGTGCCCATTCTCATTTTCTCTCTCTATCTCTGTTTGCAAATAAAAAAAATATATTTTTTAAAAAATGACTTAGGCCAGGCGTGGTGGCGCACGCCTTTAATTCCAGCACTTATGAGGCAGAGGTAGGAGGATTGCCGTAAGTTTGAGGCCACCCTGAGACTACATAGTGAATTCCAGGTTAGCCTGAGCTAGAGTGAGACCCTGCTTCAAAAAAACAAAAAAAACCCCAACAAGAACAAAAAAAGACTTAGGGGGCTGGAGAAATAGCTTTAGTGGTTAAGGTGCTTGCCTGCAAAACCAAAGGACTCAGGTTTGATTCCCCAGGATCCACATAAAGCCAGATGCACATGGTGGTGCAGGCATCTGGAGTTCATTTTGCAGTGGCTGGAGGCCCTGGCATGCCCATTCTCCCCATTCTCTTTCTATCTGCCTGCCTCTCTCTCTCTCACTCTTTCTCCAATAAATAAATAAAAATGTTTAAAAATTTTTTAATATAAAAAAATAAAATGATTTAGGGGAGCCAGGCGTGGTGGTGCACACCTTTAATCCCAGCACTCAGGAGGCAGAGGTAGGAGGATTGCCTTGAGTTTAAGGCCACCCTGAGACTATGTTGTGAATTTCAGGTAAGCCTGAGCTACAGTGAGATCCTACCTCAAAACAAACAAAACCAACAAAAAATTTAGGAGCTAGAGAATGGTTTAGTGGTTAAGGTGCTTGCCTACAAAGCAAAGGACTCAGGTTTGATTCCCTAGGACCCACGTAAGCCAGATGCACAAGGTGGTACATGCATCTGAAATTTGTTTATAGCAGCTGGCACACCAGTGATTTAAAACAAACAAAATTTTTTTTTCTTCAAGGTAGTGTCTCGCTGTAGCCCAGGCTCCGAGTGCTGGGATTAAAGGTGTGCACCACCACTCCTGGCTGACCTGGAGCTCACTATGTCTCAGAGTGGCCTTGACTTCATGGCAATCCTCCTACCTCTGCCCCCTAAGTGCTGGGATTAAAGGCTTGTGCCACCACGCCTGGTAAAAAAAAAAATTTTAATAAAATTTAGTGTTGGTTTATAAGCATGGAAACAGTATAGTTGTATCTGTGAGAACTGTATTGCAAGTAGCAGCCTAGGGACTGGAGAGATTGCTTAGTGGTTAAGGTGCTTGCTGAAGCCTAAGGACCCATGTTTGACTCTCCAGATCCCACCTAAGCCAGATGCACAAAGGTGAGGAACGGCAAGGTTGCACATACCCACTAGGTGGCTCAAGCGTCTGGAGTTTGATTTCAGTAACTGAGGCCCTGGTGTGCCAATTCATTCTCTATCTCTCTCTCTCTCTCTCTCTCTCATAAAAAAAATTTTTTTAAACAAAAGAAGTGGCCTAAAGCTGGGCATGGTGGTACACACTTAATCCCAGCACTCAGGAGGTAGACATAGGAAGATTGCTGGGAGTTCAAGGCCACCCAGAGACTCCAGAGTAAATTCCAGGTCAGCCTGGGCTATAGTGAGACCCTACTTTGAAAAACCAAAAGTAAAAGAGAAAAAAAAGAAGTAGCCTAAAATACATATTTGTTCTTTGCCCATAGGATGGTAAAGATGAAGCCAATGATGAAGAAGAGGATGAAGATAGTGATGAAAGTGATAACAACTCTGATTAGACCCCAGAGACACTGTCACCCTCCTGTCTCTGGCAACCTCTTACCATTGTGTTCAAAGCTTGAAGTCTGTTATCTGCGTGTTTTGTCTTTCAAGTATTGCTAATTGGCCTGTGGATTTCTCAGATTGTCTGACACCA
Organism: Dipus sagitta; assembly: GCA_036346955.1. Lineage (NCBI taxonomy): Eukaryota > Metazoa > Chordata > Mammalia > Rodentia > Dipodidae > Dipus > Dipus sagitta. The sequence goes on from CM070787.1 coordinate 52,867,145, forward strand.
TCAGGATTTCAGTGTGGCATAATTTGTTGGTTTGACTGGATCATGAGTCTGGACTTTGGGAGCTAGTTTTGAACCTCCAACTTATTCTAGAATTTAGGCTTAAGCTTTACAAATACATTCTTTTCTAAATTTTGCCTCATGCGCCTCATTCCTCTTTTCCCTCAATATTCAAGGATTAGGTGGAATTCAATTGAAGTTTTTGTTTGTTTGTTTTGTTTTGTTTTGTTTTGTTGTTGTTTTTTGAGGTAGGGTCTCACTCTAGCCCAGGCTGACCTGGAATTCACTATGGAGCCTCAGGGTGGTCTCCTACCTTTGCCTCCCAGTGCTGGGATTAAAGGCGTGTGCCACCACGCCCGGCTGTTGTTGTTTTTTTGAGGTAGGGTCTCGCTCTAGCCCAGGCTGACCTGGAATTTACTATGTAGTCTCATGGTGGCCTTGAACTCACAGCCATCCTTCTGCCTCTGCCTCCCAAGTGCTGGGATTAAAGGCGCGCGCCACCACACCCAGCTTTTGTGTGTGTGTGTGTGTGCGCGCGCGCGTGCGCACGCGTGTGGTTTTTTTGATGTAGGGTTTCACTCTAGTCCAGACTGACCTGGAATTCACTATGTAATCTCAGTGTGATCTCAAACTCATGGCAATCCTCTTACCTCTGCCTCCCGAGTTCTGGGGTTAAAGGTGTTTGTCCCCATGCCCGGCTTCAGTTGAAGTTTTTATAATCAAACTGATGCCAACATAGGTCTCCTGCCTAAAATCATGTCCCCTATTATAAGGACTGTTCACTTATGATTAGAGGATCTTTGTGATCTTTCTGGAGGAGTGACTTGAGCTTATCAGTGACCAAAGAAAGCCAAAAAGAATCTTTTGGTTACCTTCTTAATTTTTTTATTATTATTATTGTTAGACAAAGGGAGAAAAGTACCATAAAACTTATGCTTGTTTTGAGTTTTAAATATTTGAGAGAGAGATAGAAAGAGGCAGATAGGATGGGTGTACCAGGGCAAATGAACTTCAGACACATGTGCCACCTTGTGCATCTGGCTTAAGTTGGTACTGGGAAATTAAACCTTGATCTGTAGGCTCTGCACGCATGCCTTAACCGCTAAGCCATCTCTCCAGCCCCTTATTCTGGTTTTGTATTCTGGTTTTATGGCCTCTTTCCACATTGCTCTGAGCCATACCTGTAATCTAGTTGTAAGAATCACAAAATTGGGGCTGTAAAGATGGCTCAGCAGTTAAATGTGTTTGCTTGCAAAGCCTGCTGGCCCAGGTTCAATTCCCACATCTCCTTCATGATCACAATGTAAAAACATAGCCCAAGCATCTGGCATTTGTGTGCAGAGCATCTAAGAGGACCTGGCATACATATATATATATACACACACACATACCCATAAAATGTACACATACATCCATATGTCAGTAATTTTTTGTTGTTGTTGTTCGTTTGTTTTTTGAGGTAAGGTCTCACTCTAGCTCTAGTGCTGGGATTGAAGGCGTGCGCCACCACGCCCGGCAGTAAATTTTTTTGTTTGTTTGTTTTTTGTTTTTTCGAGGTAGGGTCTCACTCTAACCCAGGCTGACCTGGAATTCACTATGTAGTCTCAGGGTGGCCTCAAACTCACAGTGATCCTCCTACCTCTGCCTCCCGAGTGCTGGGATTAAAGGCATACACCACCACGCCCGGCTAATATTTTTTTTTTTTAATTTTAGAAAAGAATCAAAATAGGACTGGAGAGATGTCTTAGCGATTAAGTTGCTTGCCTGTAAAGACTAAGGACCTGGATTTAGTTCTGAGTACCCACCTAAGCCAGATGGCACAAGGTGGCGCATGCAAGGGATAGAGGCCCTGGCACTCCCCTTCTCTTTTAGTCTCTCTCTCTCCCTCTCTCTCTTAAATAAGTAAAATATTTGAAAAAAAAAAAAAAAAGCCTGGCATGTTGGCGCATGCCTTTAATCCCAGCACTGGAGAGACAGCAGTAGGAGGATCACTAGGAGTTTGAGGCCAGCCTGAACTAGAGCAAGACCCGACCTTGGGGCGGGGGGCGAGGGGGAGAAGCCAGGCATGGTGGCACATACTTTTAACCCCAGCACTTGGGAGGCAGAGGTAGGAGGTTTGCTGTGAATTCAAGGCTAGCCTACATAGTGAATTTCAAGTCAGCCTGGGGTAGAGCAAGACCCTACCTCAAAAAACAAACAACAGCAGCAATTAAAAAAAATCAAAATTAAGCCGGGCGTGGTGGCGCACGCCTTTAATCCCAGCACTTGGGAGGCAGAGGTAGGAGGATCGCCGTGAGTTCGAGGCCACTCTGAGACTCCATAGTGAATTCCAGGTCAGCCTGGGCTAGAGTGAGACCCTACCTCGAAAAAGCAAAAAAAAAAAAAAAAAAAAAAAAAATAAAAAATCAAAATTAAGCCCGGCATGGTGGCACACACCTTTAATCCCAGCACTCAGGAGGCAGAGGTAGGAGGATCACCGTGAGTTCGAGGCCACCCTGAGACTCCATAGTGAATTCTAGGTCAGCCTGGGCTAGAGTAAGACCCTATCTCAAAAAACCGAAAAAAAAAAAAGAAAGAAAAAAAGAAAAGAAAAGAAAAAAATCAAAATTAGTTGCTTATTAGAAATAGAATATTGGTGCTGGAGAGATGTCTCAGCTTGCCAAGCCTGAAAGCCTGATGACCCAGGTTTGATTCCCTATTACCCATGTAAAGCCAAATGCACAAAATGGGACATGTCTGGAGTTCGCTAGCAGTGGCAGGAGGCCCTGGCACACCCATTCGCTCTTGTCTGCTTCTTTCTCGCTCTCAAATAAATAATGTAAAAATATATTTTACAAAAGGATATTAGGAGCTAAAATGGGATCTCTCATCATCTGGCAGAAAGCTTAGTCTCAGTACTGCTGTCAGAGTCTTTCTGGCCTGGCTATAAAAATGGGTTAATGTTTATTAATATTTCTACCCACGCTAGTATTACGGTGTGGGATTTTTTGTTGCCCCTTTTTTTGTTTTGGTCTTGGTTTTTAGAGGTAGGGTCTCACTCTAGCCCAGGCTGATCTGGAATTCACTATGTGCTGGGATTAAAGGTGTGTACCACCACACCCAGCTTTTAAAATTTTTTAAAATATTTTTTTATTTATTAATTTGAGAGACAGATATATAGAAATAGGCAGCTAGAGAGAGAGAGAGAGAGAGAGAGAATGGACACTCCAGGGCCTTCAACCACTGCAAACAAACTGCAGATGCATGCACCCCTGGCTTTCGTGGGTTCTGGGTAGTTGAACCTCAGTTCTTTGGCTTTGCAGGCAAGTGCCTTAACAGCTAAGACATCTCTCCAGCCCTATCTTTATTTTTTAAATGAGGGAAGGCTATGTTTTAAACTATTCCTTTACCTACATGATTTTTGATCCTTTTATTCTCTAGTTCAGAGATAATCATGCATCTCTTTCCTTGTTTCCTTTTCTTCTTTCCAGCTCTTTGCTGTCTGAATTCAGTATTTAAGTGAATTCACACAACTGGTTGGTTATATGGTTTAATGGTTACCACATGTACATGTTAGTTTGATGTTTACATGGCTGTTCAACTTTATAGGGAAATGTTCTCCCTTGCTCTACTTTTGAAGAGAAAGGGAGGAAAGAGACTCCTGAATTGTCACTGCTTGACAGAAAAGCAAAATATTTGGAGAGGTGTCACAGTTGGAGTCACATGGACAGGTTTGTGTAAGCTTCAGCTGCAGACTGGAGGACGTGGCATGGAGAATTGGGGGTCAAATGGAGATCCTTTACTTGGAGTGTTGCAAGGCAAAGGTGCACTTCTTGTATGTTGCATACAGCAAGAGGATAGAGCGTAGCATCTGTTTACACATAGTCACTGTCATCTGAATCTGAGGCTCCTTAAGTCCAGTGGGCCACTGATGCTCCCTGCTGATAATTTTGCAGAAGGCCGACTTGTCTGAAACTCGGAAGGTTCCAGTCCATTTGGGTGGTTGAGCCGTGATGACTCTGCCAAAGACAGAATCCACTCCACTGAGGCGTACAGGCTGTGGCTTTCTGACCAGTCCTTTCTTGTTATTCACAGTTTGGAGCTCTGATGTGTGGCAGGGTAACTTGGGACTCTCTCCAGGTCCTAGGAGTGGACTGTCTAGAACTAGAGTGACCTCTTGAAAGCACAGCTGCACTTCAAGGTCAGAAGGGGTATGTGGGAAGGAGAGGGAGGCCCTAAAAGGATGCTTGGAGGAAGGAGTAGGTGTTGTGTGCCGCAGCCATTGGAAGCTCTCATCCAGTGGGGTCCATGGTGACCAGAGCTGATATCCTGCCATTGACAGTCCTAAAGGAGAGGAATCAGATATGGTATTTCCCTGCAGTGCTTTTGTTGGGGGTATGGCTGTGCAAATGCCTGTCTCATTACTCACTTACAACTTACTTTGTGGTTCCTACTACACAGATTGCAGTAGATGGTAATGTACTGAATGTGACATCTGCTATCTGTATTGAAACGTTACTAAACCTTTTCACAAGCCTCCGTAGGAAAGTTAACCCATTCTACAGATGAGATGGATTTGTCTGGAATGGAATATCCCAGTCAATGCCTCTGAGGTGACACAGGCCAAGATTTCATGAGGAGATCTCACCATTTGAGATTAGAAGAAAGCGCGTGGTTTACAAGTACTTGTGATTCTAACTCAGTGGTTCTCAAAGTATGATCCCTGGACTAGCAGCTTCAGCATCACTTGGGAATTTGGTAGAAATGCAACTTCTTGGGTCCCACCTCAGACCTACAGAATCAGAAACTCAGGAGTGAGGCCCAGAGTCAACATCCCATCGAGGGCAATCTGATGTGTTTTGTAGTTTGAGAACTACTTATGGTGTTCCTTTTACACACCTTCCAGTTTTTACTATTTATTTTGGAGACAGTTTGTTGTTGACCCTAAAAGCCTTTGTTTTTTGGGGGATAGGGTCTCACTCTAACCCAGGCTGACCTGGAGCTCACTCTGTAGTGAGCCTTGAACTCACAATGATCCTCCTACTTCTGCCTCCTAAATGCTAAGAATAAAAGCATGTGTTACTATCCCTGGCCTGCGTTTGTTTTTTCTGATATGAGGGAGTAGCTCTCTCCAGATCCCTAGACAACTTATGTAGCACCTTACAGGAGTCACACAAGCTAGGATGAGGAGTTTTCAAAGGCTGGTCTTTAAAATTTGCTAATCTTTTCCCCTGGGGGTGGACTTTTAAAAAAATCTAGGATATACCCACTGGTTGATACCGTGATTTTTCTTTTCCTTTGACAATAAGGACTGGGAAGATATTGTTAATTCAAAAATTATCCAGGGCTGGATAGGTGGCTTAGTGATTAAGACGCTTGCCTATGAAGCCTAAGGACCCAGGTTCAATTCCCCAGAACCTGTGTAATCCAGATGCACATGGTAGCGCATGCTTCTGGGGTTTATTTGCAATTGCTGGAGGCCCTTATGTGCCCATCCTTTCCCTCTCTTTCTCTTTCATACACACACATAAATAAATAAATATTCTTAAAAAATTACCCAAATAGAATTTCTTTATGCCTTCTCTCTTCTCCCACAAAAGACAGCAGCTCCATCCCATCTAGTATTTGCCACCATTGAAAACCTGACACCCTCACCATAGTCTGAAACACGGAGAGTCACTTTTTTAAAAGAACTGTGGGTGACATTTCCAACCACAAAAATCCCCTTTACAAGCGCTAAGTATAAAGGAAGCTTGCTGATTTCCTCCAAGTGGGATGCTTCTCATCTATGCAGTCCTATTGCTAATGTCTATGTGTTCAAATGTCTGGGCTGCCTTACTGTGAGAAACTTAACACTAGAGGACATTTACCATTCCAAACAGCCCATGAGTGGCTTTTGATGTTTGATAGCTTGAATTCAAGGGCGTGCATCCAACCCAGGCATGGTGCCTCACTCCTGTAACCCCAGCACAAGATGCTGAAGCAAGAAGATTGCCGTAAGTTCAAAGCCAGCCTGGGCTACAGGGCTGAGGAAAAAAATCAAACATATCCAAGAGCTGATGCCACTGATACACCACTATGGCACAGTGGAGTGGAGGATGAGGGTATTAACTCCCTTGAATGTGTATCCCACAACATAACTGTGGAATCCTAATCTAAAAGGAAATAGAACCAAAGGTGAAGGGCTTTGTCAAATGTTCAGTATGAACCAACATGGAATATTTTGGTTTCTGATCCGAAGCCTTTCACTCCTTCACCTAAGGTTTAAATAAAAATGATGGCACACGCCTTTAATCCCATCACTTGGGAAGCAGAGGTGGGAGTATCATCATGAGTTCGAGGCCACACAGTGAATTCCAGGTCAGCCTGAGCTACAATAAGACCCTACCTCGAAATACAGGGAGGGGAAAAAAAAAAAAAAAAGGTTCAACCAGGCATGGTGGCGCACTTTTTTAATCCCAGCATTCCACTGGGGAAGCAGAGGTAGGGAAGATCACCATCAGTTCGAGGCCACCCTGAGACTGTACAGAGTGAATTCCAGGTCAGCCTGGGCCAGAGCAAGACCCTACCTCGAAAAACAAAACAAGGGAGCTGGAGAGATGGCTTAGTGGTTAAAGTACTTGCTGCAAAGCCAAAGGACCCAGCTTCGATTCCCCAGGACCTAAGTAAGCCAGATGTATAAGGTGCCGCATGCGTCTGGAGTTCGTCTGCAGGGCTGAAGGCCCTGGTATGCCCATTTTCTTTCTTTCTCTTTCTCCCAATCCCCCCCCCCCATATAAATTTGTTTTAAAAAAATTTTAAAGAAAGAACCCCCCCCCCCAATAAAAAAGGTTCTGTCCCCAAAACCCAGCACTAGAAGCACCTTAATCCAGTTCAGCGGGTGTTGAACAGAAGTCTACCAGCTGCTTTAATAGCGCCCGCATGGCGAACAACTGTTTCTCTGGCGAAAAGGATTTCCCTTCAAAGACTTCCACCTTCTAAGGACCCAAGCCCCTTCATTTCCCCACCTGGGAAAGGGGACGGCAGCGCCAAAGTGCAGCCGAGGTCCTCGTGGACTGTAAACAGATCCCGAGGGGCTGGAGTGCTTGGAGAAGGACTTGCCTCCCAGGGAGTCCCTCCCCGGGAGCGGGGGCCACACGTCCCTGGCCGAGGCAGGGCAGCGGTGAGAGCCCGAGCTGGTCACACCACCACCACCTGGCGCCTGGCAACCGCCTTTGTGACCCAGGATCATTCAAGCCCCGGTGGAGGGCGGGAGGAGGGGGTGGGGTAGAGGCACCCCTCTGGGAGGAGTCTAGGACTGGAAGGCCCCCAGCTCAGAATGCCAGCAAGACAGAAAGGATTTTCCTCACCTCATCATAGCAGAGTGCTTTGATCAGGGCACAGAAGACAAACACCCCCACATCAATAGCTGTGGTCAGGCACTCAAGTCCCTACATTAAAGTTCCAAGACCTGTAGTTCGTGTGAAAAGTTATTCTGGGACTGGAGAGATGGCTTAGCTGTTAAGGCGCTTGCCTGCGACCTAAGAATGCATGTTCAAATGTCCAGGTCCCACGTAGCCAGATGCAGTGACGCAAGTGCTCGATGTCACACATGCACACAAGGGGCGCATGCGACTGGAGTTTGTTTGCAGTGGTTGAAAGTCCTGGCATGCCCATTCTCTCTCAAAAATAATAATAAAGGGCTGGAGAGATGGTTTAGCGGTTAAGGCGCTTGCCTGCGAAGCTAAAGGACCGAGGTTCGATTTCCCAGGACCTACGTAAGCCAGATGCACAAGGGGCACATGCATCTGGAGTTCGTTTGCAGTGGCTATAGGTCCTGACGTTCTCTCTCTCTCTCTGTTTGCAAATAAATAAAAATAAATTATTAAAAACTCAAAGACTTTTTAAAAAAGTTCTGTACGCCTTACAGTTCGCGCTGAGTCCTGCAAGCTTTTGTTATATTTCAATGATTCTAGTGCAGACAGAATGATAAATATTTACCTGTCAAGAGAAAGATACACATGTCTTTCCTTGACTTCCTGACTGGAAACTTTCCTATCATCTATTAAATCTCAAAAGGGATGGTTCTGGCCCACTGTGTAGTGCGGAGAAACTGGTTTTCACCACAGCAGAAGCCATGTGAACTTCATGTCAGTTATCCTGAATGGGAAGGCACAAGTCCACCTCTTGCTATTGCTACCTGGCAGTGCACAGGAATTAACGAGGAACTAATGGCCCACATGCCCCTTTCTTGTGTGCATAGAATTTCTCTTGCACTTTGCTAGTTGTAGAATGCAGCACCAGCAAGAGCTGTCAGCTTTTGTCTGATTCTTTGTGTGAAGCTCATGGACAGAGGCTGAGATCCAGCTTTGGAAGACCTAAGAGAGTTGAGGCACTTGTCTAGTGCCCACTGTATGTGCATGTCGTCCCCAAAGAAGTAGTAGTAAGTGGAAAATAATTTGGAGGGCAGTCAGAAGAGAGGAACAGAAAGCAAACTTGGAAGAGCTGCAAGTAATTTTGAACTACAAGCCTTCCCTAGCCTATTTGCTTTCCTCCTGATTCGAGGAAACACCTGTTATTTTTAAAACAAATGAAGCAGTAGATGGCGAACTCCCCCCCCACACCCCCAAGATAGGGTCTCACTCTAGCCCAGACTGACCTGGAAATCACTATGTAGGCTGGCTTTGAACTCACAGTGATCCTTCTACCTCTGCCCCCAAGTACTGGGATTAAAGGCATCCATCACACCTGGCTTTGTTGTTGTTTGAGGAAGGGTCTCACTTTAGCCCAGGACTCACTCTGCATACAGGCCAGGCTGATTCCGAAATCATAGCCATCTCTAACTCAGCCTTGGGAGTGCTGAGATGTGAAAGATGTGAGCCACCATGCCCGGCTCACAATAGTGTCCCCCCAACCCCCACCCTCCTTCTAATATGCAAGTCCCAACATGTTGTAGAGCTTCATACTGTTCTGACAATCCGTACGCAGACCTCTGTGCAGTCTGTCCAGCTCTAAGGGACATATTCTAGGAAGTGCCATTTCTGATATCCAGCAAATCCAGACTTCTCCTTGAGTTAATTAGCTACAATGAAATACCTGAGCTAGGCTATTTGGGAAGAAAAAAATAGGTTTATTCACCTCAGAGTAAATAAACTGGCACAGGCTCTGTCTCTAATTTAGGACAAATGGCAGGAGCATTTGTGGGAAGAGATGACAGGCAGAAAGTGGAAAGAGCTGGGTGGGTAGATTCGGGCTTTTGTAACTCCCGGCTCAGAAGAATTCACTACAGAAGAGGACAATTCCCTTTGCAGGGCACTGGCCCTAACCACATACATGGTTGCCATCCATCCTCGCCCCCCCCCCCCCCCCCCCGCGGGGTAGGGTTTTACTCTAGCTTAGGCTGTCCTGGAATTCTGTTGGGCTCGAACTCATGGAGTTACTCCTACCTCTGCCTCCCGAGTGCTGGAATTAAAGGCGTGCACCACGATGCCCGGCTTATCAGCGAGTTTCTTACTGATAAATCCAAAAGGTTTATTCAAGATTGTTTTACAGCTCTTACCAATTTCTAAATTTCCTTCGGTCAAGATTGCGCCAGTTTGCATGACCTTAGCAATTTCGCATCAGCTACTCCATCACTGGGTATTGTCACTATAAAAGTTATTTGGTGAACGTGAGATGCGACACAATATTGCGTCGTCGAAAGGCATTTTTCAAAATGGGGATTCATGGGACGAGGTGGCACGCGCTTTTAGTCCCAGCATTTGGGAGGCAGGTATGAAGATCACCACGAGCTCGAAGCGAGTCTGGGCCTTCAATGTGAATTTCAGGTCAGTCCCGGCTACTGCGAGACCCTACCTCGACAAAAACAAGACAAAACAAAGGTGGAAAGGGATTCATTCAGCGTGCCCATCTTATTGCGACTGAGGGAGGAGTAAGCGGAGCCCACGCCCCCTTAACGACCAGAACCGCAGCTGCGGGCGTGGAAGTACGGCTGCGAGCCGCGCGCACCGGTCCTCGCTGCCCAAGTGGAGGCGTGCGGTCCGGGGCGTGGGAGCCGCACGAGCTTGTAGGGAAGTCGTTACTCTGCGCATGCGGGCCACAGCGCCGCGCCTGCCCGGGGCTGAGGAATGAGTGGGAGGTGGAGGCGCATGCGCACTGGCGGTCTGTGGGGTCGGCGCGCCTGCGCAGTCACTCTTCCTTGGGCGGCCGCCATGGCGGGACAGGAGGATCCGGTGCAACGGGAGATTCGCCAGGACTGGGCGAACCGGGAGTACATTGAGATCATCACCAGCAGCATCAAGAAAATCTCGGACTTTCTCAACTCGTTCGGTTAGCGGGGCAGGTTGGGAGGAGGGAGGCTGCGGAGGCGGCCCGGCTGGAGGAGCGATGCGGCCTCCGGCGTTCTGCTCGGCTGCCCTTCGCTTCCTTTTTCCCTCCGCGCTCGCCCCGGGTCCTGTCACCGTCTCGGTGGGTCAGCCCTACCCTAAGCCGATGACTTCATTGCCATAGTCCCGCTCGTACCCGCTAACACGCCCATTGCCCAGACTCGTCATCCGTCCTCCGTGTCATTTTTCCCCCCCTCTTGAGTGGCCTCCTTGCCTCGGCACTGCAGTCCAGCTCCCGCTCCCCTTTGCTTGCAGGGCGCAGATGTGACACGGTCCAACTGAAAGAAACTTGATGGTTCCCTTGGTCCTTAGGATATCGGAACCCATTGGGCGCTATTCTTGTAGCCCCACTCAGCCATTTCTCCCTCTCCCAAGTATGCTGCGGGTGACAGTGGTGGTAGGAGACGAGGTCGGAAGTGAAGTCAAGTCTCAAGGCCCTATCCTGTAGGGCCTTGAGAATCCCTTCTGTAGCCCTATTATCTTCTAGCTCGTTCTTTGAGTCACCTTTTCCAACATCTTCCTAGGCGTGGCCGGCTAAGTAACAGTCTTCAATTCTATCTACATCGTTTATAGTCATCTGGACAGGAAAACTGTTAGCCGACTTCTACCCCACGTTCTCCCAAGTGCAGCAGAATTTGGCACCTGGTAGATCTTATGTAATTACAAGCTGTAGAGATGACATGAAGTGATCCTTTTCAGTTGTGTGCTTTGATTTCTGTAATTCAGCAACATTAAAAAATTTAGACTAAGTGGGAGTAACTAGTTTCATTTTTAAAAATAATTGAAAATGAATCATGCATTTTGCAACTAAAGGACCTGTGAGTCCTTATTGGTAGAAAGGTGACAGAGCAACAGTTTTTTTAGGGGTGTGGCTCAGGTGAAGTACCTGCTTAGCATGTCCAAGGCCCTGGCATCTCCAACTCCTCCAAAACAGAAGTTTTGTCAGTAAGAGGGCTGGAGAGATGTTAAGGCCTGCAGAGCCTAACGACCCTAGTTCAGTTCCCCAGTACCCATGTAAAGCCAGATGCCACTCACATGCATCCGGAGTCAGTTTGCAGTTGCTGGAGGCCCTTACACGCCCACTCTCTGTCTGTCTGCTATCTCCCTGTGCTTGCAAATAAATATATTTTTTTAAGCCGGACATGGTGGTGCACACCTTTAATCCCAGCATTCGGGAAGCAGAGGTAGGAGGATTGCCACAAGGTCTAGGCCACCCTGAGACTACATAGTGAATTCCAGGTCAGCCTGAGCTAGAGTGAGACCCTACCAAAAAAAGAAAGATATTAACAAGGGGCTGTGATGTAGCTCATTCTCTATTGAATGTAGTGGCTCACACCTGTAATGCCAGCACTCAGAAGACAGAGGTAGGAGGAGTGTCATCATTTTGAGAATAATTTACATTCAGAGATCTCCTCTCTACTCTGTTTTTGAGACAGAGTTGTGATACATAGCCCAGGGCAGCCTGGAACTCAGTTCTGCCTCCACCTTCTGAATGCTGAATGACAGGCGTGTATTACTACACCTGTTTTTATGGTGTTGAGGATGAAAACCAGGGCTTTGTGCATGCTAGGCAACCACTGCACCAACTGAGCTACATCCCTGTCACAGAATACAATTTTTTGTTTGTTTGTTGAGGTAGGGTCTCACTCTAGTCCAGGCTGACTCTTGGAACTCACTATGTAGTCTCAGGGTGGCCTTGAACTCACAGCGATCCTCCTACCTCTACCTCCTGAGTGTTGGGATTAAAGGTGTGCGCCACCACTCCTGGCTAGAATGTAACTTTTAAAATTATTTATTTATTTGAGACAGAGAGATATATATAGAGAGAATGGGCACACCAGGGCCTCTAGCCACCGCAAAGGAACTCCAGATGCGTGTATCACCTTGTGCATCTGGCTTACCTGGGTACTGGGGAATTGAACCTGGGTTCTTAGGATTTGCAGATAAGCACCTTAACTGCTAAGCCATCTCTCCAGCCCCATTGTTTTGTTTTGTTTTTTTCAAGGTAGGGTCTCGCTCTAGCCCAGGCTGACCTGGAACTCACTCTGGAGTCCCAGGTTGGCATCGAACTCACAAGTGATCCTTCTACCTCTGCTTCCCCAATGTTGGGATTAAAGGTCTGGGCCACCATGCCTAGTTCATACCTTTTTTTTTTTTTTTTTTGCAAGCACAGAGAGACAGAAGAGACAGAGATAGAATGGGCACTCCAGGGCCTCCAGCTGCTTCAAACGAACTCCAGATGCATACACCACCACTTTGTGTGTGTACTAGGGAATTGAACCCAGGTCATTAGGCATTGCAGGCAAGTGCCTTAACTACTGAGACATCTTTCCATCCCCTCTATTAAAAAAGAAAAAGAAAAAGAATATAAGCAAAGTTGTATGATTTAATGGAAAAAGTAGATGGGTTTGCAGTTGGACCCAAAGGGGCTAAATTGTTGGACTTCAGTGATCTGAATACATTTGAGAAATACTGATCAATTGTTTACTTTGCTGGTTTATGGTTTAGGTTTTCTCAAGAGTTTTTGTTTGTTTGTTTTGGTAGTGCTATGAACTAAACCCAGGGCCTTGGTGTGCCCATTCTCTCTCTCTCTCTCTCTCAAATAAATAAAATATATTTAAAAAAAATTGGGCGTGGTGGCGCATGCCTTTAATCCCAGCACTCAGGAGGCAGAGGTAGGAGGATCGCCGTGAGTTCAAGGTCCCTGAGACTACATAGTGAATTCCAGGCCAGCCTGGGCTACAGTGAGACCCTACTTCGAAAAACCAAAAAGTAAAAATAAAAAAATTAACAGTGACTAGAATCTCACTTTCCCAAATGTGGATCCTAGTAATAATTTCATACCTAGCACTAGCACTGAATTGTATTAGTAAATGTCTTTTTTTCTTTCCTTTAGGTTGCATAACCACAGGGGGTAGCTATGTGAGAGAGAGAGGGTCTGTGGGGGGGGGGGGGGAGTAGGGGCAGTGGTCTGTGCTGCTGCAGGGATTGGAAGCCAGGACCTCACAAATGCTAGGCAAACACTCTACCACTAAGCTACATCATCAGCTCAGTATCATTAAATGTTAATTTTGTTTGGAAGTGGCACCTCACTGTGTTCCACAAAGCTAGTCTCAAACTCTTGGTCTCAAGTGTTCCTTCTGCCTTTACTTCCTAAGTAGCTGAGACTATAGGCATTCCCCACCATTCGGGACTCTGTTACACTTTTATTTTTTTGTTGTTGTTTATTTTTATTTATTTAAGAGCGACAGTGACAAAAAGAGGGAGGGAAGGAGGGGGAGAGGGAGAGAGAATGGGTGCACCAGGGCCTCCAGCCACTGCAAACGGACTCCAGACGCGTGCGCCCCCTTGTGCATCTGGCTAACGTGGGTCCTGGGGAATCGAGCCTCAAACCGGGGTCCTTAGGCTTCACAGGCAAGCGCTTAACCGCTAAGTCATCTCTCCAGCCCTCTGTTACACTTTTAGCCATATCCCTTTATCCTTGACATAGGTCTTCTTGGCATATCACAGCCAGTAAGTTATGTCTTTATTTCTCTGACCCAAAATATTTTTTAAATATTTTATTTATTTATTTGCAGGCAGAGAGATACAGGTACAGAGAAAGTATGGGAGCAACAGGGCCTCCAGCCACTGCAAACAAACTTCAGATGCATGTGCTGCTTTGTGCATCTGGCTTACATGGATATGAGGGAATTGAACTTAGGCTTGGCAAACAAGGCTTGTTGTTAGGCTTGGCAAACAAGTACCTTAACTGCTGAGCCATCTCTCTAGCCCCATGTTTTTAATTTTTGTATTTTTTTTGAGGTAGATTCTCATTAGCCCAGGCTGACCTGGAACTCACTCTGTAGTTTCAGGTTTAGGCTAGCCTCAAAGTCATAGCAATCCTCCTACCTCTGCCTCCCAAATGCTAGGACTAAAGGCATGTGCCACCATGCCCAGCTAAATTTTTTATTTTATTTATATTTGCAAGCAGAGAGAGAAAGAATATGAACATGCTGGGGCCTCTTGCTGCTGCAGACTCCAGATGTGTGTGCCATTTTGTGCATCTGGCTTTATGTAGGTACTAGGGAATTGAATCCTGGATCTCAGGCAAAGCAAGCACCTTTAACCACTAAGCTATCTTCCTCCCCTTTTTTTTTTCCTTCCCTCCTCTTCTTCTTGAACCTTTCCTTGTCCATCTCTTCCTTTCTTCTTTTCCCTCCTCCTCTTCTTTTTTTTTTTTTTTTTTTGGCTTTTTCTTTTCTAAGTAGGGTCTTAGTCTAGCCCAGGTTGACCTGGAACTCACTCTGTAGTTCACAGATGATGCTCCTTTCTCTGCCTCCTGGGTGTTGAGCTTAAAGGCATGCACCACCAAACCTGGCCTTTGTCTTTTTTGAGACAGGATGTCACTATGTAGTACAGGCTGGCCTAGTTTGTGTAGCTCAGCTTGGACTGGAGTCCATGATTCTCTTCACTAAGCCTCTTGGGTGCTGAAATTTTAGGCATGCACTGTCACCATGGTGGGATTTTTGTTGTTGTTTTTGTTTTCTTGAGAAGATGCTCACTTTGTTGCTTAGGCTGGTCTCCAGTTTATGATCTGAAATGATCCTCCTGCTTCAGCCTTCTGACATTTATTGACATCTTTTTCACAGCAGCTGACACATAGCTGGGGTTATAACGGACATGTCAAATATGTTAGCTAAGTATAAAAATATTTTTAAATGATGTTCTAAACTGGGTGAGGTTGCCCACACCTTTAATCTCAGCACTCGGGAGGCAGAGGTAGGAGGATTGTCATGAGTGCATGGCCACCCTGAGACTACTGAACAGATTCCAGGTCAGCAAGTCTTTAGGAGTTAGAAGAGTGATGTTGGATGCTGTTGCTGCGTCGTCATCTGTGTGCGCTCAGGTGCAGATGGTCTTTTTTTTTTTTTCTTTTTATTTTTTAATATATTTTATGTATTTGAGAAAGAGAGAGAATGGGTGCACCAGGGCCTCCAGCCACTGCAAACATACTCCAGACACATGTGCCACCTGTGCATCTGATTTACGTGGGTCCTGGAGAATCGAACTGGGATCGTTTGGCTTTGCAGGCAAACGCCTTAACCGCTAAGTCAGCTCTCCAGCCCCCCTTTTTTAATATTTTATATATTTATTTGAGAGAGGCACATAGAGAGAGAGAGAATGGCTGTGCCAGGGCTCCAGCCATTGCATATGAATTCCAGATGCATGTGTCACCTTGTGCATCTGTCTTACATGGGTACTGGGGAATAAAACCTGGGTCCTTAGGCTTTGCAGGCAAGTGCTTTAATCACTAAGCCATCTGTTACAGTCAGGTTCACATTGCTAGTAAAAATCACCCAACCACGAGCAGCTTGTGGGAGAAGAGGTTTATTTTGGCTTACAGGCTCAAGGGGAAGCTCCATGATGGCAGGGAAAACGATAGCATGAGCAGAGGGTGGACATCACCCCCTAGCCAACATCAGGTGCACAACAGGAACAGAAGAGTGTGCCACACACTGGCATGGAGAAACTGGCTGTAACACCCATAAGCCTGCCCCCGACAATACACCACCTCCACCAGGTGTTAATTCCCAAATCTCCATCAGCTGGAAACCTAGCATTCAGAACACCTTAGTTTATGGGGGACACCTGAATCAAACCACCACACCATCTCTCCAGCCTTTCTGTCTGTCTGTCTTTTCTTTTCCTTTCTTTCCAAGCAGAGATGGAGAGACAGAGAGGATGGGCACATCAGGGCTTCCAGCTGCTGCAAACAAATGCCAGATACATGCACTTCTTTGTGCATCTGGCTTTATGTGGGTACTGGGGAATTAAACTCAGGTCCTTAGGTTTTCTAGGCAAGTGCCTCAACCACTGAGCCTTCTCTCCAGCCTGCACGTGGTCTTTCTACACTGTTAGGGGAAACCACAAACTGTGACTCTGTTCTTACAGTGTAAAAGCCATTCAGTCCTTAGCTGTCTTGAAAGAGCAATTAGTTCCCTCTTGTGTTGGAAACACATGGCTTGCTTACCCTGTGTTAAAGAATTCCAGGTCCTAAGCTCATTGCTGTGTGCTTAAATTAGACCTACGAGAAAGTTAAGTAAAAGTGAGCTGATTGCAAGAGTTCAGCACCTCATACATCTTGATACCTAACCCCTATTTTGGTAAAAGTGAGACCATTATGTTATATTGCTGTCACATAACCTTGTTCTTTCTCAGAGTAGGATAAACTGGTTGCATGTTTGGAGCCTCATAGTATGTCTGTTAACCAGAATTTGCAGAATGTGCCAAGTTAATTCCAGGTCCTTTCAGAAAACATTTGATCTTTATACCACTGAATCAGATCACCATAAATAGAGTACAAAGCCCACAGACAGACACTAGACTTAAAGGGTCATGCTCATCTCTGCCAAGCCATGTGTTGAAGTCTGTCCTTATGATATATATGTATATATGTTTGTTTGTTTTTTCCCTCCAAGGTAAGGTGTTGCTAAAGACCAGACTGACCTAGAATTCACTATGTAGTCTTAGGTTGGCCTTGAACTCATTCATAGTAATCCTACCCTGACCTCCTGAGTTCTGGGATTAAAGGTGTGTGCCTTTAATCCAAAATAAAAAGCCATTATCCTCTATAAATTATGAAATACATTTAATGTGAACATCTCAGAGCAGATATTTCTTTGCTTGTACAGCAAAAAAAAGATATTCCTCCTCTGCAAATTAATTTTTTTGGTCAAAAATTGAAACAGGCCTGGAGAGGCTCAGTGGTTAAGGCGCTTGCCTGAAATGCCTGAGGGCCAGAGTTCGATTCCCCAACACCCACGTAAAGCCAGATGCAGAAAGTGGTGCATGCATCTGGAGTTTGTTCCAGTGGCTAGAGGTCCTACTGCACCCATTCTCACTCTCTCTGTCCCTCTCTCTTTGCAAATAATTAAATTTTAAAAAATTGAAACAATTGTAGTTTAGAAGCCAGTCATCATGACAGACATCTGTAATTCCAACATGCACAAGACTGAGACAGGAAGAGTTTTGAGTTCGAAGCCAGCCTGAGCTACATAGTGAATTCCAGTACAAACTGAACTGTTTAAGGACACCCTGTCTCAAACGAAACAAAAAACTAAACACAGAATCCAAGAGACTGCTGGTTTTTGTAATACTAAGGTTATATGAAATAACAGTTGAGGAACACATACATGTTGTGTGCTTTTGAATTTTCAAAGATTAGACTGAAAGGAAACTTGGTCCTGTTAGCAGAAATTCCTGACAGAAAGTGGCAGTGTGACTAGGAAAGGTGGGGTGCTTAGATGCCCACATGCAAGCTACACCTAGAGGAGCTAGAGGAAGCAGAATAGCAGAAGAAAAAGATTTTTTAAAAAAGGAGACTAGGGTATGGCAGCCCATGCCTATAATCCTAGTTTTCAGGAGATGGAGGCAGGATGACTTAAGTTTGGAGCCAGCTTGGGGTACATAGTGGATTCCAGGCCAGCTAAGACCTTATTTCAAAAAGGGAGGAGTGGTTGGGGGAAAAGAGAAAGGGGAGAGAGGGAAAGAGAGACTGGCTAAGAGAGACTTAAGTCTGGAAGACTAAGTCAGTCAGTGGTAGAGTGTTTGCCTAGCATGAGAAGGCCTTGAGTTTGATTCAGAGCATAACCAAAGGAAAAAAGAAGAAAAATTTTCAGAATCTACATATTATTAGTGGTTTCCAGAGGCTGAGGGAAAGCAGAATGGGGAGTGACAGCTAAGAAATACAAAGTCACCTTCAGGGATGGTGAAACTTTTTTGTTTTGTTTTTTGGTTTTCGAGAAAGAGTTTCACTGTAGCTCAGGCTGACCTGGAATTCACTATGTAGTCTCAGGGTGGCCTTGAACTCGTGGCAATCCACCTACCTCTGCCTTCCAAGTGCTGGAATTAAAGGCGTGTGCCACTATGCCCAGCTGAAACATATATATATATATATATATATATATATATATTTTTTTTTTTTTTTTTTCTTTTTCAGGGAGAGAGGGAGGGGGAGAGACAGAGAATGGGTACACCAGGGCCTCTTGCTGTTGCAAATGTACTCCAGGTGTATGCACCACTTAGTGCATCTGGCTTTAGGTGGGCACTAGGAATTTGAACCTGGGCCAAACCCGGGCCAGCAGGTTTTGCAATCAAGTGTATTTAGCCACTGAGCAATATTCCCCAGCCCATGATGAAACTGCTCTGAAATTAGATAATGATAGTGGTTACACAACTACAAATGTACTAGAAACCATTGAATTGTATGTGTATTCTTTTTCCCTAAAAAGGGTCTCTCATAGTGAATTCCAGGTCAGCCTGGGCTAGAGTGAGGCCCTGCCTTGAAAAACTAAAAGAAAAAAAAAAGAGATGTGCAAAAAATTATGGTCCTAGATACAGGTGTCATATTTATTTATTTATTTGAGAAGAGAAAGACGGGGGGAGAGAGAGAGAGAATGGGCATGCCTGGGCCTCCAGTCACTGCAAACAAACTCCAGTCACATGCACCACCTTGTGCATCTGGCTAACGTGGGTCCTGGGGAGTTGAACCTGGATCCTTTGGCTTTATAGGCAAAATGCCTTAATCACTAAGCCATCCCTCCAGCCCCCATAAGGTTTTATTTATTTATTTATTTATTTATTTGAGAGTGACAGAGAGAAAAAAGAGACAGAGAGAAAGAGAGAGAGAATGGGCGCACCAGGGCCTCCAGCCACTGCAAATGAACTCCAGATGCATGTGCCCCCTTGTGCATCTGGCTAACGTGGGTCCTGGAGAATCGAGCCTCGAACCGGGGTCCTTAGGCTTCACAGGCAAGCGCTTAACCGCTAAGACATCTCTCCAGCCCCCCCCATATGTTTTTTAATTGCCATTTCAGTGGTCCTTCATAGATATGTTATACTTTTATCAACCCATTTCTTCAAATGCTAGGCATTTATGTTTTTTTATTATTGTTATTTTATTTTGAGAGAAAGAAGCAGAGAGAGAGAGAATCAGTGCAGCAGGGCCTCCAGCCCCTACAAATGAACTCCAGATGCATGTACCACCTTGTGTGTCTGGCTTACATGGGTCCTGGGGAATTGAATCATGGTCATTTGGCTTTGCAGGCAAGTGCCTTAACCACTAAGCCATCTCTCCAGCCCTTGTTTATGTTCTTTTGTTTTGTTTTTTGAGGTAGGATCTCATTCTAGCTCAGACTGAACTAGAATTCACTATGTATCTCAGGGTGGCCTTGAACTCACGATGATCCTCCTACCTCTGCCTCCCAAGTGCTGGGATTAAAGGTGCATGCCACCACTCCAGGTGACCATCTCTTTGTTGTTTGTTTGTTTTTGTTTTTCCAGGTAGGGCCTCACTGTAGCCCAGGCTGACCTGGAATTCACTATGTAGTCTCAGGGTTGCCTTGAGCTCAGGGCAGTCCTCCTACCTCTGCCTCCCAAGTGTTGGGATTAAAGGTGTGAGCCACCACGCCCAGAGACCATCTTACTTTTAATGTTTTATTCAAAGGGGAACATGATAAGAGACTAAATACATGAATAACTCATTACAAGTTCATCCATAAGTATTTAGAGAAATTCATCTGAACCGAGTCTTAGTGAAGGATGGTTAGACAGGCAAGATGAATAACATTTGAAAGGAAAGTTGAGGAAAGATCAGAGTGTAGGAAGATTTGTCAAAACCGGTGCTGAGGTACTTGTGCTGATCAGTCAGGGAGGAGATGCAAAGAAAAGGTTTAGCTAAGTGTTGAGTCATTGTGTGGGAGACTGTTCAGAGAATGCATATTTTAGACTCAAAAAGTAAAGGGTAGCCAGGCATGGTGATGCACACCTCTAATCCCAGCACTCATAAGGTAGAGGTAGGAAGATTGCTGTGAGTTGTAGGCCAGCCTGGAACTGGGCTAACGTGAAACCCTACCTCAAAGAAAACAAAAAAGTACAGGTTATTGAGAGGTGACTGAACAAGTGGTGGAGAAGGTAGTAGGAAAAAACCACCATGCTTTAGAATGCCTCTTGTATGTTGAGAATAGTGGAGAAAAAAATTGGTTGAATAGTTTCAATTAGAGATGTTTACAAGAGAAACTACATTTTAATGGAAAATTTAGGCATTTTGGGGAAGACTGGAAAAGGTAAAAGAAGAGTTAAAGCTGCATTTTCCTGATGAAATTCAGGTTCTTCAGGGTGCTTAATGTGCACTTCAGGTTTGCTGTAGGCCTTTACTAATAGTGATGACGCAGTAATGACAAGCTTCCAAGAGCCCACATGCTGTTACCTTCCTTCCTTCCATCTGCTTCCGTCCCTACCAGTACTGAAGATTGAATCTAGGGCCTTGGACAAATTAGGGGAAGCACTCTACCCCTGAGCTGTAAGTACAGCCTGAAAGCATACTTCAGATTTTGAGGGTTCCCCCCCCCTCCAGGCTACCTATGTGATCCTACCTTTTTGGTACAAGCCCCCTCAGCTTTGCAGTCACAATATCCATGATACTACTGTGGTACTCTATGGTGTATCCAGTGCACTTTCCACTAAATTATCCAGACCCTATCTTATGTGTTTTTTTCTCTTGTCATATCCATTCTTTGAAACTCTTAGTTTGCTAGTTATAAATGCCCCTGTGTACATCCTTTGCATATTGGGCTTTTTTTTTTTTCCAAGATTGAGTCTCACTCTAGCTCAGGCTGACCTGGAATTCACTTGGTAGTCTCAGGGTGGCCTTGAACTCATAGCAGTCCTCCTACCTCTGCCTCCCAAGTGCTGAGATTAAAGGTGTGGGCCACCATGCCCAGCTGCATATTAGTTTTATATTGCCATAATAACTTTAGCAACTTAAGATGCATAAATGTAGGTCGTAGGTCCAGGCAGGAGACTCACTGGAAGTGCAAAGCCAGTCTGTGCTACAAGGTAAGCCTCGAACATCAGTGAGTTCCACGTCAGCCTTGGCTAGAGTGAGGCCCTACCTGAGACAAAAAAATAAAAGCCCTGTAAATTTGTCATTTTACCACTGTCTACAGAAATCCAAGACTAATCACTTGGCTAAAATTAAGGTTTTAGCCAAATGTGGTGGCACATGCCCTTAATCCCAGTACTTAAGAGGTGTGATAGAGACATTACAGTACTGAGCATTCTGGTCACTTCTTTCCAGCACCATGATGCCTTCTGAGTCATCCCAAGGTCACTACCATCTGAAAAGAGAAGGTTCTGTACCAAAAGTGAGAGTAGCATTAATGTAAGGGTATGAACATTAAGAGAAGTGCTTACTGGGCAGTGTGATAAGCATAGAATATATATTTAGCCAGACAGCAGCAGATGTTATAACCCTAGGGCTTATGACTACCCCTGTTTTAAGTTTTCAGTATCAGGGATGTATTCCCTCCATGGAGCAGGCCTCCAGTCCAATTAGAAGGCAGTTGGTTTCCACAACAGGGCTACCTTTCTACAGGCTCTGAAAGGATCCATTTCTTTGCTTGTTGGGTTGTTGGCTGAGTTTATTTTCATGTGTTTGTGGGACAGATCTGTTTCAGCTTTCACCAGCCTCTGCAGGCCCTTGCCATCTCTGGCTAATGACCTGTCCCTCTTCTAAGCCAGTACTAGAGGTTTGAGTCCTTTTCCTGCTTCTCATCCTCATTTATGGACTTACGATCAGATTTTAACAACCTGGAATCTCCAGAATCTCAAGGTCTTTAACCTTAATCACACCTGTAAGATCCTGATGTCACATATAACATACAGTCAAAAGTTCAGAGGTTAGGGCATGACACTTGTTGGGGCCACTATGCTCTGCCTGCCCCCTCAGCAGCAGTTGAGTGTCTGTACTTCTCACCCAACCTCCCTCAGTTCCTGTGTGTGCTTGGCATGATATACTTTTCCTCTTCAGCTTTGAGGGTGAGTGTGGGCCTGTGTTTTGGAGTGACATTAATCCTGAACATCAGTCTTCTTTTACCAGATATGTCTTGTCGTTCAAGACTTGCAACACTAAACGAGAAATTGACAGCCCTTGAGCGGAGAATAGAATACATAGAAGCACGGGTGAGTATGGTTTCTGGCTAGCTCAGAGAGAACACATACTTATTAATACTGAATAAACCTGAACCAGAAACAGGGTTACAGATATTAAATCCTTTTTCTGGATTTGGTTTATGTAACTCAAAAGCTATCTTTTCTACCATTTCTCACTTCAAAGAGTCTAAAATAAGATTTTTTGTTTGTTTTAATTTTTTTTTTTGGGGGGGGGTGTTTCATGGTAGAATCTTACTCTAGCCCAGGCTGACCTGGAATTCTTCACTCTGTAGTCTCTGAGTGGCCTCGAACTCACGGTGATCCTCCTACCTCTGCCTCCCAAGTGTTGGGATTAAAGGTGTGTGCCATCACGCCTGGCCTTAAAAAAAGTATTTATTTATATGAGAGAGAATAGGTATGCCAGGGCCTATAGCCACTGCAAATGAATTCCAGAAGCATGCACCAGCTTGTGCATCTGGCTTTATGTGGATACTAGGGAAATGAATCTGGGTCCTTAGGCTTTGTAGGCAAGTGCCTTAACCACTAAGCCATCTCTCCAGCCCTAAAATAGATTTTTTAAAAAATGTCTTTGTTTTTGAATTTATATAAATGTCAATTTTCCTTTTACAGGTGACGAAAGGTGAGACGCTCACCTAGAACTGTGGTATGCTGCTGCTGGGAAGTTGCTGTATAGAACACAGGCCATGTGGGAAAGGCCCCAGCAGCCTCTGCTCCTTTTTCTCTCCTTAAAGAACAACAGGGGTTTTTCTTGTTTTTCTTTTTTCAAAAGTGGCCTTTGCTACTGCCATGCTCATCTGGAATGTGGTGTGGCATGGGGGAGAAGTCCAGGAGACCTCTTGGAAACAGCATTAGGCATTTTACCTTTTCAGTAACATTTTATGGAACTACTTATTGTTGTGTTTGAGGTGTTCAGAGCCATAAAGACTGGGATTCTGTCAAGGTCCTCCCCACCTCTCACTCCTCTCAGACTTTCCCTCCAGCTCCCCTGGCCTCTGCACTGATTCTATCAGCAGTCTGTTTTCTCCCCACCTGGGGTGGGGGTGGAACAGTCCTGGCTGGATGCTCATGCTTGTCAGTGTGGTACCAGAGAATTGTTTACTCACCCATGTTCTTGTTTTGAGGAGGTCAGGCTAGGCCCCCAGTTGGCTTGAAGGGACATTTTCAGTTTTCTTTCTGTCACTTGGGGTATCTCTTGCCTCTCATATTTCCCTAATAAACTCCTCAACTTTATGTGATTGCTGTGATTGTGGTGGGGAGAGGAGCTTGAGATGGGCTTACTAATGGCACAGAAATGTGATATGTAGGATTATTTATTTTGTAACGGAAAGCCTTCAGATACTATTTGTTTGTTTTGTTTTCTTTGTTTGTTTTGGTTTTTTGAGGTAGGGTCTCACTGTAGTCCAGGTTGACCTGAAATTCACTATGTAGTCTCAGGGTGGCCTCAAACTCAGCAGCAATCCTCCTACCTCTGCCTCCTGAGTGCTGGGATTAAAGGCATGTGTCACCACGCCTAGCTTCAGATACTATTTAATTCAAAACCTGGGTAGTTTACCAGCCGGAGCTCCTATATTGGGACTTCAACTGACTAATGCATCCTGGGAATTACTTGGTCGTTTAGCAGACATGACCAAGTACTTACTATGTACGTGTGCTGTTGTCCAATAAAAGATAAGGCACTGAGTCAGGCGTAAAGATTATATGTTAGGATAACATCACCCAACCCTTTAGCTGCAGTTCAGAAAAGACTGTCTTATATGATGCAAGCTAAATGTACTCCTTTGGAAAGCAAATACTGTTTAAAGAGAAGAATGGCACTTGGGAGATGGCACTTGCATGCAAAGCCTAACAATTCCCAGTGCCCACATAAAGCCAGATGCACAAAGTGGCACATGCATTTGGGGTTTATTTGCAGTGGCTAGAGGCTGTGCTATACCTGTTTCTCTCTCTCTCTTTCTCTTTTGGTTTTTCAAGGTAGGGTTTTGCTCTAGCCCAGGCTGACCTAGAATTCACTATGTAGTCTCAGAGTGGCCTTGAGCTCACAGCAATCCTCCTACCTCTGCCTCCCGAGTGTTGGGATTAAAGGTGTGTGCCACCATGCCCAGCCTCTTTTCTTTTTTAAAATAGGTGTTTTATATATGTATGGAGAGATCCTTTGGCTTTAGAGGCAAATGCCTTAACCGCTAAGCCATCTCTCCAGCCCTTAAAATAGTTTTTTAAAAAAGAATAGATTAAAAAAATTTTTTTAATTAAAAAAAAATTTAAAAAGCTGGAGAGATAGCTTAGTGGTTAAGCGCTTGCCTATGAAGCCTAAGGACCCCGGTTCAAGGCTCGATTCTCCAGGACCCACATTAGCCAGATGCACAAGGGGGCACACGCGTCTGGAGTTCATTTGCAGTGGCTGGAGGCCCTGGTGCGCCCATTCTCTCTTTCTCTATATCTATCTGCCTTTTTCTCTCTCTGTCACTCTCAAATAATAATTAAAATTAAGAAAAAGAACAGATAATAAAACCCTAATTCCCTCTGTCTGTTTCCCATTCTCCCCTCTCAAATTCACCCTCCATTGAATCTTGCCCCCACCACCACCACCCTCACTAGCCTCTGTTGTGTTTGTTTTTTGGTTTTGGTTTTGGAGCTAGGGTTTCACTCTAGCTCAGGCTGACCTGGAAATCACTATGTAGTCTGAGGGTGGCCTCGAACTCATGGTGATCCTCCTCCCTCTGCCTCCCTGGTGCTAGAATTAAAGGCATGTGCCACCACGCCTGGCTAGCCTCTGTTACTGTAATGTCATCATCTTTTCCTACTAGTATGAGGAAAAGGTCTGTGTAGTTTCAGGTAGTGCCAGGTCATAAATATTGAGGCCATTTTGTGTCTGAAAGATTGCATTGTAAGCAGTCCTACCCTTCCTCTGGCTCTTAAATTCTTTCCATCCCTCTTCCATAGTGAACCCTGAGCCTTGGAGAGTGTGATGGAGATGTCTCATTGCTGAACACACCACTGTCACTTTTTCTCAGCACTATGGTGTGTCTCCCCCCACCACCACCACTATAAGGTCTTGCTCTTGCCCAGGCTGACCTGGAATTCATTATGTAGTCTCAGCCTAGCCTCAAACTCACTGTGATTCTCCTACCTCTGCCTTCCAAGTGCTGACATTAAAAGCTCAAAGTTTGCTGGGCATAATATCTGCATTTAGCCAGACAACAGCATGTCTTACTTTGACCACCCCAGCCACAGGCTTTTGACTAGGTTTTCACTACCAGACATGTATTCCCTACCATGGAGTGGGTCTCCAGTCCAATAAGAGAGTGGTTGGATTCCCCCATAACAGATATGCCACTCTTGCACCAGTTGGCACATTTGGCCTGACTGGCCTATATTAAGGCTTGTAAGTGTCCACTCTTCCCAAGGCAACCCTGCAGGATGGTTCTTTCCAGCTTATTCTGTCTTGATTTCTCAGTGACCTGCAGCCCAAGCATGTGGAATCTTCAGGAATAGGGTCTTACCATTTAGTTCTAGTGGACAACCAAGAGCCTTCAAAATGGCCTGTATTGTTTTGGGGGCATAAGGGACCTCCTTGGCCAATAACTCACTGGCACTTTTATCCTTTCCTGGCACTGTTTTCAAAGCAGGGTCTCACTTGTAGCCCAGGATGACATGGAATTCACTCTGTACTCCCAGGCTGGCCGTGAACTCACAGTGATCCTCATCTACCTCTGCCTCTCCAGTGCTGGGATTAAAGGTGTGCACCACCATTCCCTGCTTGGAAATCCAATTTTTTGTTAATAAAAAATATAATTAAAGGGCTGGAAAGATAGTTCAGTAGTTAAAGTGTTTGCATTTGGGAAGCAGAAGTAGGAAGATCACTGAGTTCGAAGCCATCCTGGGTTAGAGCGAGACCCTACCTTGAAAAGCAAAAAATAAATGGCTGCAGCAATGGCTCAGTGGTTAAATGTGCTTGTATGTAAAACCTGACAGCCTGAGGTTGATTACCCCAGTACCCACATAAAGCCAGAAGCCCAAAGTGGTACATATCTGGAGTTCCTTTACAACAGCAGGAGGCCCTGGCATGCCCATCCATCCTCTCTCTCTCAAAATATTTTTTAAAAATAAACTATTGGGCTGGAGAGAATGCTTAATGGTTAAAGAGCTTGCATGCAAAGCCAAAGGACTCAGGATCAGTTCCTCAGGACCCACATAAGCCAGATGCACAAGGTGGCACATGATTCTGGAGTTTATTTGTAGCAGTTGGAGGCTCTCACGTGCCCATTCTTTCTCTCTCAAAAAATAAAAATAAAAAAAAAAAAAACATTGCTAGGCTTGGTGATGCACAACTTTAATTCCAGCACTCAGGAGGCAGAGGTAGGAGGATCGCTGAGTTCAAGACCAGCCTGAGATTATATAGTGAATTCCAGGTCAGCCTGGACTACATACAGTGAGACCCTACCTTGGAAAAACAAAAATAAAGACTTTCAGATGGGTTGAAGTGCAGCCAGATTTTCTGAACTCAAATTATTCCCAATGGCCTCCTCATAATGAAAATTACATTTTTTTTGTTTTTTGAGGTAGAGTCTCACTCTAGCTCAAGCAGACCTGGAATTCATTCATTCATTCTTTTTTCAAGTTGTATTTTATTTTTATTTGAGTGAGAAAGAGGCAGAGAGAAAGAGAGGGAGAGGAGAGCGTGATGAAAGAAGAGAGGATGGGCATGCCAGGGCCTCCAGCCACTGCAAACAAACTCCAGACACATGTGCCACCCTGTGCATTGGGCTTACATGGGTCCTGGGGAATTGAACCTGGGTCCTTTGGCTTTGAAGGCAAGGCAAGCACCTTGACTGCTAAGCCAAATCTCCAGCCCTGGATTTTTTTTTGGGGGGGGGGTTGGGGGTGGGTTTTGAGATAGGGTCTCATTGTAGCCCAGGCTGACCTGGAATTCACTATGGAGTCTCAGGGTGGCCTCAAACTCACGACAGTCCTCCTACCTCTGCTTCCCGAGTGCTGGGATTAAAGGCCTGCGCCACCATGCCCGGCCTGGAATTCTATTTTTGATGTTATTTTTTCCTTCCCGTTAGGCAGTTAAGGGAACCTCTTCATTCCTTTATGTTTGAAAGTGTTACGTACCCTGTAATGTGGTTTAATTCATTTACTTACTGAAAAACTAAAAAGAGGCTTGAGCCAGTGATCTGTTAAGCCTAACATGCAAGACTTCAGATTGGAAAGTGGTTTACAACCGTTCTGCCTTAAGAATGAAGTTCAGGGGCTGGAGAGATGGCTTAGCGGTTAAGCGCTTGCCTGTGAAGCTTAAGGACCCCAGTTCGAGGCTCGATTCCCCAGGACCCACGTTAGCCAGATGCACAAGGGGGCACATGTGTCTGGAATTCGTTTGCAGTGGCTGGAGGCCCTGGCACGCCCATTCTCTATCTCTCTCTGCCTCTTTCTCTCTCTGTCCGCCTCTCAAATAAGTAAACAAAGAAAATTAAAGAATGAAGTTCAGGCCTGGCATGGTGGCACACACCTTTAATCCTAGCACTTGGGAGGCAGAGGTAGGAGGATCACCATGAGTTTGAAGCCATCCTTAGATGTCAGCCTGGACTTGAGTGAGACCCTATCTTGAAAAGACAAATGAGCCAGGCGTGGTGGCATATGCCTTTAATCCCAGCACTTGGTAGGCAGGGAGGTAGGAGGAAAATTGTGAGTTCAAGGCTACCCTGAGACTACATAGTGAATTCCAGGTCAGCGTGACCTAGAGTGAGACCCTACCTCGAAACACACACACACAAGGAAGAAAAGACAGACGAAAAATAATACACTAAATTTGATTTGGGTGTCCCCAATAAACTTAGGTGTTCTGAATGCTACATCCCCAGCTGGTGGCACTTTGGGATTGGAGCCTCCTGGAGGCAGTGTGTTGTTGGAGGGTGGGCTCATGGGTGTTAGGGCCAGCTTTTCTCTTGCCAGTGTTCGGCAAACTACTGTTGTCCATCTGATGTTGGCCAGGAGGTGATGTCCACCCTCTGCTCAAATCATCGTTTTCCCTGCCATCATGGAACTTACCCTCGAGTCTCTAAGGCAAAATAAACCCTTTCCTCCCACAAGCTGCTCTTGGGTGTTTTCTGCTAGAAATACAAACCTGACTGCAAAAGAAGTTTAAAACTAGGCATAGGGGCACCCACCTGTAATCTCAGCACATGGAAGGGGGAGTAGCAGCTCAAGACCAGGGCTGGGAAGATGGCTTAGTGGTTGCAAGCATTTGTTTGCAGAGCCCGTCAGCCTGGGTTCAGTTTCCCATTGCCCACATAGAGCCGGATGCACAGGGTGGTACATGAATTTGGAGTTTGCAGTAGCAAGAGGCCCTGATGTTCCCATGTTTATGTTCAATATCTCTCCATCTCATAGATGAATTAAAATATTTAAAATTAAAAGTTCAAGACTACTTCTGTTAAGATGGCAGCATAGGAACCACACCAAAACAGCCAAGGAGAGAAAAAGCCAAAAAACAACCCCAGCAGAATAAACTCTTCCACTAATCAGCGAGGTGTATAAGAAATTATCAACTGCAGCAGAGAAGTAGAGATTTAGAGCGTCTAGAGCCCACAGAAGCAGGCAGAAGGGGCTCCAGCAGCAGTGGCACCAGGCCCACATGGCCACAGCCATAAGGCTCAGCCTGAGCCACAGGAAGACCCAGGTGAGGGGATTCTGCACTCACACTGGAGGTCCTCGCAAACTCAAACATGAAGGGAGGAGTGGCTCGTGAGGAAGAGGATCTTGAGGACCAGTGGGAGAACTTCAGCCACCATCCACAGCCTCCCCTCCCCCACCACCAGTGCAAGCGCCAGCAAGCACAAGAGACCTGGGGAAGGGAGCTCACCTACACAGCACCAGGCACAGGTGATCAGGGCAGCGTAATTGAGACCAAAACCATCCCAAAAGGTAACTGGGATTACACCAGGTCAAATAAACCTGGTATATAGGCTTCATTAACAAGTGCTAATTGCACCTTTCATGTCAGAGTAAATTATATGTTAAATCTGATGGATGGTTGGATTTGTCATTCTTAAATAAGTTATATTTTGGGCTTGTCATTTGTTGCTTCCTGATTTATAGTGCTGTTGCAGTCCGGTTCACATTGCTGGTAGAAATCACCCAACCAAGAGCAGCTTCTGGGAAAAAGATTTATTTTGGCTTACAGGCTCGAGGGGAAGCTCCCCGATGGCAGGGGAAAACGGTGGCATGAGCAGAGGGTGGACATCACCCCCTGGCCAACATAAGGTGGACCACAGCAACAGGAGGATGTGCCAAACACTGGCAGGGGGAAACTGGCTTTAATACCCATAAGCCCGCCCCCAACAATACACTCCCTCCAGGAGGCATTAATTCCCAAATTTCCATCAGCTGGGAACCTAGCATTCAGAACACCTAAGTTTATGGGGGACACCTGAATCAAACTGCCACATCCCGCCCCTGGCCCCCATAAACTGATGATCATACATGATGTAAAATGCAATGCATTCATCTAGCTTTAAAAGTCCCCATAGTTTTTATCAATTCCAATGATGTTCATTCATCCCCATAGTCCAAGATCTTTTAACTGAGCCATAATACCAAAAAATAACCTCAAAAAACCCAGAATGGCACAGAATAAATATTCACACTGCAAAAGATGGCATTGGGCATAGCAAAGAAACATTCAGCCAATACAAGATTTAAAATAACCAGGGCAAACATTAAACTCTGTAGCTTCAAGTCCAACAACTCTTGCCAGTGACAAATCTCCAAGTCCGACAATTCTAACCAGCAACAAGTCTCTGGCATTCCAATTCCGCCCCTCCAGCTAGGCTACTCACAGTCCTGGAAAACTTCATCAGGGCCGGCAGCTCTCCTTGGCAGCCATCTCATGGTCCCGGCATCTCCACTGGGTCTCCACTGCAATCCACGGTTCATCCTCATGGCCCCATGGGGTCTCTATGCAGGCATCCAGCAAACCTGCTTCACACTGCCCATGGCCATTTCCAAAACACAAGACCGTGTTGCAAACTCAGTGACCCTCTTTCCTGCATTTCTTATACTCCACGATACCAGGTAGGATGCCAATTTGTTAATCCAGGGGGGAATAAAGCAGACTTTGAAGAACAGGACACACTCCTTGAGCACTCAGGCCCCTTCAAAAGAGTCGATATTCTTCCTGTTGCCCCAGTGCAGGTCAGCTAGCCCAGTCTCAAAGGTTGTAATCTCTCAGTTGCAGCTGAACGGGCAATAGTTCACCCAAAGATTTTTCTTTCTGTGCCATATCCCTCTGCTCACACCAGTTCATTTCTACGCAAAGCAACCCTGCACAACTTCTCAGGACATGGGCATAAGAGCAAGCTTTTCACACAAACTGGTAGCCCAGTCCAGGCACAGCTCTTTCTCACCCTCATAAGCCAAACCTCACAGTCCATAGTTCTTACTGCATCCAGGTCTTGGAGCTCAGACCAGAATAGTCCATCAAGCTGTACTTACAGCACTGCAAGGTATCTCTTAGGCCAAGGTTTCAAATCCTCCCACATTCCTCTTGAAAATCAGCTCCAAAAGGCCAAAGCCACATAGTCAGTTGTCTAGCAGCAATCCCACTCCTCGGTACCACTTTACTGTTGCAGTCCGGTTCACATTGCTGGTAGAAATCACCCAACCAAGAGCAGCTTCTGGGAAAAAGAGATTTATTTTGGCTTACAGGCTCGAGGGGAAGCTCCCCGATGGCAGGGAAAAAACGATGACATGAGCAGAGGGTGGACATCACCCCCTGGCCAACATAAGGTGGACAATAGCAACAGGAGGGTGTGCCAAACACTGGCAAGGGGAAACTGGCTTTAATACCCATAAGCCCGCCCCCAACAATACACTCCCTCCAGGAGGCATTAATTCCCAAATTTCCATCAGCTGGGAACCTAGCATTCAGAACACCTAAGTTTATGGGGGACACCTGAATCAAACCACCACAAGTGCCTTCGTTTTCTCTTCTGTCGTTCATTAGGGAAGGGTCTCACTTGGTCATAAGCTTACTTGGAACCCTCTACAGACCAGAAATCTTAGCCTCCTAGTTGACAGGATTAAGGGTGTGGGAACACACATCCTTAGGGACTGTGACTTTGTTAGAGGATCTCGTCATAATACCTACTCTTGCTTAAATACTCTGTGCTGTTTTTCATTGAATGTGTACATTGCTTAGTTAAATTTTAGAATTTGCCTGTATTTTGTTCCATTCAGCCTGCTTGAATACTCTTGTAGCATGCAAACCCAACACCTAAGGTCACTATTGTGGTTACTCAAGGAGTCTTAAGAGCCATACCTAGCACTTTAAGCTCCTACCCTAAAGATATATCACATCAGCTTGATTGATACATCTAATAATGCTGCAGATAATTAGAAAATCCAAGTATAAAACTAATCCAAGATACAAAAATCTTTACATTATAATACAAGAAGCACAAAAAATCAAAACAATATAAATCCACCAAAAAATATTACTGCATCATAAATGACCTCCAGTGAGACTGGTTTAGAGGAAATGCCTGAGAAGGATTTAAAAATAATGACTTTAAATATGTTCAAAGAAGTTAAAGAGGAAATCAAAGGAATGAAAGGAAATCAAAGATACAGGAAACCATTTTAATGAAATAAGGAGGTCAATACAAGACATAAATAAGGAAATAACAATAAAGAAAAACCAGTCAGGAATGCTAGCAATGAAGAACATAGTCAGTGAAATAAAAAACTTTGTAGAAAATCTCACCAGTAGAATGGATGAAGGAGAGGACAGAATATCTAAAGTAGAAGGCCAGGTGGCAGATCTAATACAGTCCAACAAAGAGAAAGACAAACTAATAGGAAAGTATGAATGGGAATTTCAAGATATTCGGGACACTATAAAAAGATCAAACATAAGAATTCAGGTTATAGTAAAAGGAGAAGAATTTCACTCCAAAGGCATAATAGGCATTTTCAACAAAATCGTAGAAGAAAACTTCCCCCAAATTGGGAAAGAGATGCCAGTGCAGATACAGGAAGCCTTTAGAACACCAAACAGACAAAACCTGGACAGAACCTCTCCATGCCATATTATAATGAAACTACCAAATATACAAACCAAAGAAAATATATTGAAAGCAATTGGAGAGAAAGGTCAAGTCACATACAAAAGCAAGCCCATCAGGATCACATCAGATTACTCAACACAAACTTTAAAAGCCAGAAGGGCTTGGAATGATGTATTCCAAGTTCTGAAAGATAACAACTGTCAACCAAGGTTACTTTATCCTGCAAAGCTATCCATTCAAATAGACAGAGAAATAAGGACATTCCACAACAAAAGCAAGCTAAAGGAATATTTGAAGGCAAAGCCAGCTCTACAGAAAATACTTGACAGGATCTTCCATGCAGAAGAGAAAGAAAAGCACACATATAAGGAACCTGGAAAAAACATACCAGTTAATACAAGAGAGCAAAGGTAAAACCAGAAGAACTACAAAACAAGAAAAATGGCAAAAATACACACCTTTTAATAATAACTTAATGGTGACTATGCTCCCACCAAAAGACATAGGTTTGCAGACTGGGTTAATGTGTTGGCCTATAGCACGAAAGTCTTGGAGCCAAGACAAGTTCTGATTAAGGCTCAAGTTTATTCAGGCAGACACAAGCTTATATACAAAAAATAAAACTTTCTCGATAATGCCTCTGTGTCTGAAGTCTGCTTTACCAAAGCTGTATGATAATGCCTGTGTGTCAAGAGATCAAAGAACAGCTGCAGCTCCCGACATCTCCCCCTTCTTTATTTATTAAAAGAAGCGACTGTGTCTGTCTTAGGTTGTCAGAGGCAGAAGAACATCCTTACCCGTCATAGGACAAATGTATTATCCTTTAATATGTGCCCTGTCTTAGGTTGGATGCCTCCTCTCCCGATCTTACCTGTCTCTGGCTACCAGCCAGATAAAATTTAGGGAGGACTAGGATAAAGTCTGAGGGAGCCAAGGACGTGTTCTATAGTGTATACCTTGGACCTCTGCGCGAATATTTGCAATAGACTTTATTAGACACTTGAAGAAAATAGGCAATAGGCATAAGAGAAGCAGAAGGCAAACTCCCACAGCTGCAAAGCTGCCTATCCAGGAACTCAGAGAGTCCCAACCAGGCAACACAGACTTAAATGTAGCAAGTAAATCATTAGCAGCCTTAGGGGCATCAAAATCAAGATGACTGTTCTGTATAGTTAGAATTTCTGAATGTAAACTAACCAAATCTAACGAAATATTATTATGGTGCCTAATTCCTTCTAAGTGCATTTTGACCTTTACCCAATCTTCATAACAAACATTGTAAGTTTTAGAAATGATGCAGATCCATTGGTAATCTGTTTGGCATTTCAATCGAGCTCTAATCTTTATTTCTTGAATTTGCTCTCCTAAATAGGTCACCAAATCAAACAAAGCATCTATTTTTTCTTCTAACTTCTTGTCTATGGTTACTTGAGTTTCCAAAGCAACAGAAACGTTTTTAGCTAGATTATTAACAAAGTGTGCAGTATGAACTTATTGTGTAAGAGCAACAGCAGCAGTAGTAATAGAAGCGAATAATGTAATAAATGTAACAATCCCAGCAATAATTAAACCTTCAACTCTCTTTTGTCTACTTAAACTATTTTTAACCTCCTCTAGAATTTGAATACCCTTGTCAGAATACCAAGGCTTTGAAAGATTAACAGGAATCATAACAAATGTAGGTTGTTTGACAATCATTACAGTTTCAGAATCATGAGAAATACAATTGGGCAGACTACAATTATCACAGGTAACATTAAACATTCCTTTAGACCCGTGATACCAAGTAATATTTACATTTCCTAACATTAGGGCATAAGGTAGTGTAACACGGGCCTTAACAGTTCCCTTCAGAAGACTATTTGAATTATTGCTGGCAGATATAATCTTGATACCTCCCATAGCAGCAGCAATTTTCCACACATAAGTTTGCTGATATCCATTGTCTGACCACCACAATCCTGAGGACAGTCCAGTAGACTTGTGGATGTGGATGACACCATATCATCAGGATCAGCAGTGTCCTCTTGTTTGATCTCGTGGCCTGCATACTGGACCAAACGTTCTGGCAACCATCTGGCTCCATTTTCTTTCTGTGAAAAAATACAAACAGATCCTCATCCCCATATTAACACAGGGTCGGGTCCACTCCATTTGTTAGTCAATGGATCTTTCCACATTACTTTAGCATAATTAGTCTTGGTTTGTGTATGCCAAAAATGGTCAGCAGCAGAAAACCCTTTTGCATCCAAAAGTAAAAAATTTTAAATAAATAAAGTATGATTTAACCATCTTGTTACTGATCCCTGTGTCATTTCCCCCTTTTTAGTTTTTTGTAACCAGGTTTTTAATGTTTCATTTGCTCGTTCAATGATACCTTGCCCTTGGGGGTTATAAGGAATTCCAGTAACATGTTTAAAATTAAAAGAAAAACAAAAGTGCTTAAATCCTGCACTTGTATATCCTGGATCATTATTTGTTTTCAGTTGTTTAGGGACTCCTAAAATATTAAAAGAATGAAGACAATGATCAATAACATGTTTAGTAGCTTCTCCCGTTTGAGCAGAAGCATAAATGAAACCAGAATAATTGTCAGAAAAGGACAAGTAAAACAGTGTAAAATTTTAGCACCTGTGTTTGAAAACATCATTGATTAGTTCAGATACCTGTGTGGTTCCCAATTACCCAGAGAACATTGGAAACAGAACCATGGAGCTTGAAATTAGTTTTGTCAGATGAGGACCATTGTTTAAGTATTAGGCTGTACCCTAAAGTAGGGAATATGTCTTAAGAGTTAATTTTGTTATAAGCACTGGACTTAAGATGTCAAAATTGAGATAGTTATGTTACATACAATAGAGTAGAATCTGGTCTTTTTTGAGCCAAAACAGCTAGCTAAATAATATAACCCTTGATAAATCTATTTGAAAGAAAAAACATTATTTGACAACCAATGATTTTGGCTTAAACTTGATAGCTATTGATTTTATGTACCACAGAAATTTTTATTAACATAAAACAATTTTATGTTTTACCCATGACTTAAATTTGATAAAGCTTAAGCAAGCTATCCCAACATATTTTAACCTGAAAATTAGTTCTTTTGTTTTTTAAGAGTTTGTAAACTGTTGAAAAACCTCTAACTTTAGGCATGGTGTTTAGGTTTAGCCTGAATTTTTTTTTTTTTTTTTTTTTTTACATCCGCACACCTTTCTTTACATACTTTAACATTCTGATCTAAGTACCACTCAAAAAGCATTTTTAACAAGCATTCTATGTCCCAACATTGAAAAATTTCTTCCCAGTTCCTTTAATCAATTCATCTCACCCCATCATTAACCATCTTTCTTATAAGGCTATTAAAAAAATTACACCAAATTGATTAATCCTATTACTAACAAGAAAGTAGTCTTAATACAATTTTATGTTATTAATACCAATAACACACTTGGAAATTATTTTATTAGGAGTAACTAAGGCAAATTTTGTTGTTATTTTGAGGCAGGCTGGCTTAGAAGTCAGGTTAGTTGCCTCCTTATTTTTTAATTCTGTTACATGTGTGGAGGGCATGGGGGCTAAGGGAAGTGGTGGGTCCCAATATGTATGATAATTATCAGCCTCTTTCTCTAATTCTGTTGCTTTTTCTGGCTCTATTTCCTCCTCTTCCTCATTACTATCTTTCTTAGAAACTTTTAAAGATTATAATGTTTTATTTAATTCTTTGTAAGTTACAGGTGTCCCTTTTTTAGAACTTTGACTTCTAATTTTTTAAATGACATCTTGAGTGTGATCTAACATTTGCTTCACTAAATTATCTTTTGTACCTGAATCTAAGGCATCCTTTATCAAAACCATAAGGAAAAAGCAATTACCGGAACCTTATTAGGACCATGAGTTTGTAAAAAGACATTTAATTTTTTCCCTACCTTATCCCAAGCATCTGAATTAACATTTCCCTGCTCTATAAACCAAGGGCTCATTTATTAACAAAATCAAAAAATTTGCTTAAAGAACTTGATGCAATCATAATTCCTTGTGTTTTTAAAATATCTTTTACTATAGTAATTAGCTCCTTTTCACTCTTTGCTTGTCCCATAATTGGGCCAATTTACCTTATTCCAGAAGACTGAGCAGGCAACTACAGTCCTCTTTTTAATTTTACTTTCTTCCACGGATCCTGAGTTGATGTTGGCATTCCTCACTGAAGTCCCTCGTATTCAAGTCCCTGTTCAGGCGCCATGCTGTGCTGGCCTGTAGCACGAAAGTCAAAATAGACCTTGAAGGAGGGAGTGGGAATGGATCTGAAATAAGAACACAAGGAATGGAGCCAAGACAAATTCTGATTAAGGCTCAAGTTTATTCAGGCAGACACAAGCTTATATACAAAAAACAAAACTTTCTCAATAATGCCTATGTGTCTAAAGTCTACTTCACCAAGGCCATACGATAATGCCTCTGTGTCTGAAGTCTGCTTCACCAAGGCTATACGATAATGCCTGTGTGTCAAGAGATCAAAGAACAGCTGCAGCTCCCGACAGGTTAAAAAGCAGGATCCTTCAATTTGTTGCCTCCAAGAAATTCACCTTTCTACACTGGATGGACACTATCTTAGGGTGAAAGGCTGGAAAACAGTGTTTCAAGCAAATGGGCCTAGCAAACAAGTAGGGGTCGTTATCCTGATATCCAACAAGGTAGACTTCAGTCCAACATTAGTTAGGAAAGATATGGAAGGTCACTTCATATTGATTAAAGGCATACTCCAACAGGAAGACATTACAATCCTAAACATATATGCACCTAACATGGGGGCTCCCAACTTCATTAAACAAATGCTATTAGAACTAAGGTCACTGGCCAGCCAGGCCAAATGAGCCAATGGGTGTAATAGTGGCATGTCTATCATGGTGGAAACCAACTGCCCTCTAACTGGACTGGAGGCCTGCTCCATGGGAGGGAATACATCCCTGATACTGAAAACTTAAAACAGGGGTAGTCATGAGCCCTAGGGGTGTAACATCTGCTGATGTCTGGATAAATGTATAGACTATGCTTATCAAACTGCCCAGTAAGCACTTCGCTTAATATTCATACACTTATATTAATGCTACTCTCACTTTGGATAGAGAATCTTCTCTTTTCAGATGGCAGTGACCTTGGGATGACTCAGAAGGTATCACGGTGCTGTAAAGAAGTGACTGGAGTACTGAGTAATATCTTTATCACACCTTCCAACGCTGAGGATCCACTGTGGAAGAGGTGGCAGAATGTAAGAGCCAAAGGAAGGGTAGGACTCCTTACAATGTGCTCCCTCCAGATATAAAATGGCCTGGATATCCATGACCTCACAGTGCCTGACACTACCTACACAAGACCATCATAAGAGGAGGAAAAGGTCATGACATCAAACTAAAAGAGACTGAGATGGGGAGGGGATATGATGGAGAATGGAATTTCAAAGGGGGAAAGTGAGGGAGGGAGGGTATTACCATGGGATATATATATTTTTCCACTGTCCCCACTTTTATTTAATATAGTATTGGAGGTCTCTGCCATAGCAATAAGGCAAGAGACACAGATAATAGGAATACAAATTGGAAAGGAAGAGATCAAGTTATCATCATTTGCAGATGATATGATTCTATACATAAAGGACCCTAAAGACGCTACCAGCAAACTATCAGAGCTGATAAACACTTATAGCAACATAGCAGGATACAAAATACAGAGTAACGTTCCTATATACTAACAATAAACATGCTGAGGATGAAATCAGGGAATCACTCCCATTCACAACTGCCTCAAAAATAAGTAAATAAATAAAGTACCTTGGAATAAACCTAACCAGGGAAGTGAAGGATCTCTACAGTGAAAACATTTAAAAAATTCAAGAAAGAAATTGCAGAAAACAATAGGAAATGGAAAGACATCCCACGTTCTTGGATTGGTAGAATCAATATTGTGAAAATGTCCATCTTATCAAAAGCAATCTACACATTTAATGCAATCCTCATTAAAATTCCAATAACATTCTTCACAGAAATAGAAAAAACAATTTTAAAATTCATTTGGAAGCACAAAAAACCTCAAATATCCAAAAACAATTTTGAGCAACAAAAATAAGGCTGGTGGTATCACCATACCTGTTTTTAACCTATATTACAGAGCCATAGTAACAAAAACAGCATGGTACTGGCACAAAAATAGACACACAGATCAATGGAACAGAATAGAGGACCCAGACATAAGTCCAGGCAGCTACAGCCACCTGATCTTCAACAAAAATGCCAAAAATACTCATTCAAGAAAAGACGGCCTCTTCAACAAATGATGCTGGGAAAACTATATCTATATGTAGAAGGATCAAAATAGATCCTTATCTCTCTCCATGCACAAGAATTAAGTCCAAATGGATCAAAGACCTTTATATCAGAACCGAAACTATGAAACTACTAGAGGAAAAAGTAGGGGAAACCCTTCAACATACTGGCATAGGCAACTTTTTTTTTTTTTTTTTAATTTCAAGATACTTTATTTTCAAAATGGGTCACAACACTAAGCTTTGGGCCCATTCTGCCATCTTACAAGCTACAAATGCTTGCTCAGCAGCTGAGGGGCACACTTTAGTATGTTTGAAAAGTTAATAAAAATCCATATGAAACAAATATTCAAATAGTTTCCATAGGAACACAGGTAAGTGTGACCCCATTGCCTAGCCTTCCACACTGCTTCATCTGTGCCAGCCCTACTCTTACAAAGACATTTCAAAACTAGCAGTCATTAAGTAGACTCCCCAAATCCCTTAATTCAAGCTACACTCACAGTTTAGAGCTACAAAAATGATATCTACACATTGATACTACTGGAAGCACAGGCTGCCGAGTGACGGTCCATCCCACTCTCCTGAGCACAAGACATGGGCAGAGGGCTAACTTCCTGTTCCTCCACTGCAGGTGGGAAGCCTAGCGTCTGAGCTTGCTTCATGAGTTGCCACATTGGTCATGAAATCACATGACAAATAGTAGGCCTCTGGAATCCATTGAGAGTGGAAGCAGCAGCAACAGTGTATGCGCCCATGTTTTCAAAGAGCATCCAATCACCCACATGCAATTTCAGGCAGGTTATAGCGCTCAACGATCCGATCAAGGCCATCACATGTCGGTCCCCAAATGCTGGAGGAGTCATACTTCTCATCTGGTTTGGGTCTCTTCTGTAGCAGGGGCTTCAGATGTGCATGATCATAAAGGATACAATTAAATGATCCATATACTCCATCATTCACGTAATACATACAGGCTTGCTCATTCATTTCATCTTAATCATTGGAGCCAGTCTGCTCCTTCAGCACAATTTTTTTGGCAATGATATTGACTGCAAGCGTGAAAGCTGATGCAACATAGTATCTGCCAGGCTCTGCCACGATTCTCACTCCACAGTCTGATGGAAAGTACTTGTCCAGCGCTGGGTTGATCACACTGGTGAGCTCTTCAAATTTAAGCTTCACATCCTCAGATCCAGGAAAACCACCACCAATATCAAGCAGATACATGCTGAAACCAATCTCAGCTCCCATGTCGTAGACACAGCGGGTTTCAGACACTGCTTGCACAAATGTCTCAGGATCTGTACAGTCACTCCCTACATGGAAGCTTAGATGTTTCTTTAGACTGTCTCCAAGGTCCGCAATATAAAAAGCATTCTTATCAGAAGAAGAAACTTCATTAATTTTTTGGTCCAGAATGTCCTTGGCAGTAAAGCCTTCATCAAGGATGTGGCAGTCAATCTCTTCCTTATTAAAGTTCATGGTTTCTCAATGTGCCTATGGAAACTCTGGCAAGATGAACTGCTCCACAGGCTTATACCACAGCTTGTTCACTTGTACACCACAGCTCGGCGGACTAAAGCGAGCAATGAAAAGGGCCTCCGTTAACTTAATGTAGGATGTTGTAACAAATGCTTCAGCCAGGTGCTTCTTACCACATTTCGAAGTTCATGATTATTCCGAGCTGACAACACACGAGCCAACACATGGTAGTGACCGGATTTCCACGGAGGAAATGAGGACGCGGTCTGGCGGCGGGGAGCGCAGCCGCAGCACGCTTGGGCACAGCCGCACCAGCCAGTTTCGCATTGGCCACTCCGCCTGCAACGCCTTGCCTCCTGACGCGCACAGGGCTCTCCTGCATCCCGGCGGAGAACCAGGGGCCACCAGTGAGCACACAGCCCGCCTGGCCGCTCCGCGCTCGCGGTGGGCGCGCACAGCTCTGCCCGCGCCCAGTCCCCTCCTGACGTTGGGCAGAGGCCTAAGCCCATCATGGGATATTTTTTTATAATCATGGAAGAAGTTAATAAAAATTGAGAAAAAAAAAAAAAAAAAAAAGAACTAAGGTCACAGATCACACCACTTTCATCAATTGACAGGTCATCCCAGCAAAAACTAAACAGATTCATCTGGATTAAAAATGAGGTCATAGGCCGGGCGTGGTGGCCCACGCCTTTAATCCCAGCACTTCGGAAGCAGAGGTAGGAGGATTGCCATGAGTTCGAGGCCACCTTGAGACGACATAGTGAATTCCAGGTCAGCCTGAACTAGAGTGAGACCCTACCTCGAAAAACCAAAAAAAAAAAAAAAAAAAAAAAAACGAGGTCATAGAACAATTGAGATATATACACACACACACACACACACACACACACACACACACATATATATATATATATATATATATATGACATTTAACCCAAATGCTGCAGAATACACTTTTTTTTCAGGAGCACATGGAACATTCTCTAAAACAGACTGTATATTAGGACACAAAGCATATTTTAACAAATACAGGAAAATTGAAATAATACCTTGGGCTGGAGAGATGGCTTAGCGGTTAAGCACTTGCCTGTGAAGCCTAAGGACCCCGGTTCGAGGCTCGATTCCCCAGGACCCACGTTAGCCAGATGCCCAAGGGGGCGCACGCATCTGGAGTTCGTTTACAGAGGCTGGAAGCTCTGGCGAGCCCATTCTGTCTCTCTCTCTCTCTCTCTCTCTGCCTCCTTCTCTCTGTCACTGTCAAATAAATAAATAAACAAAACTCTCTTTCTAAAAAAAAAAAAAGTGATGTTAAAAAAAAAAAGAAATAATACCTTGCACTCTATCTGATCACAATGGGATCAAACTATAAATCAATAGTAAGGAAAGCTATAAAACATACACAAACTCATGGAAACTAAACAAACACTACTAAATGATCAATGAAGAAATCAAGAAGGAAATAAAAAAATTTATAGAGTCAAATGATAATGAGAACACAACATACCAAAACCTTTGCGACACAACGAAGGTGGTGCTAAGAGGGACATTTAGCTTTAATGCCTATATTAAGAAATTATATGGGCTGGAGAGATGGCTTAGCAGTTAAGCGCTTGTCTGTGAACCCCAAGGATCCTGGTTCAAAGCTCGATTCCTCAGGACCCATGTTAGCCAGATGCACAAGGGGGTGCACATGTCTGGAGTTCATATGCAGTGGTTAGAGGCCCTGGCATGCCCATTCTCTCTCTCTCTCTCTCTCTCTCTCTCTCTTTCTCTCTCTGTATATATATATGTATATTATGTATATGTATATACATACATATGTATATATCCATCTTTCTGTCACTCACAAGTAAAAATAAAAATAAAGAAATTAGAAAGGTCACAAGTAAACAACTTAATGCTTCACCTTAAAGCCTTGGGAAAAGAAGAACAAGGCAAACAAAATCAGTAGATGGGAAGAAATAATAAAGATTGGGGTAGAAATTAATGAGATAGAAACAAAAAAAAAAAATTCCAAAGAATCAATGAAACAAAGAATTGGTTCTTTGAAAGGATAAACAAGATTGATAAACCCTTAGTAAATCTGACTAAAAGAACAATAGAAAAGACACAAATTAATAAAATTAGAGGTGAAAAATGCACCATCCCAACAGATACCAGAGAAATTCCAAACATCATAGGGACTTACTGTAAGAACATATACTTACTAAGTTTGAAAATCTGAAAGAAATGGATGATTTCCATGATTCATATGACCTACCTGACTCAAATAAAGATGAGATTAATCACTTAAATAGGTGTATACCAAGGATAGAGATCCAAACAGTTATCAGAAATCTCCCAACTAAAAAACGTCCAGGCCCAGATGCATTCACTGGTGAATTTTACCAGACCTTCATGGAAGA
This sequence comes from Dipus sagitta, assembly GCA_036346955.1. Classification (NCBI taxonomy): domain Eukaryota; kingdom Metazoa; phylum Chordata; class Mammalia; order Rodentia; family Dipodidae; genus Dipus; species Dipus sagitta. Next base: position 52,909,755 of record CM070787.1, read on the forward strand.
ACTAACACCAAGGCTTCTTAAACTTTTCCATAAAATAGAAAAAGAAGGAATCTGACCAAACTCCTTCTAGGAAGTAGGCGTTATCCCAGAGATGCAGGGATTGTTCAACATATGCAGATTGATAAATGTAATACATTATATAAATGGACTAAAGGACAAAACTCATATGATCATCTCAATAGATGCAGAAAAAGCATTTGACAAAATCCAACATCCCTTCATGATAAAAGTCCTACAGAGACTGGGAATAGAAGGAACATATCTCGACATAATAAAGGCTATTTACAACAAACCTACAGCCAACATAATACTAAATGGAGAAAAGAAGCTTTTCCACTAAAATCAACACAAGGGTGTCCACTGTCCCCACTTTAATATAGTACTGGAAATATCCATAACAATAAGACAAGAGACACTCATAAAAGGGATACATATTGGAAAGGAAGAGATCAAATTATCATTATTTGCAGATGACATGATTCTATATATAAAGGACCCTAAAGACTCTATCAGCAAACTATTAGAACTGATAAACACTTATAACCATGTAGCAGGATACAAAAGAAACACACAGAAATCAGTAGCATTCCTATATGCTAACAAACAACAAACAGAGGATGAAATCAGAGAATCACTCTTATTCACAATTGCACCAAAAAAGATAAAGTACCTTGGAATAAACCTAGTCAACTAAGTGAAGGATCTCTACAATGAAAACTTTAAAACACTCAAGTGAGAAATTGCAGAAGACACTAGGAAATGCAAAGATATCCCTTGTTCTTGGATTGGAAGAAGCAATATTGTGAAAATGGAATCCTACCGAAAGCAATCTACATATTTAATGTACTCCCCATCAAAATTCCAATGGCATTCTTCAAGGAAATAGAAAAAAAAATCCAAAAATTCATTTGGAATCACAAAAAACTTCGAATATCTAAGACAATTTTGAGCAACAAGAATAAGGCTGGTGGTATCACCATACCTGATTTTAACCTATATTACAGAGCCATAGTAACAAAAACAGATTGGTACTGGCACAATAACAGACATGTAGATCAATGGAACAGAATAGAGGACTTAGATGTAAGTCCAGGTAGCTATAGCCATCTGATCTTTGAGAAAAATACCAAAAATACTCATTGGAGAAAAGACAGCCTATTCAGCAAATGGTGCTGAGAAAACTAGATATGTATCTGTAGAAGGATGAAAATAGATTCTTCTCTCTCTCCATGCATAAGAATTAAGTCCAAATGAATCAAAGACCTTAATATCAGACCTGAAACTCAGAAACTGCTAGAGGAAAATGTAGGGGAAACCCTCAACATATTGGTCTTGGCAAAGACTTTCTGAATAAAACCCCAGGCAATATTGCTCAGGCAATAAAACCACAGATTAACCGCTGGGACCTCATGAAATTACAAAGCTTTTGTACAGCAAAAGACACTGTGAATAGAGCAAAGAGGCAACCTACAGAATGGGAAAAAGCCAGCTATACATCTGATACAGGATTAATATCTAGGATATATAAAGAACTCAAAAATTAAATAATAAGAAATCAAACAACCCAATTAAAAATGGATATGGAACTAAATAGAGAGTTCTCAAAAGAAGAGAAGAAATACAGATGGCATATAAACATCTAAAAAAAGTTCTATGTTCCTAGTCATCAGGAAAATGCAGACTAAAACTACATTGAGAGGCTTCCAGTTAAGATGGCAGTGTAGGAACCACACCAAAGCAGCCTAGGGGAGAAAAACCAAAGAAAACCCAGCAAAATACACACTTTTACTAAAAAGTGAGGTGTATAGGAAATTAAAATGGCAGCAGAGAAGTAGGAGAGATCCAGAGCCCACACAGGCAGGCTGAAGCGGCTCCAGCAGCAGTGGCTCTGGCAGCGGCAGCTGAAGTGGCGGCTCCAGCAGTGGCAGTGCTGCCTTGGGCAGCAGTAGCAGCAGCTGCAGCAGCAGCACCAGCAACTCCAGCAGCAACGGCTCCAGCAGCAGCAGCGGCAGCTTCAGCAGTGGCAGCGGCGGCTCCAGCAGCAGCGGTGCCAGATCTGAGGGGCCACAGCAGCCAGGCTCGGCTTGCCCTGCAGGAAAAACCAGTGCCCAGCTCCAGAAAACAGGACAGTGGTCCAGCAACCCAGCCAGCCTACTTGAACCCACAGGGCACCAAAGAGGGGCGCAAGCAGAGCGCAGCATAACTGAGACCAAAATCATCCAAAATGGTAACTGAGATTGCACCAGGGAAGGGTCTCACTTGGTCACAAGCTGACTTGGAACCCTCAACAGACCAGAAATCTTAACCTCTTTGGTGATAGAGGATCTGGTTGTTATAATACCTACTCCTGCAAAAATACTTGGTGCTGTTTTTCATTGAATGCGTACATTGTTTAGTTAAATTTTAGAATCTATCTGTATTTTGTTCAACTTAGTCTACTTGAATACTCCCATAGCAGGCAAACTCAACCCCGAGGAACACTTTTGTAGATACTCTGAGAGTCTTAAGAGCCACACCTAACACCTTAAGCTCCTACCCTGAAGATATATAACATCAGATCGATTGATACAGCTAAGAATACCCAGCTAACTAAAAAATTCAAGCATCAACTTAATCCAGAATGCAAAAATATATACATTATAACAGAAGAAAAACCAAAAATCAAGACAATATAAATCCACCAAAAAGCATTAATGCATTAGAAATGACCTCCAGTGAGAACGAGTTAGAGGAAATGCCTGAGAAAGATTTCAAAAGAATGATTGTAAATATGTTCAAAGAAGTCAAAGAAGAAATCAAAGAAATGAAAGAGGAAATCAAAGGAATAAAAGAGGAAATCAAAAGAATCAAAGAAGACACAGGAAACCAATTTAATGAAATAAAGAAGTCAATACAAGACATGAATAAGGAAATAGAAATAATAAAGAAAAACCAGTCAGAATTACTAGCAATGAAGAGCACAGCTAATGAAAAAAAAAAAAAAAAAAAAAAAACTCTGAAGAAAATCTCACCAGTAGAATGGATGAAGGACAGGACAGAATATCTAAGCTAGAAGACCAGATGGCAGATCTAATACAATCCAACAAAGAGAAAGACAAACTAATAGAAAAGTATGAATGGGAATTTCAAGATATTCGGGACACTATAAAAAGATCAAACATAAGAATTCAGGGCATAGTAGAAGGAGAAGAATTTCACTCCAAAGGCATAGTAGGCGTCTTCAACAAAATCATAGAAGAAAACTTCCCCCAAATTGGGAAAGAGGTGCCAATGCAGATACAGGAAGCCTTTAGAACACCAGCCAGAAAAAACCTGGAAAGAACCTCTCCTTGCCATATTATAATCAAAGTATCAAACACACAATCCAAAGAAAAAATATTGAAAGCAGTTAGAGAGAAAAATCAAGTTACCTACAAAGGCAAGCCCATCAGGATTACAGCAGATTACTCAACACAAACTTTAAAAGCCAGAAGTGCTTGGAGTGATGTATTCCAAGTTCTGAAAGATAACAACTGTCAACCAAGGTTACTTTATCCTGCAAAGCTATCCATTCACATAGACAGAGAAATAAGGACATTCCATGACAAAAGCAGGCTAAAGGAGTATTTGAAGACAAAACCAGCTCTACAGAAAATACTTGAAAGAATCCTCCATGCCGAAGAGAAGGAAAAGCACACATATAAGGAACCTGGAAAAAACAAACAATACTCAAATACTAGTTAATGCAAGAGAGCAAAGGTAGAACCAGAACTATAAAGAAAATGGCAAACATAAATACACACCTTTCAATGGTATCTCTTAATATCAACGGCCTCAATGCCCCAACCAAAAGACATAGGTTTGCAGACTGGGTTAAAAAGCAGGATGCTACAATTTGTTGTCTCCAAGAAATTCACCTTTCTACAAAGGATGGACACTATCTTAGGGTGAAAGGTTGGAAAACAATGTTTCAAGCAAATGAGCCAAGAAAACAAGCAGGGGTTGCTATCCTAATATCTGACAAGGTAGACTTCAGGCCAACATTAGTCAAGAAAGATAAGGAAGGTCACTTTATATTGATTAAGGGCACCCTCCAACAGGAGGACATTACAATCCTAAACATATATGCACCTAACATGGGGGCTCCCAAATTCATCAAACAAATGCTATTAGAATTAAGGTCACAGATAACACCAAACACAGTGGTAGTGGGTGACTTCAACACCCACTCTCATCAATTGACAGGTCATCCTGGGAAAAAATAAACAGAGAGGCATCTGGACTAAATGAGGTCATAGAAGGAGTGGACCTAACAGATATATACAGGACATTTCATCCAAATGCTGCAGAATATACATTCTTTTCAGCAGCACATGGAACATTCTCTAAAATAGACCATATATTAGGACACAAAGCAAATCTTAACAAATACAGGAAAATCAAAAAAATTCCTTGCATTCTATCTGACCACAATGGAATCAAACTACAAATCAATAGCAAGAAAAGCTATAGAGCATACACAAAATCATGAAAATTAAACAATACACTACTAAATAATGAATGGGTCAATGAAGAAATCAAGAGGGAAATCAAAAAATTCATAGAGTCAAATGACAATGAGAACACAACATACCAAAGTCTCTGGGACACAATGAAGGTAGTTCTAAGAGGTAAATTTATAGCTTTAAGTGCCTGTATTAAGAAATTAGAAAGGTCGCAAGTAAATGACCTAATGCTTCACCTTAACGCCTTGGAAAAAGAAGAACAAGGCAAACCAAAAATCAGTAGATGGGAAGAAATAATAAAGATTAGGGCAGAAATTAATGAAATAGAAAAAAAACAAACAAACAAACAACAATCCAAAGAATCAATGAAACAAAGTGTTGGTTCTTTGAAAGGATAAACAAGATTGATAAACCTTTAGCAAATCTGACCAAAAGAAAGAGAGAAGCGACAGAAATTAATAAAATTAGAGATGAAAAAGACACCATCACAACAGATACCAGAGAAATTTAAAAAATCATAGGACACACTATAAAAACATACTCCACTATGTATGAAAATCTGAAAGAAACAGATGATTTCCTTGATTTATGTGACCTACCTAAATTAAATCAAGATTAAATTAATAACTTAAATAGACCTATAACAAGTATGGAGATCCAAGCAGTTATCAAAAATCTCCCAACTAAAAAAGTCCAGGCCCAGATGGATTCAACTGCTGAATTTTACCAGACCTTCAGGGAAGAACTAACACCACTGCTTCTTAAGCTTTTCCATAAAATAGAAAAAGAAGGAAACCTACCAAACTCCTTCTATGAAGCCAACATCACCCTGATACCAAAACCAGGCAAAGATAGGACAACAAAAGAAAATTACAGACCAATCTCCCTCATGAACATAGATGCAAAAAATTCTCAACAAAATATTGGCAAACAGAATACAAGAATATATTAGAAAGTTCATTCACCCTGACCAAGTAGGCTTTATCCCAGAGATCCTAGGATGGTTCAACATATGCAAATCAATAAATGTAATACATTATATAAATGGTTGAAGACAAAAATCACATGATCATCTCATTAGATGCAGGGAAAGCATTTGACAAAATCCAACATCCCTTCATGATAAAAGTCCTACAGAGACTGGGAGTAGAAGGAACATATCTCAATATAATAAAGGCTATTTATGACAAGCCTACAGCCAACATATTACTAAATGGGGAAAAACTGGAAGCTTTTCCACTAAACTCAGGAACAAGACAAGGGTGTCCACTGTCCCCACTTTTATTTAATATAGTACTGGAGACTTAGCCATAGCAATAAGGCAAGAGATGAACATAAAAGGGGTACAAATTGGAAAGGAAGAGATGAAGTTATCATTAATTGCAGATGACATGATTCTATATATAAAGGACCCTAAAGACTCTACCAACAAACTGTTAGAGCTGATAAAAACCTACAGCCATGTAACAGGATACAAAATAAATTCACAGAAATCAGTAGCATTCCTATATGCTAACAACAAACACACAGAGAATGAAATCAGAGAATCACTCCCACTCACAATTGCATCAAAGAAAATAAAGTATCTTGGAATAAACCTAACCAAGGAAGTAAAGGATCTCTACAATGAAAACTTTAAAACACTAAGCCAGGCGTGGTGGCACACACCTTTAATCCCAGCTCTCGGGAGACAGAGGTAGGAGGATCGCCGTGAGTTCGAGGCCACCCTGAGACTCCATAGTGAATTCCAGGTCAGCCTAGGCTAGAGTGAGACCCTACCTTGAAAAACCAAGAAAAAAAAAAAAACACACAAAAAACACAAAAAACCAAACAAACAAACTTTAAAACACTCAAGCGAGAAATTGCAGAAGACACTAGGAAATGGAAAAACATCCCTTGTTCCTGGATAGTAAGAATCAATATTGTGAAAGTGGCAATCTTACCATAAACAATCTACACATGTAATGCAGTCCTCATCAAAATTCCAATGGCATTTGTGGCGGTTTGATTCAGTTGTCCCCCATAAACTTAGGTGTTCTGAATGCTAGGTTCCCAGCTGGTGGAAATTTGGGAATTAATGCCTCCTGGAGGGAGTGTATTGTTGGGGGCGGGCTTATGGGTATTAAATCCAGTTTCCCCTTGCCAGTGTTTGGCACATCCTCCTGTTGCTGTGGTCCACCTTATGTTGGCCAGGGGGTGATGTCCACCCTCTGCTCATGCCACCGTTTTCCCCTGCCATCGTGGAGCTTCCCCTCGAGCCTGTAAGCCAAAATAAATCTCTTTTTCCCAGAAGCTGCTCTTGGTTGGGTGATTTCTACCAGCAATGTGAACCGGACTGCAACAGCATTCTTCACACAATTAAAAAAAAAAATCCAAAAATTCATTTGCAATCACAAACAACCTCAAATACCTAAAATAATACTGAGCAACAAAAATAAGGCGTATTACCATACCTGATTTTAACCTATACTACAGAGCCATAGTAACAAAAACAACATGGTACTGGCACAAAAGCAGGCATGTATATCAATGGAACAGAATAGAGGACCCAGATGCACGTCCAGGTAGCCATAGCCATGTTATATTTGATAAAAGTGCCAAAAATACTCATTGGAGAAAAGACAGCCTCTTCAGCAAATGGTGCTGGGAAAACTGGATATTTATCTGTAGAAAGATGAAAATAGATTCTTCTCTCTCTCCATGCACAAGAATTAAGTCCAAATGGACCAAAGACCTTAACATCAGACCTGAAACTCTGAAAGTGCTAGAGGAAAAAGTAGGGGAACCCCTCAACATATTGGTCTTGGCAAAGACTTTCTGAATATAACCCCAATTGCCCAGGCAATAAAGCCACAGATTAACCGCTGGGACTTCATGAAATTAGACAGAGTTTGTATAGCAAAGGACACAGTGAATAAAGCAAAGAGGTAACCTACAGAATGGGAAAAAATCTTTGGCAGCTATACATCTGATAGAGGATTAATATCTAGGATATACAAAGAACTCAAAAAATTAAATAATAAGAAATCAAACAAGTCAATTAAAAAACGGGCTATGGAACTAAATAGAGAGTTCTCAAAAGACGAAATATGAATGGTGTATAAGCATCTAAAAAAATGTTCTACATCCCTAGTCATCAGGGAAATACAGATTAAACCTATGTTGAGATTCCATCTTACTCCTATCAGATTGTCTACCATCATGAAAACAAATGACCATAAATGCTGGCAAGGATGCAGAAAAAAGAGGAACCCTTCTACACTGTTGGTGGGAATGCAATCTGGTCCAGCCATTGTGGAAATCAATGTGGAGGTTCCTAAGACAGCTGAAAATTGATCTACTATATATGACTCAGCTATAGCACTCCTAGGCATATATCCTAAGGACTCATCTCATTTCCTTAGAAGTACATGTTCTACCACATTTATTGCTGCTCAATTCACAATAGCTGGGAAATGGAACCAGCCTAGATGTCCCTCAACTGATGAATGGATAATGAAGATATGGCACATTTATACAATGGAGTTCTACTCAGAGGTAAAGAAAAATGAAGTTATGAAAGTTACAGAAAAATGGATGGAACTGGAGAGGATTTTACTAAGTGAGGTAACCCAGGGCCAGAAAGCCAAGTGTCACATGTTCTCTCTCATATGTGGATCCTAGCTACAGATGATTGGGCTTCTGTGTGAGAAGGAAAAATCTCAGTAGCAGGGGCCAGTAAGCTAGAAAAGAGATATAAAGGGAAGAGAAAGGAAGGGAGGGGGTACTTAATAGGATGATATTGTATATATGTAAGTAGAAGAATAGATTAATGGGGGTGAAAAGGCCCAAAATTAGGTCTGGGGAAGAGATTGAGTAAAGGAAAGGTGGAGGGAGAGATAATCAAAATCTAAGAGAATATAAATAAATCACATGTAATCCTACTTTTTTGGACAATGGAACACTCAGGAGCCATAGATTGTTGCTAGAAAATTTTCAGTGCCAGGGATGGGATACCTTCCAGTGAGTTGTTGGCCAGGGAGGTCCCTGATGCCCCAGAAACATTACAGGCCATTGCCAAGGCCCGTGGTTTCCCACCAGGAATAGATGGTATGATCCTATTGCTGAAGCCTCCATATACTTGGGCTGCAAGGCCACTGAGAAATCCTGCTGGATCTGAGCTGATAACCTCCTCCATGTAGACCAGCTCACAGAATACTGGAAGAAGCCGTTCTGCATACTGTTCAATGGGAGAAAGAGAAATCACCAGTGAAGATACTCAACAGTGGACACTGCAAGCCTTATAATTGGCCAGCCAGGCCAAATGAGCCAACGGGTGCAATAGTGGCACATCTGTTATGGGGGAAACCAACTGCTCTCTAATTGGACTGGAGGCCCACTCCATGGGAGTGAATACATCCCTGATACTGAAAACTTAAAACAGGAGTAGTCATGAGCCCTAGGGGTGTCACGTCTGCTGTTGTCTGGCTAAATGTATATACTATGCTCATCAAACTGCCCAGCAAGCACTTCTGTTAATATTCACACCCTTATATTAATGCTACTCTAACTTTTAGTAGAGAATCTTCTCTTTTCAGATGGCAGTGACCTTGGGATGACTCAGAAGTTATCATGGTGATGGAAAGAAATGGCTGCAGTGCTCAGTACTGCAATATCTCTGTCACACCTTCCAAGGCTCAGGGTCTAATGCGGAAGAGGTGGTGGAAAGAATGTAAGACCCAAAGGAAGGGCAGGACTCCATATAACATGCTCCCTCCAGACACAAAATGGCCTGGATATCCATGGTGTCACAGTGCCTGACACTACCTGCATAAGTCCATCATAGGAGGAGGAAAAAATCCTGACATCAAAAGTAAAAGAGAGACTGATTGAATGGGGAGGGGGTATGATGGAGAATAAAGTTTCAAAGGGGTAAGTGGGGGGAGGGAGGGTATTACCATGGGGTACTTTTTATAATCATGGAAGTTGTTAATAAAAAATAAATTAAAAATATGGCAAAAAAACTACATTGAGATTCCCTCTCACTCCTGTCAGATTGTGTACCATCATGAAAATAAATGACCATAAATGCTGGTGAGGATGTAGAAAAAGAAGAACCCTTCTACAGTGTTGGTGGGTTGCAATCTGGTCCAGCCATTGTGGAAATCAGTGTGGAGGTTCCTGAGACAGCTAAAAATATATCTACCATATGACCCTGCATTACCACTCCTAGGCATATATCCTAAGGAGTGGTCTCACTACCTTAGAAATACTTGCTCAACCATGTATATTGCCGCTCTATTCACAACAGTTAGGAAATGGAACCAGCCTAGATGTCCCTCAGCTGATGTGTGGATAATGAAGATGTGGCACATTGACACAATGGAGTTCTACTCAGCGGTAAAGAAAAATGAAGTTATAAAATTTGCAGGAAAATGGGTGGATCTAGAAAGGTTTATACTAAGAGAGGTAACCCAGGCCCCAAAACCCAAACATCGCATGTTTTCTTTCATATGTGGATCATAGCTACAAATCATTGGATCTATGTGAGTAGGCTGAGAACTCAGTAGCAGAGGCCAGTAAGCTAGAAAGGAGATATAAAGGGAATAGAAAGTGGGGTACTTAATAGGATGGTATTGTATATGTGTAAGTAGAACAGATGAATGGGGGTGAAAAGACCTAAGTGAGGTCAGGGGAAGAGATTGAATAAAGGAAAGGTGGAGGGAGGGCTAATTAAAATCTAAGAGGATATAAATAAGTCATATGAAATCTACTGTTTTGGACAATGGGACACACAGGAGCCATAGGTTGTTACTAGAAAATTTTCACTGCCAGTGATGGGATACCTTCCAGTGAGTCGTTGGCCAAGGAGGTCTCTGATGCCCCCAAAACATTACAGTCCATTGCCGAGGCCCTTGGTTTCCCACCAGGAATAGATGGTAAGACCCTATTGCTGAAGACTCCACATACTTGGGCTGCAAGGTCACTCAGAAATCCTGCTGGAGCTGAGCTGAAAACCTCCTCCTTGTAGATCAGTTGACACAAAGCTGGAAAAAGCTGCACTGCATGCAGTTCAATGGGAGAAAGAAATCTCCAGTGGAGATACTCAACAGTGGACACTGCAAGCCTTAAATTTCGACAGCCAGGCCAAGTGAGGCAATGGGTGCAATAGTGGTATGTCTGTTATGGGGAAAACCAATCGCCCTCTTATTTGACTGGAGGCCCACTCCATGGGAGGGAATACATCCCTGATACTGAAAGCTGGGTGTGGTGGCACATGCCTTTAATCCCAACACTCAGGAGGCACAGGTAGAAGGATTACCGTGAGTTCGAGGCCACCCTGAGACTACACAGTGAATAGCATGTCAGCTTGAGCTAGAGTGAGACCCTACCTCAAAAAGCCAAAAAAGAAAAAAAAATTTAAGAAAGAATGATAGAAAAACAATTAAATGAAAGCCAGGGGTGGTGGCACACACCTTTAATTCAGCCCTTTGAAGACAGGGATGGGAGGATCATTGTGAGTTCAAGGCCAGCCTGAGGACTACAGAATGGGTTCCAGGTCAGCCTGGGCTGGAGTAAGACCCTACCTTGAAAAGAGTTTGGGCAGAATTATCCAGTGGCAGTAGTGGAGGATGTTGTGCCCAGAAACCATAGATAGCTATTAGAAAAAATTCACTGCCAGGGATAGAATACCTTCCTGCTATGTTGGCCAGGAAGGCCGCTGAAGCCCTCAAAACATTACAGGCTATTACTAAGGCTCTTAGTTGCCAACCAGAACTACATGGTAAGACCCTACTGCTAAAGGGTCCACATGCTTATGTTGTAGGTCACTGGGAAATCCAGCTGGAACTGAGCTGCAAGCCTTTTCCCTGATGACTAGCTGTCAGGACGCTGGAAAGAGGGAGAAGAGTCACCAACAGTGTTAACCAGCAGTGGACCCTGTAAGTTCAAGCCAAAGGTACCAACTGGTGCAATGGTGGCATGTCTGTCATGAGGAAACCATCTGTTCTCTGCTTGGCCTCTAGGCCTGCTCCTTGGGAGGGAATTCATGTCTGGTACTAAAAACCTAATGAAAAGGTTATGGCTGGGGAGGTCAAAATCCTAGGGTGGGGGCTAGAGAAATGGCTTAGCAGTTAAGGTGCTTGCCTGCAAAGCCAAAGGACCCAGGTTCAATTCCCCAGGACCCATGTAAGCCAGTTGCACGAAGTGGCACATGCGTCTGGAGTTCATCTGCAGTGGCTGAAGGCCCTGGCATACCCAATCTTTCTCTCTCTCTCTTTAATGAATAAATAAATAAATAAAAAATTTAAAAATCCTAGGGGAGAAGATACTATTGTTGTCTGGCTAAATGCATATATCATGCCCTGTAAACACATGTTTATATACTAATACACTAATACACGTGCTCATATACTAATGCCACTCTCACTTTTGGTTAGAGGAGTGCTTACAATGTTTCCATTAGACATAAAGTGGTCTTGATATTCATGACCTCACAGTGGTTGACTCTACCTATATAAGATCTGCATAATAGGAGGAAAAGTTGATGACATCAAAATAGAAGAGACTAGTTGGAGAGAAGGGATTCAATGGAGGGGGAATTTGAGAGAGGGGGAAAAAAGAGGGTGGTGGGGAGGGATTATGATCATGATATATTGTCTATATTTATGAAAGTTGTCAGTTCAAAGTTTAATATAAATAAATAGGAAAAGCCGGGCGTGGTGGCGCACGCCTTTAATCCCAGCACTCGGGAGGCAGAGGTAGGAGGATTGCCGTGAGTTCGAGGCCACCCTGAGACTCCATAGTGAATTCCAGGTCAGCCTGAGCTAGAGTAAGACCCTACCTCGAAAAACCAAAACAAACAAACAAACAAAAAAAATAAATAGGAAAAAGATAAACTATGCCTGTAAGGAAAATCAGGTAGTTGTGATTCCAGCCACGTCACTTGATGGCTCACTGGCACCAACAGACACTCTTCAGGAGTGATGCAAGATTTCTTACTGTTGTATGATTGAATTTCAGAGGCACACAACATGCAGTGTGAAAAGTTTTTTCCTTTTCAATTTTCCTTAATTCTGATTATATTCAGAAGAAAGTTGGCTTGGTATCAGTTCTTTTTAAAAAAATATATATTTTATTTATTTATTTGCAAGAGGGAGGGGGGGCGGAGGGAGAGAATGGGCAGGCCACAGCCTCCAGCCACTGCAAAGGAACTCCAGACGCATGCGCCCCCCTTTTGCATGTGGCTTATGTGGGTCCTGGAGAGTCGAACAGGGATCCTTTGGTTTTGTACGGAAATGCCTTAACCGCTAAGCCATCTCTCCAACCCCTGGTATCAGTTCTAAAAAAAGGGCCTGGAAAGATGGCTTAGCGGTTAAGGCGCTTGTTGGCAAAGCCAAAGGAACCATGTTCGAGTCCCCAGAACCCACGTAAGGTAGTGGCTAGAGGCCCTGGCACTCTGATTCTCTTTCTCTCTCAAAACCCCCCCTCCAAAAAAAAAAAAATTCACAGAGTTAGAGGCCAGCCTGGGAATATAGACTGAATTCCAAGACAGCCTGGGCTACAGCGAGACCCTACCTTAAAACAAAACAAAAATTATAATTATGGGCTGGCGAGAAGTAAGCCAGATGCACAAGGTGGCGCATGCTTCTGGAGTTCGTTTGCAGTGGCTGGCGGCCCTGGTGCGCCCATTCTCTCTCTCTCTCTCCCCCCCTCTTTCTCTCAAATAAAGAAAGAAAAATATTTAAAAAATATGTAATTGGAGGCAGAGGTAGAAGGATCGCTGTGAGTTCGAGGCCACCCTGAGACTACGTAGTGAATTCCAGGTCAGCCTGAGTGAGACCCTACCTCGAAAAAACGAAAAAACGAAAAAACAAAAAAACAAAAACAAAAACAAAAACAAACCCTGTAATTATGAGGCGTGGCATTTAGAAGTGGTCCACCCGATTCCACCCACGGGCCCATCACCCTCTGGCTCCGCCTCCAGCCCAAGCCGGCCATTTCCGCGTGCGTTTGGAGTACGCAGGCCTTCGCCGGAGCGCGTGCGTATGCACGCACAAACGCACGCACGCGCGCGCGCACGTCTGCTTCCAGCCAGCGAACTGGGACGCGGCAACCCCGGTTGTCTCGGCTCCCAAGGTACTGCCCCGGAAGGCGAGTTCCCGGGAGAGGGAGTGGAGGGCGTGGAGCGGGCGGCGGCGGAAGAGCCGCTCCCTGAGCGTGCTGGTGAGAGTCGGGCGCCGAGGACGACATGGAGGCCGGGCGGCCGCGGCCCGTGCTGCGCTCGGTGAACTCGCGCGAGCCTTCTCAGGTCATCTTCTGCAACCGCAGCCCGCGCGTCGTGCTGCCCGTGTGGCTCAACTTCGACGGCGAGCCGCAGCCCTACCCGACGCTGCTGCCGGGCACCGGCCGCCGTATGCACAGCTACCGAGGTACGAGCCTGCGGCCGCCCTGTCCGGAGGAGGCGGCGCCAGGCCTCAGGCGGGACGACACCCGTCTTCCTGCTTCCTGTCTGCTCCGCTCCGTTTATGGACGAGGAGTTCTGGTCTCAGAGGTTGACAGAACCAAATTGGTGTTGCTAGCAAAGGACACGGCATTCTTGTGTGTGTGTGTGTGTGTGTGTGTGTGTGTGTGTTTCAACGTAGGTCTCTCCAGCCTAGGCTGACCTGAATGAAATTCACTATGTAGTCTCAGGGTGGCCTTGAACTCACGGTGATCCTCCTACCTCTGCCTCCCGAGTGCTGGGATTAAAGGCGTGCATCACCACGCCCGGCCTCAGAGCATTCTTTTTAAAAAAAATTTTTTTTGTTTATTTTTATTTATTTATTTGACAGCGACAGACAGAGACAGAGAGAGAGAGACAGAGAGAGAATGAATGGGCGCGCCAGGGCCTCCAGCTACTGCACATGAACTCCAGACGCATGCGCCCCCTTGTGCTTCTGGCTAACGTGGGTCCTGGGGAATTGAGCCTCGAACCAGGGTCCTTAGGCTTCACAGGCAAGCACTTAACCGCTAAGCCATCTCTCCAGCCCCAGAGCATTCTTTATAACACTCGACTTCTTTGTACCTAAAGGTCCTGCACCCCTCCCTCCCTCCCTGTTGAAATATATACCATCCCTACCGCCTGTTGCGGTCCAAGTCTGCATTGGGTTCCCAATTTCATGGAGACCACATGGGGAGACAGTCGAATGCCTGAACAGATAAAGGCCAGCCAGTGTCATAATTGCAGTGTTAGGAACCGGTCGCAGTGGGTTGTGACAATGCTGAGCCAGCCTCATATGCTGGGCGAGGGGAGAAGAGGTTGTGTTTGCAGGTGAGGAACAAGTTCCAGACAGGAAAGGCAGCAGGGTGAGGTAGGTGTCAGGCAACCCAAGACAGGAATTGAGAGAGGAGCATAAGGATAGTGGGAGAAGAAGTTCAAAAGGTGACTTTTTTAGCTTTAGGGATACATACATAACACATATTGAAAAAGCACACACAGGGCTGGAGAGATGGCTCTGTGGTTAAGGCACTTACCTACAAAGCCTAACAACACGGGTTCAATTCCCCAGTTAGTCACTTAAAGCCAGATGCACAGCCTCTGCCACGCTCATTCTCTCTCTGTGTCTGCTTGCAAATAAGTAAAAATATATATTAAAAAAATAGAACTGTAAGCCGGGCGTGGTGGCGCACGCCTTTAATCCCAGCACTAGGGAGGCAGAGGTAGGAGGATTGCCATGAGTTCAAGGCCACCCTGAGACTACATAGTGAATTCCAGGTCAGCCTGGACCAGAGTGAGACCCTACCTCGAAAAACCAAAAAAAAAAAAAAAAAAAAAAAAACTGTAGAGATGGCTTAGTGGTGAAGCCTAAGGACCGAGGATCAATTCCCCAGTACTCATATAAGCCAGATGCACAAGGTAGTACATTGCGTCTGGAGTTTGTTTGCAGTGGCTGGAGGCCCTGTCATGGCCGTTCTTTCTCTCCAATAAATAAATAAATAAATAAATAAATAAATAAATAAAAATTTTTTTAAAGCACACCGAGAGCTGGATGTGGTGGCACACACTTAGAATCCTAGCACATAGGAGGATCTCTTGAGTTCAAGGCCAGCCTGGGACAAATAGTGAGACACTGTCTCAAAAAGAAAACAAGACGGGAGTGGTGTCCCACACCTTTAATCCCAGCACTTGGGAGGCAGTGGTAGGAGGATCACCATGAGTTTGAGGCCACCCTGAGACTACACAGTGAATTCCAGGTTGGCCTGGGCTAGAGTGAGACGCTACCTCAAAAAAAAAAAAAAAAAAAAAAAAAAAGGAAACCAACATTCATTATCTCTCTTTCTAAATAAAAAATAATTTTTAAAAAGGGCTGGAGGGATGGCTTAGCAGTTAAGGCATTTGCCTGCAAAGCCAAAGGACCCAGGTTCAATTTCCCAGGACCTATGTTAGCCAGATGCACAAGGGGGTGCATGTGTTGTGTTCCTTTCCAGTGGCTGGAGGCCCTGGTGTGCCTGTTCTCTCTCTCTCTCTCTCCCTCTTTCTCTCTGTCCAATAAATAAAATTTTTAAAAAAAGGACTGGAGAGAGCCGGGCATGGTAGCACACACCTTTAATCCCAGCACTCAGGTGGCAGAGGTAGAAGGATCACTGTGAATTCCAGGCCATCCTGAAACTACATAGTTAATTCCAGGTCAGCCTGGACCAGAGTGAGACCCTACCTCAAAAAACAAAACAAAACAAACAAACAAACAAAAAACAGGGGTCCTGGAGAGAGAGATGGCTTTAGTGGTTAAGACACTCACCTGCAAAGCCAAAGGACCTCTGTTAGATTCCCCAGGACCCTCATAAGTCAGATGCATAAGATGGCACATGTGTCTGGAGTTCATTTGTAATGGCTGAAGACCCTGGTGCACCCATTTTCTCTCTCTCCCTCTCTCAAATATATAAATAATTATTTTTTAAAATTATTTAAAAAAAAAGGCCAGGTGTGGTGGCGCACATCTTCAGTCCCTGCACTAGGGAGACAGAGGTAGGCGGGTCACTATGAGTTTGAGGCCAACCTGAGACTACACAGTGAATTCCAGGTCAGCCTGGGCTAGAGCAAGACCCTACTTGGATCTTGTGTCCCCCCACCCAAAAAAAAAAAACAAAAACCAAACAACAGAGATAAGAATGGGCACATTGGGGGCCGTAGAGATGGATGGCCCAGTGGTTAAGGCGCTTGCCAGTAAAGCCTAAGGACCTGGGTTTGATCCCCCAGTACCCACATAAAGCCAGCTGCACAAAGTGGCACATGCATCTGAAGTTTGTTTGCAGCAGCAGGAGGTCCTGATGTGCCCATTCTCATTCTCTCTGTCCTTGCAAATAAATGTTTTTAATGTTTAAAATGGTTAATTTTTTGTGCATTTTTACCACAATTAAAGCTAACACAGAAATATAGAGGTTGTAATTAAGTGTTTTGGTTGCAAGCAACAGAACCTTAATTTGTATAGGTACCCTACGCTAACTGATTGTACCATGGAGCGTGCTTAGAACCTCAATCTCAAGTAACTTAAGCGGAGGATGAAGGTGTCCATGTTCATTGGCTCGTGAAATCCTAAAAAGAGTTGACCAAACCATAAAGGGCAGGAACGTGGAGCTTCAGGACCAGCTGTAACCAGGAACTCCTAGCTTTCACGCTTGTTTCTCACCTCTGAGCTTGGCACGCCACCGCTTCTTTCACTGCAGATCAACTGGTTTTGTAGGGCAGGGCACATGGCTGCTGACCACGTTTTATGGCTTCCATGCTGGAAAGGGATTTTCTTCTCAGTTTCAGTTCAAAAAATTCTGGGTAAGGACTCTGGACCATTTTGGCCTAGGACTAGTGGTCAAGGGAGTTAGGTCATTTAAGTAATACTCCCTTCCTGGGTGCTGTGTCTCCCATAAATAAAACATTTAAAAAAAAAGAGCCGTGTGTGGTGGCGCACATCTTTAATCCCAGCACTTGGGAGGCAGAGGTAGGAGGATCACTGAGTTTGAGACCACTCTGAGACTACATAGTGAATTTCCAAGTCAGCCTAGGCTAGAGTGAAATCCTACCTCGGAAAATTAAAAAAAAAAAAAAAAAAAGTGCATTAGGACGGAACTTCAGATGGATGCACCTCTTTGTGCCTTTGGCTTTATGTGGAATGCTGAGTAATTAAACCTGTGCTATCAGGCTTTGCAAACAAGTGCCTTTAGCCACTGAGCCATCTCTACAGCCTCAAATTTCTATTTCTTTCTTTCTTTAATGTTTATTAGCTGGGTGTGGTGGTGCACACCTTTAAGCCCTTGGGAGGCAGAGGTAGCAGGATGGCTGTGAGTTTGAGGCCACCCTGAGACTACATAGTGAATTCCAGGTCAGCCTGAGCTAGAGTGAGACTCTATATTGAAAAACAACAACAAAAAATTATTGGCAGGGTGTGGTGGCACATGCCTTTAATCCTAGCATTTGGGAGGCAGGGGTGGGAGGATCACTGAGTTCGAGGCTACCCTGAGACTGCATAGTGAGTTCCAGGTCAGCCTGGGCTAGAGCGAGACCCTACCTTGAAAAACCAAAATCAATCTATCTATCTATCTATCTATCTATCTATCTATCTATCTATCCATATATACATAAAATTTATTTACAAGCAGAGAGAATGGGTGCACACCAGGGCTTCCAGCTGCTGCATATGAACTCAGATGCATAAATACTTTGTCACTTTGTGCATCTGTCTTTACATGGGAAATGGGGATTCAAACTCAGGTCTTTAGGTTTTGCAGGCATACATCTTAACCACTGACCCATCTCACCAGCCTCTAAATTTCTATTTACTTATTTTTTTTACTTTTATTTATTTATTTATTTATGGTTTTTCTTTTTCTTTATTTTTAAAAATATTTTGTTTGTTTATTTGATAGAGAAGGAGGCAGATGGAGAGAATGGGCGCGCCAGGGCCTCTAGCCACTGCAAATGAACTCCAGATGCATAGGGGTTACGTGGGACCTGGAGAATTGAACCTGGGTTCTTAGGCTTTGCAGGCAAGCACTTAACCACTAAGCCATCTCTCCAGCCCCAAATTTCTATTTCCTTCTTTTTTTCTTTCTTTCTTTCTTTCTTTTTTTTTTTTGAGGTAGCATCTCACTCTAGCCCAGGCTGACCTGGAATTCACTGTGGAGTCTCAGGGTGGCCTCGAACTCAGTGATCCTCCTTCTCTGCCTCCCAGTGTTGTGATTAAAGGCATGCACCACCACGCCTGGCTGGCTTCTATTTTTTAGTGAAGCCATCAAGTAAGTTGATGTCTCATGAAGAGGTGCTAGATTCTGAGCTAATATTCTCCTGCCTTAAACAGATCCTTAGCTCCGGGGATTTATTTATTTTTTCTCATGTCTATCCTTTACTCTTTTTTTAAAAAATAAAATACTTTTAAATTAAAAAATATTTTTATTTATTTATTTATTTGACAGAGAAGAGGGGCGGGGGAGAGAGAGAGAATGGGCATGTGCCAGGGCCTCCAGCCACTGCAAACAAACTCCAGACGCATGTGCCCACTTGTGCATCTGGCTAATGTGGGTCCTGGGGAATCAAACCAGGGTCTTTTGGCTTTGCAGGCAAATGCCTTAACTGCTAAGCCATCCTTCCAGCCCTATTTTTTTTAAATTTTTATTTATTTATTTGAGAGAGGGAAAGAGGCAGAGCAAGAGAGAGAAAGAGAGAATGGGTATGCCAGGGCTTCTAGCCACTGCAAATGAACTCCAAATGCATGTGCCACCTTGTGCATCTGGCTTACATGGGTCCTGGGGAATCAAACCAAGGTCCTTTAACTTTACAGGCAAGTTCCGTAACGACTAAACCATCTTTGTAGCCCTTAATGTTTTTTTTTTTTTTTTTTGCATGTACTGTATTTTGTAAAGAGAGAGAGGGAGGGAGAGACAAGAATAGACACACCAGGTTCTCCAGCTACTGCAAAGGAACTCCAGATGTATGTACCCCCTTGTGCATTTGGCTTACATGGGCACTGGGGAATTGAGCCCTGAACCGGGGTCCTTAGGCTTCACAGGCAAGCGCTCAACCACTAAGCCATCTCTCCAGCTCCTAGCCTGTATTTTTTTTGTGGTTTCTTTTTTTTTCTTTTTTCTTTTTTTTAATTTTTCTCAATTTTTATTAACATTTTCCATGATTATAAAAAATACCCCATGGTAATACCCTCCCTCCCCCCACTTTCCCCTTTGAAATTCCTTTCTCCATGATATCCCCTCCCCATCTCAATCAGTCTCTCTTTTATTTTGATGTCATGATCTTTTCCTCCTCTTATGATGGTCTTGTGTAGGTAGTATCAGGCACTCTGAGGTCATGGATATCCAGGCCATTTTATGTCTGGAGAGAGCACATTGTAAGGAGTCCTACCCTTCCTTTGGCTCTTACATTCTTTCCGCCACCTCTTCCGCATTAGACCCTGAGCCTTGGAAGGTGTGATCGAGATGTTACTCAGTACTCCACTCATTTCTTGCCAGCACTATGATACCTTCTGAGTCATCCCAAGGTCACTGCCATCTGAAAAGAGAAGATTCTGTACCCAAAGTGAGAGTAGTGAGAGTAATATAAGGGTATGAATATTAGGATAAGTGCTTACTGGGCAGTTAATAAGCATAGTATATACATTTTTCCAGACATCAGCAGATGTTACACCCCTAGGGCTCATGACTACTCCTGTTGTAAGTTTTCAGTATCAGGGATGTATTCCCCCCCCATGGAGCGGGCCTCCAGTCCAATTGGAGGGCAGTTGGTTTCCATGACAGACATGCCACTATTGCACCCGTTGGCTCGTTTGGCCTGGCTGGCCAATTATAAGGCTTGCTGTGTCCACTGTTGAGTATCTTCACTGGTGATATCTCTTTCTCCCATTGAACTACATGTAGAATGGCTTCTTCCAGCTTTCTCTCAGCTAGTCTACATGGAGGAGGTTATCAGCTCAGTTCCAGCAGGATTTCTCAGTGGCCTTGCAGCCCATATATGTGGAGTCTTCAGCAATAGGGTCTTACCATCTATTCCTGATGGGAAACCAAGGGCCTCGGCAATGGCCTATAATGTTTTGTGGGCATCAGGGACCTCCCTGGTCAACAACTCACTGGAAGGTATCCCATCCCTGGCACTGAAAATTTTCTAACAACGATCTTTGGCTCCTGAGTGTTCCATTGTCCAAAACCGGAGGATTCCATATGATTTATTTGCATCCTCTTAGATTTTGATTAGCCCTCCCTCCACCTTTCCATTACTCAGTCTCTACCCCTGACCTCACTTTGGGCCTTTTCACCCCCGTTAATCTATTCTTCTACTTACATATATACAATACCAACCTATTAAGTACCCTCCTCCCTTCCTTTCTCTTCCCTTTATATCTCCTTTTTAGCTTACTGCTAGCCTGTATTTTTAAAAATTAAGGTATTCATACAGTAAAATGTTCATATCTTGGGGCCTGGTGAGTCTTTGGCAGTTGAAGTAACATGTATGTGAAATTGTATTAGAACATGTCCATTACCCCACTAAGATCTGTCTTTCCTCTTCCCACTCAGTGCCTTCCACTCTGCTGATCTTTCACATGTATTAGTTTTGTCTGCTCTTACAGCATGTGTCCTTTTCTGGTCTTGTTCTCAATATGCTATTTTTGCCCCTGCTGGTATTTGAGAAGCACGGTGTCGGAGGACCAGTGACCTGTCTCACTTTGCAGGGTTTGGAATGATTTGCAGTCACTTAATCTGGATTCTGCTTTTCCACTGTGGCTATGGATTTGGTGTCCCAGATGTGCTCTCTGCTTTTTGTCTCTGTTGGTTTCTGCAGCAGGTCACTTGCCTGCTTCAGCCCCTTTCCTATGTAGAGATGCGTCCTTTCTAAGTATTATTGGTGTAAGGCTGCCAGACAGGCTTTGTATGACAGTTAAGCAGAAGGAGAAGCAAGCATTTTTTGTGGCTTGGGGAGATAGAACCGGTGCCTTAACCATTGTGGCTCCTTAACAGTCTGCTTGTGTTAACAGGTCACCTCTGGCTCTTCAGGGATGCAGGGACCTCCGATGGACTTCTAGTTAACCAAACTGAATTATTTGTGCCATCTCTCAATGTTGATGGACAGCCTATTTTTGCCAACATCACACTGCCAGGTACTCATATTCAGCCTTCCTTTTTGTTTTTGTTTTTGGTCTGTTTGTTTTGGTATTTTGAGATGGCCTTACTATGTAGCCTAAGCTGGTCTTGAACTTGTAGTGATTCTCCTGCCTGTTTGTCTTGTGTGCCACCACACCAGCTCAATCTTTTGAAAAGATACAGATGTTAGCTGGGCGTGGTAGCATACACCTTTAATCTTGGTACTTGGTAGGCAGAGGATCACTGTGAGTTTGAGGCCACCCTGAGACTACATAGTGAATTCCAGGTCAGCCTGGACTAGAATGAGACCCTACCTGAAAAAAACAAACAAACAAAAAAACCCCCAAGATACAGATGTTAAGATCAGGCTTGATGGCGTACACTTATAATCCTAACATTCATGGGGTAGAAGTAGAATGAGGAATTCCAGGCCAGATACTAGGGCTGGAGAAATGGCTTAGCATTTAAGATGCTTGCCTGGGAAGCCTAAGGACCCAGGTTCAATTCTCCAGGACCCATGTAAGCCAGATGCACAAGGTGGTGCATGGCGCATGTGTCTGGAGTTCCTTTGCAGTGGCTGGAGGCCCTCGTGTGCCCATTTTCTCTTTATCTGTCTTCTTCTCTCTTTTTCAAAGAAATGAAAAAAAATTTAAATGTTTTAGTTTTATTATTTTTTTGACAGAGAAAGAGGGAGAGAGAGAGTGAGAGAATGGGCACACCAGGGCTTCCAGCCACCGCAAACGAACTGCAGACACGTGTGCCCCCTTTGTGCATTGGCTAATGTGGGTCCTGGGGAACCAGACCTGGGTCCTTTGGCTTTGCAGGCAAACGCCATAACTGCTAAGCCATCCCTCCAGCCCCCAAATAAATAAAATTTTGAAAAAATGAATGAATGACACAGTAGTTTGTTGTAACGAATACAAGGTAGGTCACTTGAAGAAGCCAGTCCAAGGTCTGAGAAGTATGAGATTGTAGAATTGTGAATACCTTCTGGTTCCCTAGCCTGGGTGGGGGAGGCACATTTGTGCGTGGAATTCCAGAACAAAGCCTGAGAATAAAATAGCATGAAGTTGGGCCAGGTGGCTCAGGCCTATAATCTCACCTTCTTGGGATGTTAGGGCAGTAGTATCAGATGTTCAAGGCCTTTCTGGACTACAGAGTGAGTTCAAGGCCAGTAATATATATGAGCAACTTATGTGAGTCCCTGTTGCAAAATAAAAAGTAAAAAGTAGGCTGGGAGCCAGGCATGGTGGTGAACACCTTTAATCCCACCATTTAGGAGGCAGAGGAAGGAGAATTGCTGTGAGTTTGAGGCCACCCTGAAACTACAGAGTGAGTTCCAGATCAGCCTGGGCTAGAGTGAGACTGTACCTCGAAAAACCAAAAAAAGGGCTGGAGGGATGGCTTAGTGGTTAAGGCATTTGCCTGCAAAGCCAAAGGCCCAGGTTCAGTTCCCCAGGACCCATGTTAGCCAGATGCTCAAAGGGGTGCACGCGTCTGGAGTTCCTTTAGGGTGGTTGGAGGCTCTGGCATGCCCATTCTTTCTCTCTCCCTCCCTCTTTCTCTGTCAAGTAAATAAATGGAAAAAATTTTATATATATATATATATACATATATATATATATATATATATATATATATATATATATATATATATATAAAGAATTGGATGTTCTTGTGTATAAAAATGCCAGGTGTGGTGGTGCATGACTTTAACCCCAGCACTCAGCAGGCAGAGGTAGTGAGTTCTAAGCCACCTTGAGACTGCATAGTAAATTCCAAGTCAGCCTGGGCTAGAGTGAGACCCTACCTCAGAACAGCAACAATGCCCCTCCCCCCAATACCTGTAGTTTCATTGGGCTCAAGTGATATGTACACACTGATCATCCTGTTTTAAGAAGTGGGTAAGCCAGATGTGGTAGAACACACCTATAACCCCCAGCACTCAGGAGTAGGACCATCATGAGTTCAAGTCTAGTCAACCTGGGCTGTATAATGAAATCCTGTTTGAAAGCACATCAAAACAAGAATAGGGCTGGAGAGATGGCTTAGTGCTTAAGACCTTGCCTGTTTTGCCTGAGGATCCAGGTTCAACTCTCCAAAACCCACGTAAGCATCTGGAGTTTGTTTGCAGTGGCTAGCGGCCCTGGTGCACCTGCTCTCTTCCTCTCTCTCAAATAAATAAATACAATAAAATAAACAAGAATAGATAAATGAGGTAGGTGAGCATTGATGAACTAAATGTAGTAAATTTTGTCTTACAGGAAATTTCGTTCCCCAGCGAATCTTTTTTATTATTATTAATGATTTTCTTGTTTTGAGGCAGGGCTTCATGTATCCTAGACCTACCTCAAACTTGCTATGTAACTGAGAGCTGGAATTATAGATGTGCTCTACCATATCTGGGTTATTTGGGGTTGAGGGTTGAATCCAGGGCTTTGTGCATGCTAGACAAGCAGTCTGCCAACTGAGCTACATCCCTAACTCCCCTACCACCCCATCTCTCTCTCTCTCTCTTTTTTTTTTTTTTTTTTGAGACTGAGTCTTTTTTTGTTTTCTTGAGTCCAGGCTGACCTGAAATTCACTGTGTAGTCCCAGGCTGACCTTAAACTCAGCAGTCTTCCTACCTCTGCCTCCCAAGTGTTGAGATTAAGGGTGTACGCCACCATATCTGGCAGAGAGAGAGAATGGGTACACCAGGGCCTCCAGCCACTGCAAACGAACTCCAGACTCATGGGCCACAATGTTCATTTGGCTTTATGTGGGTACTGGGGAATCGAACTTGGTTCATTAGGCTTTATGGGCAAGCGTTTTAACAGCTGAGCCATCTCTTTAGCCCAAGACTGAGTCATTATGTAGTCCTCGCTGACTTGGAACTTGCTGTATAGACTAAACTTCCTCCAATCCTCCTACCTCTCTCAAGTGCTAGGATTACAGGCATGCACCATGTCCTGTTCGTGTGGTGTGTGTACATGTGTATGCATGTGGGCACATGTGTGGGTGTGTGAGGAGACCTAAGGTTGACATCAGGTGTCTTCCTCAATCAATCTCCACTTTATTTATTGAGGCAGAGTCTCTCACTTGAACCCAGCATCTGCTGACTAGGCTAGTCAAGCAAGATATTTTGCTTGCCCTGTCTCACTCCTTAACCCTGGGATTACCCACCTGGCATTTACATGGGTATTGGGGATCCAGACTCTGGTCCTTATGCTAATACAGCAAGTGTTTTATCCACTGAGCCACCCTCCCAATCCATTTAATTTTTATCTAGTTTCTGATTTTTTTTTTTTTTGAGGTAGGGTCTCTCCATCCCACCATACCTGGCTAGTTTTTGATTTAATTTTTTAAAAAATTATTAGAAAATGGGTGCACCAGGGCCTCTGAACACTGCAAATGAACTCCAGATGCATGCACCACCGTGTGCATCTGGCTTACATGGGTACTGGGGAATTGAACCCCAGGCCATCAGACTTTGCAAGCGAATGCCTTTAACTGCTGAGCCATCTCACAGGCCCAAGCTTTTTTCTTTCTTTTTTTTTTTTTAATACTTATTTATTTGAGAGAAAGAGAAATAGGCAGGTAGAGAGAGAGAGAGAATGGGGTGCACCAGGGCCTTTGGCCACTGCAAACAAACTCCAGACATGCGACCCCTTGTGCATCTGGCTTATGTGGGTCCTGAAGAATTGAACCTGGGTCCTTTGGCAAGCATCTTAACTGCTAAGCCATCTCTCCAGCCGCCCCCCCCCCTCTTTTTTTGAGGTAGGGTCTCACTCTAGCCCAGGCTGACCTGGAATTCACTATGTGGTCTCAGGGCGGCCTTGAATTCACAGCAATCCTCCTACCTCTGCCTCCAGAGTGCTGGGAGTGCTTGTCTTTTTTTTTGGATTTTGTTGTTTTTTGTGACCAAGCTGACCTGAAACTCACACTCAGGCTGTCCTTAGACTTTTGGTGATCCTCCTGACTCAGCCTCCTGAGTGCTAAGTTTATAGACATGAGCTGCCATGCCTGGTTCCCAGTGAGTTTACAATAGGAATTGTTAACCCTACCAGTTTATACTATTTTTGTTACCTAAACTTCCATGTGACAGTCACCCCAGACCAACAATACCATTTTATTTGTTGTAGTTCTACAGGCTAGGCCAACTTAGCCAGCCTGCTTACTGTTCATCTTGGGGCCTTGTCTCTCTTGGGTAGCTCAGGGCTTCCCAGGGGAGAAAGCAGAAGCTGCTGGAGCTCCCAGGGTCACTTCATATGCCACATTCAAGAGCAAGCTTCTGTGTGAGGGTATGGATACTGAAAAACATCATGTGCTTTCTTTCACCTATTTTTTGGGGGGAGGGTTCCATTTCAAGGTAGGGTCTTTCTTGCTCTGGCCCAGGCTGACCTGGAATTCACTATATAGTCTCAGACTGACCTCGAATTCACTGGGATCCTCCTAACTGAGACTCCTGAGTGCTGGGATTAAAGGTGTATGCCACCATGCCTGGTTCATTTTTTTTTAAGACCATTATCATTTTTTTAATGTATTTATTAGAGAGAGAGAGAGAGAGAGAGAGAGAGAGAGAGAGAGATGCACCAGGGCATCCAGACACTGCAAACGAACTCCAGATGCGTGCACCCCTTGTACATCTGGCTAACGTGGGTCCTGGGGAATTGAACCTGGGTCCTTTGGCTTTGCAGGCAAGTGCCTTAACTGCTAAGCCATCCCTCCATCCCCCCCCCCTTTTTAAATAAGGACTTTCTAAATGATTTAATTTGAGAGAGAGAGAGAGAAAGAAAGAGGCAGATAAGAGAGAGAAGAATGGGTGCGCCAGGGCCTTTAGCCACTGAAAATGAACTCCAGATGCATGCACCACTTGCAGGCTAGTGCCTTAACTGCTAAGCCATCCCTCCAGCCCCATTTAAAAAAAATTATTTATTTGAGAGAGAGAAATAGGCAGGTGTAGAGAGAGAGAGTAGGTGAGTCAGGGTCCCTAGCCACTGCAAATGAACTCCAGATGCATGTGTCCTCTTGTGCATCTGGCTTATGTGGGTCCTGGGGAATTGAACCTGGGTCTTTTGGCTTTGCAGGCAAGTGCCTTAACAGCTAAACCGTCTCTCCAGCCCCCCCCCCTTTTTTAAATTAAACCTAAAGTGAGTGTCTCCTTTAAATGTAATAGCTGTGGTTGGTAGTGTCTTGCTTATGCCTTGTTCTGAGATCTGCGTCTCCTGCCTCTGCAGTGTATACCCTGAAAGAGCGGTGCCTTCAGGTTGTGCGAAGCCTGGTCAAGCCTGAGAATTACAGGAGGCTGGACATTGTCAGGTCACTCTATGAAGATCTGGAAGACCACCCGGATGTACGCAAAGACATAGAGCGGCTGACCCAGGAGCACATTGAAAACCAGCAGTTGGAAGAGGAAACTGAAGAATTTAACTGAAATTAGCATTCCTGTGTGTCAGTTTTTGGTAATTCTGATGAGTTTTGATCTAGATATAAGCCAGGGCACTTCCATTTTTCAAAGTGTTTCATTCTTGGAGTAAGGTGTACTCCATTGCTTGCAAGAAAGTTAACTGACATCAACGGGCTTTGTGGGTGGCTAGGGGCAGACAATCCCGAAGGGTCTGAATCTGCCTTTCTAGAAGCATTCATCAGAAGAAAGTGGTTGCATTTTTGCTTCCTGGTAAGTCAGAAAAGTTTTAATGTAAGCATGTTTGTTTAATTCAGTGAAAGAAAGCAGCAACACCTATGTTTAATGGTGTGTGTTCGCCTCCACCTTGTGAGTAGGGTCAGGCCTCTTAGAGGCCCCAGTGCCTAGCACATTATGAGTCTTTGGTCTCTTTATGTCAGATGAACAAACTATTGGATCTTTCCATGGAAAGTTCTTGGAGGGTTATCCTTAAAGTACAAGTAAAGCAACACCTTATAGTGATTTTTATAGCCCAGGCTAGTCTTGAATTCATTATGTAGCTGAGGCTAGCCTTGAACTCCTGTTTCTTCTTTTCCAAGTGCTCTTTTGTTTTTATTTTTCTTCTTTCTCTCTCGCTCCCTCCATCCTTCCCTTTCTCTCTTTCTTTTTTATAGGTAGTATTTCACTATAGCCTTGGCTGACCTGGAACTCACTCTGTAGCCCCAGGCTGACCTCAATCTCATGGTAATCCTCCTACTTCAGCCTCCTGAGTGCTGGGATTAAAGGTACCAGTGGTGCCTGCCTTTCTTCTTCCTTTTTTTTTTTTTTTTTTTAAAGGTGGGATCTCTTTCTGGCCCAGGCTGACCTGGAATTCACTATGTAGTCTCAGCCTGGCCTTGAACTCACAGCAATGCTCCTACCTCTGTTGCCTCAGTGCTAGGATTAAAGGTGTGTGTGACCATGCCCAGCTTTTCTTCTTTCTTAAAAAATATTTATTTGAAAACACAGAGAGAAAGAGAAAGAATGGGTATGCCAGGGCTTCTTGTTGGTGCAAATGAACTCCAGATGCATGCACCGCTTTGTGCATCTGGCTTTGTGTGGGTACTGGGCATCAAACCCAGGTCATCAGGCATTGCAAACAAGCACCTTAACTGCTGAACCATCTCCCCAGTCCTTTTTTTCTTTTTTTGAGACCAATTTTCTTACAGTAGCTCTGAGTTGTGTTGAACTCAAGACAATCCTGCCTCACAGCCTCCCAAGTGTTGCAAATGCAAGTGTGAACCATCTTGGTCCACTCTTGTAGCAGCACTTCTGTTTCTAAAGCAGGATAGATTTTTCCATAGTTGCTGTCAGGAAATCATTCCACACAGAAAAAAGGAGAAAAGGGCTGTGTTCCTGTTTAATTCTTGTGAAGTAAGCTATAGGCAGGAATGGATTATTTTTGTTCCTTTCTGTAAGTCCCTAGTATTTCCATTGGGTTTAGCATTTTTCATGAATAGGACTGATCACAGGTCTTTTTCAGATCATTATTCTGAACAGTGGGTTCACAGAGGACCTTGGAATGTCTCATAGTTTTCATGAATGCTGCCGTTCTTTATTACAGGTTGGACTTGAAGTCATTATCTCAAATTTATTACTTCAAATCACATTTTTTTTTGTTGTTGTTGTTTGTTTTTTTCAAGGTAGGGTCTCACTCTAGCCCAGGCTGACCTGGAATGCACTATGCAGTCTCAGGCTGGCCTCCAACTCATGGTGATCCTTCTACCTCTGCCTCCCAAGTGCTGGGATTAAAGGTGTGGACCTCCATGCCCGGCTTTCACACTCTTGTAAGCAGTAGTTTTTTTTTTTTTTTTAAATCACTCAGTAGAGCAAAATTTAGAAAAAGGCAAAGTGTGGTGGCTCACACCTTAAAAAGACAGTAAAAGGAAGAGGGACCACTGTGTACTCAGTGCTTGCATACAGCCACTGCTGACCTGCTGAAGTGTTTTCTTTTCTAGGATATATTTGGATTGGTTGAGCCAGTTTGACATAGTTGGAGATCATATAGTGTATACAGTGTTGCATCTTACTTTTTAAATTTAACTTTATAACTTAAATATCTTCCTATGTTATCATGACCATTGCATAAATTCCAGCATGCTCATGCTTTTCTAACTAATGTTTAGGGTATTTTCAGGCAGTGTTACCTCCTCTGGGCACAGAAGCTCTGCCAACATTGAAAGGATGAAAACAAGTGCTGTTCGCTACATACCCTTCAAGTGTTACCTAACTTTAGTCTCTTCAGTATTCAGCAAATGAAGTGGCACCCCTGTAACTATTGAATTTTTTGTTGAAATGTTGGGTGGGGGACAGAAGCACAGGGGTATAAAGTTCCATGTGCCAGTGCAGATGGCAGCTTGTATGCCTCAAGTCAGCAGGCATGACAGTATTGCAATATTAGTTTTACTTTTTTAAAAACATCTTTTGTGTCAAAGTAAGATTTTTGTGTTCATCTCATCAAAACTCACAGTTTGGATATGTATTTTTGTGTTGTCCAAGGAAAATTGAAAACCTATAGCATAAGTACCATGTGTTTCATTCGGGGCCACGTGAATGTATTACATGTCTTATTCCTCAGAGACCACCTGTTTTGAGTTTTCTGAAAAAGCTGATGTTTGTATTAAATGGTGCTAAGTAAAGGAAACAGGTTATGTTGTCTTATTTTAATCTGGTTCTTCTTCTTTTTTTTAAATCTGGTTCTTCTTGCTGGGAGTTTTGAAGCTTGGGTGTGGGTTAGGAAACAGCTATTAGCTTTATTTATTTATTTGAGAGAGAAAGGGGCAGATAGAATGGGTGTGCCAGTGCATCTAGCCACTGCAAACAAACTCCAGACACATCTGCCACATTGTGCATCTGGTTTTATGCAAGTACTGGGGAATCGAGCCTGAGTCCTTTGGCTTTACAGGTAACTGCTAAGCCATCTCTCCAACCCTATTAATTTAATTTTTTTTTTAATTTGGGCTGGAGAGATGGCTTAGCAGTTAAACCGTTTGCCTGCAAAGCCAAAGGACCCTGGTTTGATTCCCCAGGACCCCCGTAAGCCAGATGCACAAGGGGGCACATGCATCTGGAGTTCGTTTGCAGTGGATGGAGGCCTTGGTGTACCCATTCTCTCTGCCTTTATCTCTCTCAAATAAATGAATTAAAAAAATGTTTTTGTGTGTGTGTTTGTGGGGGGTTGCTGCTAGAGTCTTTTGCTGCAGACAAAAACCTGTCCAGCTTTACATGATAGGTGGCTAGGTAATTGAACCCAGGCTAGCAGGTTTTGCAAGTAAGCATCTTTAACCAGTGAGCCATCTCCTCAGTCCTGGATTTATTTATTTTTTTAATGCCCAAGAGAGAGAGAGAGAATTGGCACGCCAGGGCCTCCAGCCACTGTAATCGAACTCCAGATGTGTGCACCTCCTTGTGTGCATGTATGAGCTTGTGTGCTTACATCACTTTGTGCATCTGGCTTATGTGGGACCTGGAGAGTGGAACATGAGTTCTTAGACTTTGCAGGCAAGCTCCTTAATTGCTAAGCCATCTCTCCGGCCCCCCTGGATTTTTTTTTCCCTTTGGTTTTTTGAGGTAGGGTCTCTAGCCCAGGCTGACCTGAATTCATCATGTAATCTCAGGGTGGCCTCGAACTCATAGCAATCCTCTTACTGCTGCCTTCTGAGTGCTGGGATTAAAGGTGTGTACTACCACGCCTGGCTCCCTCTGGATTTTTAAAAAATTTTAACTTTGTTTATTTTAGCTTCATGTTTCTTCTAAAAACGAAATATCACTGTAAACAATTTAAACACCATAGAAAAAGTTTAAGAAGGAAGCTGGGTGTGGTGGGGCACGCCTTTAATCCCCAGTTCTGGGAAGGCAGAGGTAGGAGAATCACTGTAAATTCAAGGGCACCCTGAGAGACTCCATAGTGAATTGCAGGTCAGCCTGGGCTAGAGTGGGACCCTACCTTGAAAAAAAAAAAAACAAAAAACAAACCTGATGACCTGGGTTTGATTCTCCAGTACCCATGTAAAGCCAGATGCAAAAAGTAACACATACATCTGGAGTTCGTTTGCAGTATGTGTCCATTTTCTCTCTCAAATAAAAATATTTTTTAAAAAATCAAGTGTATATAGGTATTTTATGTGTGTAACTGTACTTACCCTCACATACATACATATACCACTCACATGCAAAGGTCACTTTTTTGTGTGTGTGTGGTAGGGTTTCACTCTAGCTCAGGCTGACCTGGAATTCACTATGTAGTCTCAGGGTGGCCCTGAACTCATGGTGATCCTCTTACCTCTGCCTCCCTGCTGGGATTAAAGGTGTGGGCCACCATGCCCGACCTAGATCACTTTTTTTTTTTTTTTTTGAGGTAGGGTTTTTCTCTAGCTCAGGCTGACCTGGAATTCACTATGTAGTTTCAGGATGGCCTTGAACTCACAGCAATCCTCCTACCACTGTCTCCCAAGTGCTGGGATTAAAGGCATGTGCCACCATGCCTGGCTCTAGACCACTTTTTTTCTTGAGACAGGATCTCATAGCACAGACTGCCATCAAATCATTCAAAGACCTTGACCTCCTGATCCCCTAACCTCTGTTTCCTTGATGCCAGAATTACAGGCATGCATTACCACATCGTTTTGTGTGGTGCTGGGAACTGAACCCAGGGCGTCACACATGCTAGGCAAGCACCAACTGAGCTACATACCTAGCTAGTCCCATGCTTAAAGATCATCTCATTGCCAGATGTGGTGACACAGAGGTAGGAGGATCGCTATGGGTTTGAGGCTAGCCTGGGACTACAGTGAGACTGTACCTTAAAAAAAAAAAAAAAAAAGGAGCAAGGCATGGTGGTACATGCCTTTAATCTCAACACTTGGGAGGCAGAGGTAGGAGGATTGCCATGAGTTCAAGGCCAGCCTGAGACTACATAGTGAATTCCAGGTCAACGTGAGCTAGAGTGAGACTGGTGGGGCGGTGGGGCGGTGGGTGGGGGGGAGAAAATTGCTTAGTGGTTAAGGTGTTTGCCTTCAAAGTCTAAGGACTCATTCATCTGCCCAGAGCCCACATAAGCCAGATGCACAAGATGGTGCATATGTCTGGAGTTGTTCTTTTGTTTGTTTTTGTTTTTAATATTCTTATTTATTTGACAGAGAAAGACAGAGAGAGAATGGGCACGCCAGGGCCATCAGCCACTGCAAATGAACTCCAAATGTGTGTGCCCCCTTGTGCATCTGGCTAATGTGGGTCCTGGGGAATCGAACCTGGGTCCTTTGGCTTTGCAGGCAAATAAATGTCTTAACCGCTAAGCCATCCCTCCAGCCCTGGAGTAGTTTTTTTTTTTTTTTTTCTTTTGGTTTTTCGAGGTACGGTCTCACTCTAGCCCAGGCTGACCTGGAATTCACTATGGAGTCTCAGGGTGGCCTCGAACTCACGGCGATCCTCCTACCTCTGTCTCCTGAGTGCTGGGATTCAAGGCATGTGCCACCACGCCCGCCACCATGCCTGGCAGGAGTTTTTTTTTAAAAGAAAAAAAAAATAAGGCAGACGTGGTGTTGCATGTCTTGAATCCCAGCAATTGGGAGGCAGAGGTAGGATTGCTGCGAGTTTGAGGTCAGCCTGAGACTCCATAGTGAGTTACAGGGCAGCCTGGGCTAGAGTGACACCCTACCTTGAAACTCCCCACCCCCAAAAGTTTATTTATTTAGAGAGACAGAATGGGCATGCCAGGGCCTCTAGTCACTGTAAATGTGTGGGTCCCTGGATCCTCGGCAGCAGTTCCGCGGAGGCGTCCAGGCACGTGGAGCAGGGTCTTGAGCAGATGTGAGCACAATGGGAAGTACACCCTGGAGAAGGCTTCAGAGAGTAGTTCGGTTTATTTGTCAGGGGACTGAGTTTTTGTAAGCAGTTGGGAGAGAGCAGGAAGAGGGTCCTAAGGGGATTGGTGGGTTCAAAGGTTGCTGGCTGGGGAGAGAGGTGATCTACATAGTGGTGGAAGAGGATCCCAGGGGGATGGGCTTTGTGAAGGCTGCTGGCTGATAAGGCCTTTCCTAGGGAATTGGCCAAAGGTCACAGGGCTATGAGTGAAGCCTCAGTCTCAGGACATCCAAGTATCCCCGCTGTAGAGGGAGTGGCCTCCTGTAGCCAGGGAGGGGCCCCTTACCTGTACCTGGCAGCTTAGGTCCCTCTGAACCCTCAGTGGCCCAGGGCCCTTACTTGTGCCCAATATAAATGAACTCCAGATGTATGCACCACCTTGTGCATCTGGTTCTACCTGGGTACAGGGGAAATCAAACCTGGGTCCTTTGGCTTTGCTGGAAAGCAATTTAACTACTAAGCCGTCTCTCCAGCCCCCCCCCCCATTTTTTTTTTTTAAATTTATTTGCAAGGAGAGAAAAAGTAGGCATGCCAGGGCATCTTGCTGCTGCAAACCAACTTTGTGCATTTGGCTTCACATGAGTACTGGTGAATTAAATCTTGGTCATCAGCCTTTGCAACAAACACCTTTTACTACTGAGCCATCCCCAGCCACTAAAATACATTTTTTTAAAACTACTAGCTTCTAGCATTTCAAAAGCTATGAATGTTATCAGATAGCATTTGAAAGATAACAAAAATTTTTCCTCATTTAGCTAAACATGCCTATCTAATGTTTCCACTGGTATATTTGGTAAACTCCTTGTTTTATATCTCATATGATCACTTCCACAGTAGAACATGTCTTCTAAGACCACCTAAATTTTCTTGGGCCATGGCCACTCATATTTGACTCATTTTTGACAAAAACAAAAAGAACCCCAAAACAAAAAACAACTATCTCAATGCCTTTGAATTAAGAACTGTTTTTTTTTTTTTTTTTTTTTTTTTTTTTTGGGTTTTTCGAGGTAGGGTCTCACTCTAGCCCAGGCTGACCTGGAATTCACTGTGTAGTCTCAGGGTGGCCTCGAACTCTCGGCGATCCTCCTACCTCTGCCTCCCTGAGTGCTGGGATTAAAGGCGTGTGCCACCATGCCCGGCTCTGTTTTTTTTTTATTGACAGGCAGAAGACAGTAAACAAAACAAATATGGGGCTGGGGAGATGGCTCAGTGGTTAAAAACACTTGCTTGCAAAGCCTTCCAATTCCAGGTTCGATTACCCGGCCACCCATTGAAAGTTGAACAGTCATCACTTGCAGCAGCAAGAGAGCCTGTTTTTGTGTGTGTGTACATGCACACACACATCCCAGCATGTGAGGGGCTGAAGCAGCAGAGTTGACCTGAATTTGAAGCCAGCTGTTGCAGTCTAGTTCACATTGCTGGTAGAAACCACCCAACCAAGAACAGCTTGTGGGAAAAAGAGGTTTATTTTGGCTTACAGGCTCAAGGTGGGGGGGGGGGGAGTTCCATGATGGCAGGGAAAACGATGGCATGAGCAGAGGGTGGACATCACCCCCTGGCCAACATAAGATGGGTCATAGCCGGAAACTGGCTCTAACACCCATAAACCAGCCCCCAACAATTCACTTCCTCCAGGAGATGTTAATTCCCAAATTTCCATCAGCTGGGAACCTAGCATTCAGAACACCTAAGTTTATGGGGGACACCTGAATCAAACTACCACATCCCACCCCTGGCCCCCATAAACTGATATCCATACATGATGTAAAACACAATGCATTCAGTCCAACTTTAAAAGTCCCCATAGTCCAAGATTTTTTAACTGAGCCATAATACCAAAAAATTCCCCCCAAAACCCATAATGTCAGAATAAATACTCACACTGCAAAAGATGGCATTGGGCATAGCAAAGAAATATTCAACCAATACAAGATTTAAAACAAACAGGGTAAACATCAAACTCTGTAGCTTCAAGTTGAACAACTTTAGTCAATGACAAATCTCCAAGTCTGATAATTCTAACCAGCAACAAGTCTGACAATTCAATACCGCCCCTCCAGCTAGGCTACCCACAGTCCTGGAAAATTTCCCCTGGGGCGGCAGCTTTCCTTAGCAGCCATCTTGTGGTCCTGGCATCTCCACTGGGTCTCCACCGCAACCCATTGTTCATCCTTATGGCTCCATGGGGTTCTCCATGCAGGCATCCAGCAAATCTGCTTCACACTGCCAAAGGCCATTTCAAAAACACAAGATCATGTTGCAAACTCAATGATCCTCTCTTTCCAGCATTTCTTATTCTCCACAATACCAGGCAGGGTGCTAATTTGTTAATCCAGGGGGAATAAAGCAGACTTTGAAGAACAGGACACTCCTTGAGCACTCAGGCCCCTTCAAAAGAGTCTGCATTCTTCCTGTTGCCCAGTGCGGTCAGCTAGCCCAATCTGAAAGGTTGTAATCTCTCAAACAATTTGCAGGTGAATGGGCAACAATTTAGGCCCAAAGATTTCATTTTTTCTGTGCCATATCCTTCTGCTCACACCAGTTCATTTCTGCACAAAGCAACCCTGCACAACTTCCCAGGACCCAGGCATAACAGCAAGCTTCCCACACAAAGTGCTAGCTCTTCTCACCCTCATAAACCAAACTTCACAGTCCATAGTGCATTTAGGTCTTGAATAGTCAATCAAGCTGTACTTAAAGCACTGCAAGGCATCTCTTAGGCCAAGGTTTCAAATCCTTCCACATTCTTTTTGAAAATCAGCTCCAAAAGGCCAAAGCCACACAGTCAGGTGTCTAGCAGCAATCCCACTCCTCGGTACCATTTTACTGTCTGCATTGCTAGTAGAAATCACCCAACCAAGAGCAGCTTGTGGGAAAAAAGAGGTTTATTTTGGCTTACAGGCTCGAGGGAGAAGCTCCGTGATGGCAGGGAAAAACAATGCCATGAGCAGAGGGTGGACATCACTCCTGGCCAACATAAGGTGGGCCATAGCAAAAGGAGTGTGCTAAACACTGGCAAGCGGAAACTGGCACTAACACCTAATGGTCCGCCGCCAACAATACACTCCCTCCAGGAGATGTTAATTTCTAAATGTTCACCAGCTGGGAACCTAGCATTCAGAACACCTAAGTTTATAGGGGACACCTGAATCAAACTACCACACCAGCTTAAGCTATATAGTGAGTTCTAGGCCAGCCTGGGCTGCAGGCTGAGCCCTCTCCTCTCCCCTCTTTTTCAAAAATTATTCTTTTAAAAAATATTTTTATTTGGGCTGGAGAGATGGCTTAGCGGTTAAGCACTTGCCTGTGAAGCCTAAGGACCCCGGTTCGAGGCTCGATTCCCCAGGACCCACATTAGCCAGATGCACAAGGGGCGCACACGTCTGGAGTTCGTTTGCAGTGGCTGGAGGCCCTGGCGCGCCCATTCTCTCTCTCTCTCTCTCCCCTCCTCCTCTCTGTCTGTCACTCTCAAATAAATAAAAATAAACAAAAAATTAAAAAAATATTTTTATTTATTTATTTGACAGAGAAAGAGGGAGAGAGAGTGAGAGAATGGGCACACCAGGACCTCCAGCCACTGCAAACGAACTCCAGACGCATGCGCCTGTTATGCTCAGATCGCAGAGTCCCTAAAGACCACCAAGAGAGTCAGACACCTATGCAACAGCAAAGAGCTTTATTTTGGGCTTAAGCTCAGGCTCCAGACTTCACCAACGCAGTGGGTCCGTCCAAGAGCCCAGAATGGCGTTTGGGAGCAGCTTTTACTGGGTTCAAACAAAGAAAAGGGGAATTGTTAATATTTGGCATTTAGCAAGGGTGTACATGTAGTAAGCTGATTGGTTACATAGTTGCTGAGCTCCGTTAAGCAAACATCTATAGCCACAGGAGCCACAAGAATATATAACATTTACTTAGTCCTCTCTGATTGGCCCATTTCAGGGTTATTTTGGGTGCTGGGCAGTTTGTGGTGTTTTCCAGTAACTGCAAAATGCTGTCTCAGTAACTTGGCAGGAAACAGAAACTTAGGCCTGCTAATATTTTTAAAGCCTGTCATGGCTTTACTTTGGTTGAGGCTCTTCAGCGCCCCCTTGTGCACCTGGCTAACGTGGGTCCTGGGGAATTGAACCTGGGTCCTTTGGCTTTGCAGGCAAACAATGCCTTAACCACTAAGCCATCCCTCCAGCCCAGTTATTCTTTTTTTTAAACTTTATATTTATTTTGGTTTTTCGAGGTAGGGTCTCATTCTAGCCTAGGCTGACCTGGAATTCACTCTAGTCTCAGGGTGGCCTTGAACTCACAGTGATCCTCCTACCTCTGCCTCCTGAGTGCTGGGATTAAAGGCATGCACCGCCACGCCCGGCTATTTATTTATTTGAGGGAGAAAGAGGCAGAGAGAGGGAGAAAGAGAATGGGCATGCGAGGGCCTCCAGCCATTGCAAATGAACTCCAGATGCATGCGCCCCCTTGTGCATCTGGCTTTCATGGGTCCTGGAGAGTCGAACTCAGATCCTTTGGCTTTACAGGCAAATGCCTTAACTGCTGAGCAATCTGTCCAGCCCTTTTTTTCTTTTTTAGGGTCTCACTCTAGCCCAGGCTGACCTGGGACTCACTGTAGTTCCAGGCTGGCCTCTAACTCACAATGGTCCTCCTACCTCTGCCTTCTCAGTTTTAGGATTATAGGTGTGTACCAACACTACCCTTGCAGTTTTACTTCATTGGTATATTTCTCCTTCATACACTTGTGTACACATGCAAACACAGTTTAAAATTTTAAGCTAGAGGGCCTGGAGAGATGGCTTAGCAGTTAAGGTGCTTCCCTCCAAAGCCAAAAGTCCAAGGTTTGATTCTCCAGGACCAATGTAAGCCAGATGCACAAGGTTGTGCGTGTGTCTGGAGTTCATTTGCAGTGGCTGGAGACCCTGGAGAGTCCATTCTCTCTTTCAATCTGCCTCTCTCTCTCAAATAAATAAAAATAAAATATTTTTGAAAATTTAAGCCAGGGGCTGGGAAGAAGGCTCAGCATTTAAGAGTACTTGTCACTTAAGCATGAGGGCCTTTATGAATGAAGACAGCCAAGTTCAGTGCTGTAGAACCCACATAAAAACTTGAGCATGGGTGGGTGTGGTGGTGTACACCTTTAATCCCAGCACTCAGAAGGCCAAGGTAAGAGGATCACTATGAGTTTGAGGCCACTCTGAGACTACATAGTAAATTCCAGGTCAGCCTGAGCTAGAACAAGAGCCTACCTTGAAAAAACAAAACAAAAGAAACAGCTGGGCATGGTGGCACCACCTTTAATCCTAGCACTCAGGACAGAGAGGTAGGAGGATCACCATGAGTTCAAAGGCAGCCTAAGACTACTTAGTGGACTTCCAGTCAGGGGGAATGAGCATGCCAGGCCTCCAGCCACTGCAAACGAACTTTCCCCCTGGGACGCATGCGCCTTTTATGCTCTGACGCTAGAGTCCCTAAAGACCACCAAGAGAGTCAGACACCTATGCAACAGCAAAGAGCTTTATTTTGGGCTTAAGCTCAGGCTCCAGACTTCACCAACGCAGTGGGTCCGTCCAAGAGCCCAGAATGGCGGTTTGGGGGGAGCAGCTTTTACTGGGTTCAAACAAAGAAAAGGGGAATTGTTAATATTTGGCATTTAGCAAGGGTGTACATGTAGTAAGCTGATTGGTTACATAAGTGCTGAGCTCCGTTAAGCAAACATCTATAGCCACAGGAGCCACAAGAATATATAACATTTACTTAGTCCTCTCTGATTGGCCCATTTCAGGGTTATTTTGGGTGCTGGGCAGTTTGTGGTGTTTTCCAGTAACTGCAAAATGCTGTCTCAGTAACTTGGCAGGAAACAGAAACTTAGGCCTGCTAATATTTTTAAAGCCTGTCATGGCTTTACTTTGGTTGAGGCTCTTCAGCGCCCCCTTGTGCACCTGGCTAACGTGGGTCCTGGGGAATTGAACCTGGGTCCTTTGGCTTTGCAGGCAAACAATGCCTTAACCACTAAGCCATCCCTCCAGCCCAGTTATTCTTTTTTTTAAACTTTATATTTATTTTGGTTTTTCGAGGTAGGGTCTCATTCTAGCCTAGGCTGACCTGGAATTCACTCTAGTCTCAGGGTGGCCTTGAACTCACAGTGATCCTCCTACCTCTGCCTCCTGAGTGCTGGGATTAAAAAAAGGCATGCACCGCCACGCCCGGCTATTTATTTATTTGAGGGAGAAAGAGGCAGAGAGAGGGAGAAAGAGAATGGGCATGCGAGGGCCTCCAGCCATTGCAAATGAACTCCAGATGCATGCGCCCCCTTGTGCATCTGGCTTTCATGGGTCCTGGAGAGTCGAACTCAGATCCTTTGGCTTTACAGGCAAATGCCTTAACTGCTGAGCAATCTGTCCAGCCCTTTTTTTCTTTTTTAGGGTCTCACTCTAGCCCAGGCTGACCTGGGACTCACTGTAGTTCCAGGCTGGCCTCTAACTCACAATGGTCCTCCTACCTCTGCCTTCTCAGTTTTAGGATTATAGGTGTGTACCAACACTACCCTTGCAGTTTTACTTCATTGGTATATTTCTCCTTCATACACTTGTGTACACATGCAAACACAGTTTAAAATTTTAAGCTAGAGGGCCTGGAGAGATGGCTTAGCAGTTAAGGTGCTTCCCTCCAAAGCCAAAAGTCCAAGGTTTGATTCTCCAGGACCAATGTAAGCCAGATGCACAAGGTTGTGCGTGTGTCTGGAGTTCATTTGCAGTGGCTGGAGACCCTGGAGAGTCCATTCTCTCTTTCAATCTGCCTCTCTCTCTCAAATAAATAAAAATAAAATATTTTTGAAAATTTAAGCCAGGGGCTGGGAAGAAGGCTCAGCATTTAAGAGTACTTGTCACTTAAGCATGAGGGCCTTTATGAATGAAGACAGCCAAGTTCAGTGCTGTAGAACCCACATAAAAACTTGAGCATGGGTGGGTGTGGTGGTGTACACCTTTAATCCCAGCACTCAGAAGGCCAAGGTAAGAGGATCACTATGAGTTTGAGGCCACTCTGAGACTACATAGTAAATTCCAGGTCAGCCTGAGCTAGAACAAGAGCCTACCTTGAAAAAACAAAACAAAAGAAACAGCTGGGCATGGTGGCACACACCTTTAATCCTAGCACTCAGGACAGAGAGGTAGGAGGATCACCATGAGTTCAAAGGCAGCCTAAGACTACTTAGTGACTTCCAGGTCAGGGGGAATGAGCATGCCAGGGCCTCCAGCCACTGCAAATGAACTCCAGATGCATGTGCCACCTTGTGCATCTGGCTTACGTGGGTCCTGCAGAATCAAACCGGGATCCTTTGACTTTGCAGGCAAATGCCTTAACCACTAAGCCATCTCTCCAGCCCATTTTTCTTTCTTTCTTTCTTCTTCTTCTTCTTTTTTTCAAGGTAGCATTTCACTCTAGCCCAGGCTGACGTCATACTCCCAGCGATCCTTTTACCTCTTCCTCCTGAGGCCTGGCTTTAATTTGTTTTCTTTATTTTCATGGGGGGGGGGGTGGCGGTGTTGGGAAGGAGGGAGGAGATAGAGAAATGAGAATGGGAATGAAAGTAAAAAATTTTTTTTAGGGGCTGGAGAGATGGGTCAGCAGTTAAGGTGCTTCCCTAGAGGCCCTGGCATGCCCATTCTCACTCTCTCTCTCCCCCTCTCTCTGTCTCTAATTACTAAATAAAAATAAAAATAAAAAAATAAATAAATTGGCACTATTGAATTATAGCTTAGTAAGGGAAAGGGTACATCCATGGCTAATGATAATATTTGTTTGTAAAAATTACTAATGTCCAACATTTATTAAACAGTTATTACCAGTTAAATATCTTTTAAAATTCTTTACCTGCATGGTGTGGTGGTGCATGCCTTTAATCCTAGCACTTGGGAGGCAGAGGTAGGAGGATCGCCCTGAGTTCAAGGCCACCCTGAGACTATATAGTGAATTCCTGGGCTACAGTGAAACCCTACCTTAAAAAAAAAATGCTTTACATGCCCGTAATCCCAGCATTTAGGAAGCTGAGGAAGGAGGATAGCTATGTGTTCAAGCCTTGAATCATCTCATCTCTCCCTCCTGATGCTCCTGCCTCCACTACTCAAATGCTAGGATTATAGATGTTTATAACCATGCCTTATTACCATGCCTTATTTATTTATTAGGGGTGTGTGTGTGTGTGTGTGTGTGTGTGTAGCTATGTAGCTCTGCCTGACCTCAAACTTGTGGTAACCTCTTGCCTTAGTCACCTGAATGAAATTATAAGGTGTGCTTCACTACATCTGGTGTACTTCTTTTTTAAATTATTTTGTTTTATTTTTATGTATTTATTTGAGAGCGACAGAGAGAGAGAGGCAGATAGATAGAGAGAGAATGGCATGCCAGAGACTCCAGCCACTACAAACGAACTCCAGATGCATGTGCTACCTTATGGATTCTGGGGAATCGAGCCTCAAACTAAAGTCCTTAAGCTTCATAGGCAAGTGCTTAACCACCAAGACTTCTCTCCAGCCCTGGTGTACTTCTTTTTTTTTTCTTCAATTTTTTTAGTTAAAAACTTCCATGATTATAAAAAAAATTCCATGGTAATGCCCACCCTCCCCCCACTTTCCCCTTTGAAACTCCATTTTCCATCATATCCCCTCTCCGTCTCAATCAGCCTCCCTTTTATTTTGATGTCATGATCTTTTCCTCCTCTTATGATGGTCTTATGTAGGTAGTGTCAGGCATTGTGAGGTCATGGATATCCAGGCCATTTTGTGTCTGGAGGAGCACGTTGTAAGGAGCCTACCCTTCCTTTGGCTCTTATGTTCTTTCCGCCACTTCTTCCACATTAGACCCAGAGCCTTGGAAGGTGTGATAGAGATATTGCAGTGTTGAGCACTCCTCTCTCACTTCTTCCCAGCACCATGATGCCTTCTGAGTCATCCCAAGGTCACTATCATCTGAAAAGAGAAGATTCTCTACCAGAAGTGAAAGTAGCATTAATATAAGGGTATGAACATTAAGAGAAGTGCTTACTGGGCAGTTTGATAAGCATAGTATATACTTTTAGCCAGACAGCAGCAGACGTTGCACCCCTAGGGATCATGACTACCCCTGTTTTAAGTTTTCAGTATCAGGGATGTATTCCCTCCCATGGAGCGGGCCTCCAGTCCAATTAGAGGGCAGTTGGTTTCTACCATGATAGACGTACCACTATTGGACCTGTTGGCTCATTTGGCATGGCTGGCCAAATATAAGGCTTGCAGTGTCCACTGTTGAGTATCTTCACTGATGATTTCTCTTTCTCCCATTGAACTGCATGCAGAATGGCTTCTTCCAGCTTTCTGTCAGCTGGTCTACATGGAGGAGGTTATCAGCTCAGTTCCAGCAGGATTTCTCAGTGGCCTGGCAGCCCAAGTATGCGGAGTCTTCAGCAATAGGATTTTACCATCTATTCCTGGTGGGAAACCAAGGGCCTCAGCAATGTTTTGGGGGCATCAGGGACCTCCCTGGCCAACAACTCACTGGAGGTATCCCATCCCTGGCACTGAAAATTTTCTAGTAATAATCTACGGCTCCTAAGTATTCCACTGTCCAAAAAGGTAGGTTTCCATATGATTTATTTATATCCTCTTAGATATATTTTTTTAAATTTTTATTAGCAACTTCCATGATTATAAAATATATCCATTTTCCATCATAATCCCTCTCCCTCATCCCTCCCTTGATGTCATGATCTTTTCCTCCTCTTATGATGGTCTTATGTAGGTAGTGTCAGGCATTGTGAGGTCATGGATATCCAGGCCATTTTGTGTCTGGAGGAGCACGTTGTAAGGAGCCTACCCTTCCTTTGGCTCTTATGTTCTTTCCCGCCACTTCTTCCACATTAGACCCAGAGCCTTGGAAGGTGTGATAGAGATATTGCAGTG
This sequence comes from Dipus sagitta, assembly GCA_036346955.1. NCBI lineage: Eukaryota > Metazoa > Chordata > Mammalia > Rodentia > Dipodidae > Dipus > Dipus sagitta. Next base: position 52,952,555 of record CM070787.1, read on the forward strand.
TTGAGCACTCCTCTCTCACTTCTTCCCAGCACCATGATGCCTTCTGAGTCATCCCAAGGTCACTATCATCTGAAAAGAGAAGATCTCTACCAGAAGTGAAAGTAGCATTAATATAAGGGTATGAACATTAAGAGAAGTGCTTACTGGGCAGTTTGATAAGCATAGTATATACTTTTAGCCAGACAGCAGCAGACGTTGCACCCCTAGGGATCATGACTACCCCTGTTTTAAGTTTTCAGTATCAGGGATGTATTCCCTCCCATGGAGCGGGCCTCCAGTCCAATTAGAGGGCAGTTGGTTTCTACCATGATAGACGTACCACTATTGGACCTGTTGGCTCATTTGGCATGGCTGGCCAAATATAAGGCTTGCAGTGTCCACTGTTGAGTATCTTCACTGATGATTTCTCTTTCTCCCATTGAACTGCATGCAGAATGGCTTCTTCCAGCTTTCTGTCAGCTGGTCTACATGGAGGAGGTTATCAGCTCAGTTCCAGCAGGATTTCTCAGTGGCCTGGCAGCCCAAGTATGCGGAGTCTTCAGCAATAGGATTTTACCATCTATTCCTGGTGGGAAACCAAGGGCCTCAGCAATGTTTTGGGGGCATCAGGGACCTCCCTGGCCAACAACTCACTGGAGGTATCCCATCCCTGGCACTGAAAATTTTCTAGTAATAATCTACGGCTCCTAAGTATTCCACTGTCCAAAAAGGTAGGTTTCCATGTGATTTATTTATATCCTCTTAGATATATTTTTTTAAATTTTTATTAGCAACTTCCATGATTATAAAATATATCCCATGGTAATACCCTCCTTCCCCCCACTTTCCCCTTTGAAACTCTATTCTTCATCATATCTCCTCCCCATCTCAATCAGTCTCTTTTATTTTGATGTCATGATCTTTTCCTCCTCTTATGATGGTCTTGTGTAGGTAGTGTCAGGCATTGTGAGGTCATGGGTATCCAGGGAGTTTTGTGTCTGGAGGGAGCACATTGTAAGGAGTCCTACCCTTCCTTTGGCTCTTACATTCTTTCTGCCACTTCTTCAGCATTAGACCCTGAGCCTTGGAAGGTGTGATAGAGATATTGCAGTACTGAGCAGTCCTGTCACTTCTTTCCAGCACCATATCTTCTGAATGGTCCCAAGGTCACTGCCATCTGAAAAGAGAAGATTCTCTACCAGAAGTGAGAGGAGCATTAATATAAGGGTATGAACATTAAGAGGAGTGCTTACTTGGCAGTTTGATAAGCATAGTATATACATTTAGCCAGACAGCAGCAGATATTACACCCCTAAGGCTCATGACTACCCCTGTTTTAAGTTTTCAGTATCAGGGATGTGTTCCTTCCCATGGAGCGGGCCTCCAGTCCAATTAGAGGGCAGTTGGTTTCTACCATGATAGTCATGCCACTATTGCACCCATTGGCTCATTTGCCCTGCTGGCCAAATATAAGGCTTGCAGTGTCCACTGTTGAGTATCTTCACTGATGATTTCTCTTTCTCCCATTGAACTGCATGCAGAATGGCTTCTTCCAGCTTTCTGTCAGCTGGTCTACATGGAGGAGGTTATCAGCTCAGTTCCAGCAGGATTTCTCAGTGGCCTGGCAGCCCAAGTATGCGGAGTCTTCAGCAATAGGATTTTACCATCTATTCCTGGTGGGAAACCAAGGGCCTCAGCAATGGCCTATAATGTTTTTGGGGCATCAGGGACCTCCCTGGCCAACAACTCACTGGAAGGTATCCCATCCCTGGCACTGAAAATTTTCTAGTAACAATCTACGGCTCCTAGTGTCCATTGTCCAAAAAAGTAGGATTTCATATGATTTATTTATATCCTCTTAGATTTTGATTAGCCCTACCTTCATTTTTCCTTTACTCAATCTCTTTCCCTGACCTTACTTAGGCCTTTTCACCACTATTAATCTATTCTTCTACTTACATCCTATTAAGTACCCCTTCCTTCCTTTCTCTTCCCTTTATATCTCTTTTCTAGCTTACTGGCCTTTGCTACTGAGTTTTCTTCCTACTCACACAGAAGTCCAATCATCTGTAGCTAGATCCACATATGAGAAAGAACATGCGATACTTGGCTTTCTGGGCCTGAGTTACCTCACTTAGTATAATTCTTTCCAGATCCATCCATTTTCCTGCAAATTTATAACTTCATTTTTCTTTACCACTGAGTAGACCTCCATTGTATAAATGTGCCATATCTTCACTATCCTCCCATAAGTTGAGGGACATCTAGGCTGGTTCCATTTCCCAGCTATTGTGAATTGAGCTGCAATAAACATGGTTGAGCAAGTATCTCTAAGGTAATGTGATGAGTCCTTAGGATATATGCCTAGGAGTGCCATAGCTGGGTCATATGGTAGATCTATTTTTAGCTGTCTTAGGAACCTCCACACTGATTGCCACAAGGCTGGACCAGATTGCAGTCCCACCAATAGTGTAGAAGGGTTCCTCTTTTTCTGCATCCTCACTAGCATTTATGGTCATTTGTTTTCATGATGGTAGCCAATCTGACAGGAGTGAGAGGCAATCTCAATGTAGTTTTAATCTGCATTTGCCTGATGACTAGGGATGTAGAACTTTTTTTTAGATGCTTATATGCCATCCGTATTTATTCTTTTGAGAACTCTATTTAGTTCCATACCCATTTTTTAATTGGGTTGTTTGATTTCTTATTTAATTTTTTGAGTTCTTTGTATATCCTAGATATTAATCCTCTATCAGATGTATAGCTGGTAGAGACTTTTTTTTTTCCCATTCTGCAGGTTGCCTCTTTGCTTTATTCACAGTATCCTTTGCCATACAAAATCTTTGTAATTTCATGAGGTCCCAGTGGTTAATCTGTGGTCTTATTGTCTGAGCAATTGGGGTTATATTCAGAAAGTCTTTGCCAAGACCAATATGTTGAAGGGTTTCCCCTACTTTTTCCTCTAGCAGAGTTTCCTCAGAGTTTCAGGTCTCATGTTAAGGTTTTTAATCCATTAGGATTTAGTTTGTGTACATGGAGAGAGAGAAGAATCTATTTTCATCCTTCTACAGATACATATCCAGTTTTCCCAGCACCATTTGCTGAAGAGGGTGTCTTTTTTCTAATGAATATTTTTGGCATTTTTATCGAATATAAGGTGGCTATAGCTACCTGGACTTACATCTGGGTCCTCTATTCTGTTCCATTGATCTACATATCTGCTTTTGTGCCATAACCATGCTGTTTTTGTTACTATGGTTCTGTAGTATAGCTTAAAATCAGGTATGGTGATACCACCAGCCTTATTGTTGTTGCTCAATATTGTTTTAGATATTCGAGATTTTTTTGTGATTCCAAATGAATTTAGATTGTTTTTTTTTTTTAATTCTGTGAAGAATGCCATTGGAATTTTGATGGGGATTGCATTAAATGTGTAGATTTCTTTCGGTAAGATTGCCATTTTCACAATATTGATTCTTACTATCCAGGAACAAGGGATGTTTTTCCATTTTCTAGTGTCTTCTGCAATTTCTCACTTGAGTGTTTTAAAGTTTTCATTGTAGAGATCCCTCACTTCCTCGGTTAGGTTTATTCCAAGGTACTTTATCTTTTTTGGTGCAATTGTGAGTGGGAGTGATTCTCTGATTTCATCCTCTGTGTGTTTGTTGTTAGCATATAGGAAGGCTACTGATTTCTGTGTATTGATTTTGTATCCTGCTACATAGCTTCTTAATTTTGTTGTTTCCTCCCTCCCTCTCTCTCTTTTTGAGGTAGGGTTTCACTGTAACCCAGGCTGACCCAGAATTCACTATGCCCTTGAACTCAGGGCAATTCTCCTACCTCTGCCTCCCAAGTGCTGGGATTAAAGGCATGCGCCACCAGGCCTGGCCACTTCTGGTATTTTCAATGTTTATTTGCAAGCAGATAGATAGATAGATAGATAGATAGATAGATAGATAGATAGATAGATAGGGGGGTGTGCATTCCAGGGTCCCCAAGGCACTGCGAATGAACTCCAGATGCATATACCATTGCACCTGGCTTTCTGTGAGTATGGGGGCAATCCATCCCTGGTTGTTAGGCTTTTCAGGCAAGCACCTTAACTGCTGAGCCATCTCTTTAGTCCTACTTAATAATTTTTTTAAAAGAGAGAAATCAGTTTTATTCAAATGAAACAGAAACAAAGGATTTAAATGAAAATAAGCCTTAAGATGCGCACACTGACCACTGATCTGTAGTTTACGTATACATCAATTGACTGAGTCAGACCAAAGGAAGGAATTCTTCACTGGGAAATGTCGGCATCTCACTGCGATGTATTCGGTTCCGTGGAACAGGCTTCTCACACCACATTTTAAATACAGCACGGGCCTTAGTTTTGTTGTTGCTCAGTCTTACGTTAGAAGTGACCTTTCTAAGTCCTTGGATGCCTGGGTCACAGAACTGTTCCAGTTCCCAGTCCCGATCAGTACTGGCAAGGAAACCCACCTGCAATTCCTGGAATGTCCATGGGGTGGCACTGGGAGTCCTTGAGTGCAGGAGGAGAAAATCCACACTGCCTGTGAAGAAGCATTCCTGGTAGACATTTCCAGACTGGCTCTTCTCATTTCTATCTTTGGACACTGTTATAAGTTCACCCTGGCCCTCAAAGCGCCATTATTACAGAAAGACTGATTGTAAGCGACTGGCTCAGAGGAGCTCTCAGGCTAGAAGCAGTGTGTGAGAGATAATTCTGTCCCTCCCAAGCCCATTATGTCCTGTACAGAATAGGTAAGCAGTTCCCAGAAGTTAAATTATACAAAGGTGTCATAAAATCCTGACAGTTTTTCATATTTTAATTCTAAGAGAACACATCCCATCTCAAGCATACTTCATAAACCTGAAGGACTTGAGTTGCAGTTGATTCATTCACAAAATATAGTATTTGTGGATAAGAAGACATGTTAATTTCAATAATTCTTGCTTCCAAAGGCTATTCTTAGGTCTTGAGTATGTATCCAGTTCCTAGAAAAATCTCCTAAGCCGCACATAGCATGACTGCAGTACCTCAAGTGTAAACTCTCCAGAACTGACTCTTCTCCCAGGGAATCAGGAAAGCTTAGCAGCTGAATAGAGCCATTTTCCCCAAAATCTAGATTTCAAGGCATAATTTAATGATGACTATTTAAATCAAATTACCTAAAAGTAAAGTGAGTAGTAACCTTGGTTTTTCAATACATGATTTGCCTAACACACCACCTTCACCAAATTTCTGCAGAACATTCTGACTACTCATTGTTAGAGCTGGTGTGGTATCCTGCTGCATTGACCAAACTGATCTCAGATGCTCAAACTCCTAGGCTCATGTTATCCTCAGTGACCCTGGCCACTATGCCTGGCTATCCAATTTTCTTTCCTAGCATCTTCTACTAAAATAAATACCATCACTACCACTCCAAGGTCACCTGTGTGAATCCCTTCCAATCCTCCAGGCAGAAATAATGGCTGTGCCTCCACTTCTGGCAACCCTTGTGACCCAATGATAACCCTTGTCACTGCCTGATTGGTAGTAGTCATCCACATCTTTAGTCTCCTTGCTTTGGCAGCTCCTAGCAAGTTCAGGTTATCATCAACTCCTCACTTAGTACAAAGCCTTGAAAACTTTGTGTTTAGTATTTACAGAATCCCACAACAGCACACCCACTTAGAATCCCATTTTCTATGCTGCTTTCAATCCAAGTTACACTCAAGCCTTTAACACTGAATCCAAGTGCCCTTCCAAAGTTCTGAGAATCCTAGTAGTCTCTTTTCTTAAAATCACACAGTTCTAGTGTATGCCTCATTTTTCTGTACAGAAAATATACAAGAGGATGACACTGCTTTTTGTGGGTGTGTATTTTGTCACTTGTATGCACAAAAGTACTAGGTATTAGTTGCATCGTTAGTTAGTTGCAATGTATACAAAAGGCTCATCAAAACCTGAAAAATCTGTGTGAGTTTTATTAGTCAGTCTCTAATCTCTTACCACACAAATGACAGTACTCCATTTTTCCCCTTGGATGAACTGGGGTCTTATTTTGCGGTGCTGTCAAACTGTCACTGTTCACCAGCGCCTGTCCTCGCAGTGCTGCTGCTGCTCATCGTGTCCCTGCGGCGGCACCGTAAGCAGCCATGTGCTAGACGACGACGACAACTTCCACGAGAACATCGTGCGCTACGACGACGACGACGCCGTGGCCTTGGACATCGCGGTCATGTGGAACCCGCGGGAGGCGCAGGCGGGCCCGGGCCCCAAAACGCGGTAGGACATGCTGCCCGACACGCCCAGGCGTGCGCCGTGCACAGCATGGTCCACGGCTACGTGCTGGCCAACTTCTACGGGGCGGATATGGACCTGTGGGCGCAGCCCTTCGACTCGCTGCAGACCTACATGTTCGAGGGCGACGGCTCAGTGTCCCGCTCGCTCAGCTCCCTGCAGTCGGCTGCTTCGGACTCGGAGCAGAGCTTCGACTTCCTCACGGACTGCCCCCCCCCCCAATAATTTTATTTATTTATTTATTTTGGTTTTTCGAGGATTTCATTCTAGTTCAGGCTGACCTGGAATTCACTATGTAGTCTCAGGGTGGCCTTGAACTCACAGCGATCCTCTCACCTCTGCTCCCATGTGCTGGGATTAAAGGCGTGTGCCACCATTCCCTGTTCCTACTTAATAAATTTTAACACTGTGTAATTCACCATGTTGATTACAGATAGCACGAAAGCAAAGGCCTGTATGGGTTTTTTTCCGTTTAAGCATCACTGATACCTGGAACAGATCAGCTGCTATTGAGTTATTGCTAGAAGCCCAGGTGAACACATTATATGTAGAGTAGCACCTAAAGTGCTGGGCTGGCCTGGGGACAGCCATGGAACCCTGGAGGTGAAGTTGTTCCTTCGCCGCCGCTGGGGGCGCTGGCGCTCCAGGCTCCGGCGGCGTGGCCTGCCACGCGCGGCCGCTAGGGGCGCTGGCGTTTCCTGCCTGAGGCAGCGCCGCCCCTCGCTAGACAAGCCAGGGACGGTTGCCCGGCGCTCAGTCTCTCGCAGCCCGCCATGGCCTGCTATATCTACCAGTTGCCGTCCTGGGTGCTGGACGACCTGTGCCGCAACATGGACACGCTCAGCGAGTGGGACTGGATGCAGTTCGGTGAGTGAGCGTTCCCTGGGACCCCTGCGAACTCCCGCCGGCCCGGCGGACGAGGATCCGAGCCTCAGCCTCCGCACTCGGTCGGCCTGGGGGCGTCGGTTTCTTGTGCTGCTGCTAATCTGGAGTTTCCCACCAGTCCCGCTGTCTCTAAACCACTTGACAGGTGGAGTAACTTGCCCAGGGTATTGGCTAGCTAAGTAACAGAACTGGTGGGACTCGAGCTCAGGTTCTGGGCTCCACCAGTACTCACTGAACTGTAGCTGCTAGATGGTTTGCTTATGTGCATCTGATGACTGTGGGAGGAGCTGTGGCATCTAGGGACAGGCTACTTGTGAGCTCAAGCCTGCTTCCCAAGCTGACAGGTGCCCTGTCACTTTTCAGGTTGTGTGGGCTGGGACTAGTTTCTTAGCTTCCCTGGGCCATAGCTTCTTAATCTATAAACTGGAGCTCAGATCCTAGCACTCTGGAGGCAGAGGTAGGAGGATCACTGTGAGTTCCAGGCCGGCCTGAGACTACGTAGTGAATTCCAGGTCAGCCTGGGCTACAGTGAGAACCTACCTTCAAAAAATAAAAAAGAACAAAGAAAATAGAACAGAAAGCACCTGCCTTAGTGTTACTTTTTTTTTTTTTGTGTGTGTGTGTGTGTTTGTTTTGTTTTTGCCACCTTGTGCATCTCTGGTTTATGTGGGTCCTGGGGAATTGAACCTGGGTCCTTTGGCTTTGCAGGCAAGTGCCTTAACCACTAAGCCATCTCTCCAGCCTATGTTACTATTTCTTAAGTATTTTATTTATTTATTTATTTGAGAGAGAGAGAGAGAGAATGAGTGGGGGCCTCTAAGCCACTGCAGCTGAACTCCAGATGCATGCGCCACCTTGTGCATCTCGCTTACATGGGTACTGGGGAATTTGTCCTTTGGCTTTGCGGGCAAGTGCCTTAACCGCTAAGCCATCTCACATCCCCAGTTATACTATTTTTTGTTGTTCATGTATTGAGGTACTTGGAATTGAGCCTAGGGCCTTGCCATACCAAGCAAGCACTCTACCAAGGAGTGATACATATGTGTGTGTGTGTGTACACATGTATGTATGTATGTATGTATGTATGTATAGGCCCACCTGTGGAGATCAATATACAACTTTGAGATATCTGTTCTCAGCCTTCCACCTTGTTTGACACAGGGTCTCTGTTTGCCCCTGTGAATGCCAGACTCACTGGCCTGGGAGCTTTGGAACTCTTGGTTTCCCATTGCCTTAGGCACATTGGGATTACAGACATGTGTGCTTCTTGCCGTTCTTGTCAGGCTTTCCATGAGGTCTGAACTCTGGTCATCAGGTTTGCACAGAAAATGTTTTTAACCACTGAGCCATTTTCCAAGCTCCTCTGCTCCTCTGACTTTTTTGGAGGGAAGTGTCTTTTGAAATATATGTGTGTGTGTGTGTGTGTGTGTGTGTGTGTGTGTGTAAGAAATAAGGTGGGGGGAGGGGAGAGAGAGAGAGAAAATGGATGTGCGATGGCCTGCAGCTGCTGCAAACAATCTCCAGATTTGTGTGTTCCTTGTGCATCTGGCTTAAGTGGGTCTTGGGGAATCGAACCTGGGTCCTTTGGCTTTGTAGGCAAGCACCTTAGCTACTAAGCCATTTCTTCAGTCCTTAAATATGTTTTTAAATTTTCTTTATTTGCTAGGAGAGAGAAAGAGAGTGAGAGACAAAGAATGGGAAGCCAGGGCCTCTAGCCACTGCAAATATGAGCCACCTTTTGCATCTGGCTTTACATGGGTACTGGGGAATTGAACCTAGATTGTTAGGTTTTGCAAACAAGAACCTTAACTGCTGAGCCATCTCTCCAACCCCCCTCCCCCCTTTTTTAAAGTATGGTCTCCCTGTAGCCCAGGTTGACCTGGAATTCACTCTGTAGTCTCTAACTCACAGCTATCCTCCTACCTCTGCTTCCCAAGTGCTGGGATTAAAGGCATGCACCACCATGCCTGGGTTTCTTTAGTTTTTTTGAGGCAGGGTCTCACTCTAGCCCAGCCTGTTATCAAACTCAGGATGATCCTCCTACCTCAGCTTCTTTTTAGAATTTTTTTTATTAACAACTTCCATGATTATAAAAAAGATTCCATGGTACTGCCCTCCCTCCCCCCACTTTTCCCTTTGAAACTGCATTCTCCATCATGTCCCCTCCCTCTCTCAATCAGTCTCTTATTTTGATGTCATGATCTTTTCCTCCTATTATGATGGCCTTGTGTAGGTAGTGTCAGGCACTGTGAGGCCATGGATATCCAAGCCATTTTGTGTCTGGGGAGAGCACATTATAAGGAGTCCTACCCTTCCTTTGGCTCTTTTTTCCGCCACCTCTTCTGCAATGCACCCTGAGCCTTGGAAGGTGTGATAGAGATATTGCAGTACTGAGCACTCCTGTCACTTCTTCTCAGCACCATGATGCATTCTGAGTCATCCTAAGGTCACTGCCATCTGAAAAGAGAAAATTCTCTACCAAAAGTGAGAGGAGCATTAATATAAGGGTATGAACATTAAGAGAAGTGCTTACTGGGCAGTTTGATAAGCATAGTGTATACATTTAGCCAGACAGCAGCAGACGTTGCACCCCTAGGGATCATGACTACCCCTGTTTTAAGTTTTCAGTATCAGGGATGTATTCCCTCCCATGGAGCAGGCCTCCAGTCCAATTAGAGGGCAGTTGGTTTCCACCATGACAGACGTGCCATTATTGCACCTGTTTGCTCATTTGGCCTGGCTGGCCAAATATAAGGCTTGCAGTGTCCACTGTTGAGTATCTTCACTGGTGACTCTCTCCCATTGAACTGCATGCAGAATGGCTTCTTCCAGCTTTCTGTCAGCTGGTCTACATGGAGGAGGTTATCAGCTCAGTTCTAGCAGGATTTCTCAGTCTACCTCAGCTTCTTGAGTACTGGAATTGAAACCATGAGCCATCATGCCCTGCTAGCCCTATTTTTTGATATTTTGAGACAAGGTCTTATGTTGCATGCTGATCTGGAACTTGTCATCATCCTGCCTCAGCCTTTTGCATGTGGATTACAGACTCCCACCAGCAAGCCCACATGTAAGGAAGTGATAACAGTCACATTTTTTAGTTTTGTGGTTTAAGTATAACTGTTGTCAATTTCTTAAAAACTTTTTTTATTGACAACCTCAATAATTATAGAGAATAAACCAAGATAATTCCCTCCCCTCCCCTGCTTTCCCCTTCACAAATCCACTCTTCATCATGTCCCTTCCTCCTCTCAATTAGTCTGTCTTTTATTTGATGTCATCCTCTTTCCTCCTGTCATGAGGGTCTTGTGTAGGTAGTACAAAGCATTGTGAGGTCATGGATAGCCAGGCCATTGTGTGTCTGGAAGAGTGTATTGTATACAGTCCTACTCTTCCTTTGGCTCTTAAATTCTTTCTGCCACCTCTTCCACAATGGACCCTGAGCCTTGGCTGTTGTCAATTTTTTAAGTGCACTCATATTTTTTAAGTGCATGCATATATATTGTCTTTTGTTTTGAGACAGGATCTCATGTAGGCTGGCCTCAAACTTGTTGTGCATATTATATACCCTTTTATATAAATGGCATACAAGTGGTACACTTGACAAAAGAAGTATGTATATTGTCCTTCCAGTTTGCACAGGTAATTTACATTTTAAATTTATTTATTTATTTATTTGCTTGTATATGTGGGCACACCAGGGTCTCTTGCTGCTGAAAATGAATGCCAGATGTATGTGACACTTTTTAAAAATATTTTTTTTTATTATTTGAGGGAGAGAATGTGAATGAGTATGGGCACACTAAGGCCTCTTGCTCCTGCCAATGAACTCTAGATGTATGTTCCTCTTTGTGCATGTGGCTTTACATGGATACTGGAGAATTGAACCTGGGCGGCAGGCTTTGCAAGCAAGCACCATTAACTGCTGAACCATCTTCCTGGCTCCCCCCTTTTTTTATTAATTTTTTTTTTACAGTCAGTTTGGTACCATTATTAGGCTCATCCGTGACCTACCCCCTCCCCTTGGCCCCTCCTTGTTGAGGTATATGGGTCATGCATTGTGGAGTTAGCCCACAGTTATGGGTAAGCTAAATGTCTCTGCATCTCATGACCCAACATATGGCTCTGACATTCTTTCCGCCCCCCTCTTCTGCAAAATTTCCCTGAGCCATGTTGGGTTCATTTTTGGTCTGCTTCAGTGATGAGGTGTTGGGGGCCTCTGAGGCTCTGGCTCTCTGATTTGGTAGGAGTTGATTTTTCTCTGTGCTGATCTCCTTCCCCCTTGTACTGGTATCCGGTTCATCAGGAAAACAGCCCCCTTGCTTGTTTCTCCAATTTTTCTTAGTTTCAGCCGGGGCCCTTTTGAGGTATGATGGGGTGGCTCTCTCCTTAGGATCTACATCTATCTGAAAAAGAGAAGCAGATTCTCCAACGGAGAGTAAGTTAGCATCAGGACAAATGAGATAACCCCCCCTTTTTTTTTTGTAGAGAATTTAATAGGTGTAGGCCCTCTTGTAGCCCACAATTGATGGTAGCTTGATATTGGAGAGTGGGCTTATGTTTGGATATGGTTCTGACTTGTTTCCCAGCTCCAGCTATGGGTCCCATACCAATGAGGGGATCAGTTAGCCGAATTGAGAGCAGTTGGTTCCCCACCATGGCTGTGTGCTACCACTGCACTTGTGTGGGCATCACAACAAGTTATTTGCTGCTAAGTAGGTTAGACCATGCGTTGCTTCGACAGATATTGGTCATATTCCCCCAGTCGCCCATGTAGCACCTTCTGGCACTAGACGTGCTGACTGTCTGGGGACTGACTCTGTTCCAACTTCCAGCCATGCCATTCTAATTTGCATGTCAATCACATAAGGTGTCTTCAGCAGTAGGGTCTTACCACTCTGGCTCCCCCTTTTTTGCATCTAGTTTTATTTAAGTGCTAGGGAACCAAACCTGGGCTTGCAGGCTTTATAAGCGAGTGCCTTTAACCACTGAGCAATCTTCCCAGCCCCAGATAGTATATATTATAGGGCTGGAGGTGTATCACAGTGGTAGAGCACTTGTCTAGCATGTTCAAGGTCCTAGGTTCCATCCTCAGCACCCAACTATCTATCTATCTATCTATCTATCTATCTATCTATCTATCTATCTATCTACCTACCTATCTATCTGTCATCTAATCTATCTATCATCATCTGTATACAAATACATACATATATATCCCAAGTGCTGAGATTATAGGTGTGTGCCACCACACTTGGCCCCTCATTACTCTTGATCCCCTAGTCTGCTTTTTTTTTCCCCTCTTAGAATATATCATAGTCATTTCCCTTTGACAGGGAATTTGTATGTGTGTGTGTGTGTGTGTGTGTGTATGGGTAGTCTGAGAATTGAACTTGGGTACTCAGGCTTGAATAACAAACCCTTTCTTTTTATTTTATTTTTTTGAGGTAGGGTCTCTCTCTAGCTTAGGCTGACTTAGACTCACTCTGTAGACCCAGGCCAGCCTCAAACTCACATATGTCCTCCTACCTCTGCCTACCCAGTACTTGGATTTAACGTTTTTCTTTTAAATATTTTTATTTATTTATTTGAGGGAGAGAGAGAAAAAGGTAGATAGATAGATAGATAGATAGATAGAGAGAGAGAGAGAGAGAGAGAGAGAATAAGTGTACCAGGGTCTCCAGCCACTACAAACCAACTCCAGATGCATGCGCTACCTTGTGCAACTGGCTTACATGGGACCTGGAGAATTGAACCTAGGTCCTTTGGCTTTGCAGGCAAGTGCTTTAACCACTAATCCATCTCTCCAGTACTCCCCCTTTTTTGGAGGTAAGGTTTTACTCTAGCACAGGCTGACCTGGAATTCACTATGTAGTCTCAGGGTGGCCTCGAACTCACAACAGTCCTCTACCTCATCCTCCCAAGTGCTGGGATTGAAGGCATGTGCTACCATGACTTTTTGTTGTTGTTTTGTTTGTTTTTCAAGGTAAGGTCTTGCTCTAGCCCAGGCTGCCCTATAATATACTATGTAGTCTCAGGGTGGCCTTGAACTCACACAGCAATCCTCCTTCCACTGCCTTCTGAGAGCTGTAATTAAAGGTATGCGACACTATGTCTGGCCGACATTTTTATTTTTAGAGTCTTATTGTGTTGTCCACCCCAGTCTCAAACTCATGATCCTCCTGCCTTGGGTTTCCCAGTTCTAGACTTACCCCATGTCTGGCAATATATTCTTAGCAGTATGGGTTTAGTACTTATTTTCAACATGTAATTGAGCAGCAGTAGAGGGATTGGGTAGATGTCCTAAGTAATACCTGGGATGTGGCTTTCTGCTCCCTGGTCTTCATCCTCACTGACCCCTCTGCATGTTCTACCCAAGACTTAGGGAAGGAACCAGCTGTGGGTAGGACTCTAGCCTATTTTCTATTAGTCCATTCCTTAATTGCAGACTTCTAAACGGCTTCTGTTCCTAGGATGTTAATATAAAAGGCATTTCTACCAGTGGTATAGGCAGGTTACTGTTTCTCTGCATCCTTGTCAAAGCTTGCCACTTCCCTCTTTTTGGCTGTAGCCATCTGAGCAGGCATGAAGCAGCAGCCTGCTGGCTCTGGTTTGTTTTCCTAGCGGCCAGAGCTGCTGAGCTCCTTTTACCTGCTCGTTGGTCATTTCATTGCCTTTCTCAGAGAACAGCTCTGAGTTTGCAAACCTGAGAGAGAACAGAATTGCCTGCAGCCCTCTGAGGCTTCACTGAAATTGAGGATATCAACCACACTCCTCAGCAAGCCTGCCGGGCCTAGCCCTTCTGCCTCCCACATTGCCTCAGCCTCTCTCGCCCCCTTTGCCCAGACTCAGGGCTGTTCCCTCTGTCTGGGATACTCTTCCTCTTGCCTGGCTTTAGAGTCTGTATTAGTCTCCTCTTGCTGCTGTAACAAATTACCACACTGAGTGGATGATTATTTATTTATTTGAGGGAGAGAAAGAGGCAGATAGAGAAAGGGAGAGAATGGGCATGCCAGGGCCTCTAGCTACTGCAAACAAACTCTAGACACATGTGCCACCTTGTGCATCTGGCTTTATGTAGGTACTGGAGAATGGAGCTCAGGTACTTCGGCTTTGTGGGCAAGTACCTTCACCACTGAGCCATCTCTCTGGCCCCAAACCCATTAACTTCCTAGCCCATCATGGGTAGCTCCTTCATTCCCAGTGTGATCAGCATTCCCTTGTTTCTGATTTGTTTAGTTTGTCTCTCCCTGAAACATGTCAGTGCCCTGAGAGCAGGCACCTGTCTGCTTTGTTCACTCCTGTGTCTCTGTAGTCAGTGACAGCACTAGGGAAGTGGGTGGACACCCAGTCTCCACCCAAGCAAACAATGAGCCGATGGGTGCACCCACTTCTCACTCTGAGAGGCTGCTCTGAGCCCAACGCTGGCTTTGTCTCGTGGGTCAGAGGTCCCTGCATGTGGAGCTGCCTGGGCAGCACAAGCATTCTTTTTTTAAAAAATTTATTTATTTATCTATTTATTAGAGACAGAGAGAGGGAGAGAGAGATAATGGGCATGCCAGGGCTTCTAGCCACTGCAAAGGAACATGATGCCTGTGCCACCTTGTGCATCTGGCTTATGTGGGACCTGGAGAATCGAACCTGGCTCCTTAGCTTTTACAAGCAAGTGCCTTAACCACTAATCCATTTTTCCAGCCCAGCAGCACGGCCATTCTTGCTAGGTCTCAGGACTCTGGCTTCCTTATGAACCAAAGGAGAGCAATGGTGACTGATTGCTATTCTAGGAAGAGCTGGTCCCTCTGCACTGACTGTGGTCCACGGAGGGAGGGTGTTGGAAAAATCTAAAGTGATTCAGAAACTCCCACAGCCACAAATATGCATGATCTTTTGGATCTCATGACACTTGTTGGCAGACAATGGCTGCATCTCGATTATTCTCTGTGATTGCACTTGTATTCATTTTTGCTCCTAGGGGAAGTGTGTTCTTGAGTGTGACTGAGACAATGTCCAGTGGGGTTCTTAACAGCCTCACCCACTTGGGCATGTGCAGAGAGGTTCCAGGCAGGAGCCCTTTGCTGGGCCACTCCCCAGCTTTGCATCTACCCTGTCATGTGACAGAGTGACTGTGTGTCTCTGACCCTTGCTCATCTGTTATCTCTCTCACAGAGTTGCTGAAAGGCTGAGGGGGCGATGGTTTCTCTTCCTTTACTCAGGAAGGAGGCTGGTTTGTCATAAGAGGCTGTTTTGGTACTCAGATGTGGGTCGTTTCTGGAGGCTGCTGCCTCTGTTCTAGAAGACTCTGAGGATGGGAAGATTTTCCAAAGGGTTTAGGAATCAAGCACAGTGTGATGTTTTACCTGTGGATTTAACAAGTTTTCTTAGCATATAAACATTTGCATATAGTTGACATTAATGTCCCCTTTATGTTTGCCAGTCACTGTCCCAAGTACTTCAGCACATAGACCTATCTTGATTCTCATAGCTACCTTAGCCGGTGTTATGGATAGTTTCGTTTGACAGATGAGGACACCAGGCTCAGGAAAAGAGGAAGGTCTTCCCAAATGCATAGTGTATAAGCAGTTGAGAGGATTTGAACCAGGACTCAGAATCCCAGGGTCTGGCCTCTGAGCCACCACTGTACTGCCCTGTTGACAAATGCCTAGGAGAATCAGCTTGTAAACAGAAATTCTTGGTTTGGCTCAGAGATTCAGAGATTTCAATTCAATGCATGATGTTTTGGCTTTGTTGCTTGGGCCTATAGCCGTATGTTATGACATGGAGGGTATGGTGGAGCACAGCTACTCACCACATGCTTAGGACATGAAAGAGAAGAGCAAGAGCTGGGGTCCCATAGTCCCCCTGAGGAGCACACCTCCTAGCGATCAAAAGACCTTGTCCTAGGCCTCACCTCCTAAAAGTCCCACCTCCTAAGTGCCAAGCTGGTGAAGCAAGCCCCTTTGACACTGGGACCTTGGGGACATTCCAGATCTGACCTGTAGCACTTGTACACATGCTTTTACAACTGCAGGGAAGAGTCTAGGTGAGATGCTCAGATGTAACCCATGGCTTTCTTGGGGTTTTCCAGGTGGAATGATCACGGGGACTTTTGTTTTCTCAGCATTGTCAAATGGTCCATAGCGACCAGGTTAATAAGAGTCAAGCTCAGCAGAGGTCCTTGACCATGACTCAGCCGTCAAGATCTCTGCATTTCCTATCCTAGGCTGAGTGATGATGGCTCAGTACCTTAAGCAATTTCACTTTTGTGGAACTCCATTGCCCTACTTGAAGGGACAGCAATGTCTTCTTCCCATGTTTCCTGAGAGGGCAGGGCCACCTTGGAGCGTCACTGTCACTGCTATGGCTGAGCTCCTTGGCCACAGCGGGGTGGGGGTGGGGGGCCGCTGCGTGAGGGCTGGTTCGTTTTCCCGTGATGTCACATCTTCCTCTTCCCTTTGCTTCTTTCTCTCAGCCTTTGGAACTAGACCCTGGCCCTGCTGACATCACTTCCCACTGGTCAGAAATCTGGCCTGGGGTTTCCAGTGACTAAAGTTGCAATTCCAGAACTTTGTATCCCTAGCAAGGCACTTCTCCTGGAGGCTTTCTCTGCTTGAGAAAGGAAAGCTCTCCCTCTCCACCTAGAGGGGAGGTCTGTGAATGTGAGCAGTTCTGTCACACACAGGCTGTGACATCTCCCACCATCTTGAGGATTCAGAGCTTCATCTCTAGTCCCTGTCCTGCTCAGCTCTCCTGATACAAGCAAAAAGCTCCATGGGGTGCTGGTTTATTCTCCCTCTACCTCTAGAGCATGTCACAGGCTTGGTACACAGAACATGCTCAATTACTTTCTCTTTTGTTAGTGCTGGGAGTCGAACCCAGGGCCTCATGCATGTGACGCAAGCACCCTACAATTGAGTTATATCTCCGGCCCCTCTCTGACATTTTCTTTTCCTTTTTTTAAAAAAAATTATTTATTTATTTATTTATTTGAAAGAGAAAGAGGCAGATACACAAAGAATGGGTGTGCCAGGGCCTCCTGCCACTATAAACAAACTTCAGACACATGTGCTATCATGTACATCTGGTTTATGTGGGTCCTGAGGAGTTGAACCTAGGTCCTTAGGCTTTGCAGGCAAGTGCCTTAACCACTAAGCCATCTCTCCAGTCCCCTGACATTTTCTTGAATGAATGAATAAATGAATAGCTTTATGTTCACATAAATTCCTACTCCATGATTTCTGAAATTCTGGAACTGAATCTATTTTTGTTTTGTTTTTTTTTGTTTTTTCTTTTCTTTTCTTTTCTTTTTTTTTTTCGAGGTAGGGTCTCACTCTAGCCCAGGCTGACCTGGAATTCACTATGGAGTCTCAGGGTGGCCTCGAACTCACAGCGATCCTCCTACCTCTGCCTCCCGAGTGCTGGGATTAAAGGTGTGCACCACCATGCCCGGCTTTTTTTTTTTTGGTTTTCTGAGGTAGGGTCTCACTGTAGCCCAGGCTGACCTGAAATTCAGGGTGGCCTCGAACTCATGGTGACCCTCCTACCTCTGCCTCCCCAGTGCTAGGATTAAAGGCGTGTGCCACCACGCCCAGCTTCTATTTTTTTTTTTATGTGGGGGTCTCACACTAGCCCAGGCTGACCTAAAATTCACTGTGTAGTCTCAGGATGGCTTCGAACTCATGGCAGTCCTCCTATCTCTGTCTCCTGAGTGCTGGAACTAAAAGTGTATGCCACTACACCCAGTTTAGCTTGGTCATTTTATTCCTCATTTTTGTTTTGTTCTATTTTGCAATGCTGGGGATGGAACCCAGGTTCTTGTGCATGCTAGGCAATGAGGCAAGTGCTTGACCCCTGAGCTGTATCCCTGGGGTTCTTTTATTTATTTTATTTCATTTCTTTGTTTTTTTTAAATGAACATATTAAAAAAATTTTTTTTGTTATTTTTATTTATTTAGTTGAGAGTGACAGACAGAGAGAAAGAGGCAGATAGAGACAGGGAGAGAGAATGGGCGCGCCAGGGCCTCCAGCCACTGCAAATGAACTCCAGACGCGTGCGCCCCCTTGTGCATCTGGCTAACGTGGGTTCTGTGGAGTCGAGCCTCGAACCGGGGTCGTTAGGCTTCACAGGCAAGTGCTTAACCACTAAGCCATCTCTCCAGCCTTCTTTGTTTTTTTGAGGTAGGGTTTCACTTTAGCGCAGGCTGACCTGGAATTCACTATGTAGTCTCAGGGTGGCCTCGAACACTTGGCAGTCCTCCTACCTCTGCCTCCCGAGTGCTGGGATTAAAGGCATGTGCCACTACGCCCGGTTTATTTTATTTATTTATTTATTATTTTCTTGTTTTTTTTTCTCAATTTTTATTAAAATTTTCCATGATTATAAAAAATATCCCATGGTAATACCCTCCCTCCCCCCACTTTCCCCTTTGATTATTTTATTTTTTAATAAAGTAAAATTTTTAATAAAATAAAATTTTTGATAAAGTAAAATTCCAGGTCAGCCTGGGGGGCTGACCTAGGATTTACTCTGTAGTCCCAGGCTGGCCTCAAATTCATAGTGATCCTCCTACCTAGCCTCTTGAGTGCTGGGATTAAAGGTGTGTGCCTAGACTAGAGTGAGATCTTACGTCCAAAAAAAAAAAAAAAAAAAAAAAAGCCATTTGTAGGCTGGGTGATAGCTTAGTGGTAAGAGTGCTTGCTGCTTAAGTATAATGGCCCGACACCACCTTAGTTTGATGTCCCAGCTCCATGTAAAAAGGTGTGGCCACTTAGCTACAGGTCAACCGGGGCTAGAGTGAGATCCTATACCTCCCCCCACACAAAGCAGCCAGAAACAAAAGGTGTGGCCATACACACCTGTAAGCCCAGCCCTGCTGGGTAAGGCTGAGACTGGAGGATTCTTAGGGCTTGCTGACCAAGGAACAGCAGCTCTGGGTTGAGGGAGAGATGCTGTTTCAAAAGTACATGGATTTAGGGCTCGGGAGATGGCTCAGTGGTTAAAGGAGCTTGCTTGCAAAGCTTGCTAGCCCAGGTTCAAGACCCCATTACCCATGTAAGGACAAATGAACAAAGTGGAGCATGTCTGGAGCTCATTTGCAGTGGCAAGATGCCCTGCCATGAATGAGCTGTAGAGGAGGGCAATAGATGTCCTCTGGTCTCTGCATGGACAGGTGCAGGGCATGTGCACCTGCATAATACAGCACATCACACAGCATACCACACATACTCTACACAGACACACAGCAAACAAAGATGCCACTTATGGGCTGGAGATTTAGCTCAGGGATAGAGCCATCAGCATAGCATGCTTGGGCTGTAGGTTCAGTCTCTAGAAGCAATGTTTGAAGAGCTGTAACGACTCAGAGAAGGCATGCATTGTGATGTTGATAAATAAAAGCTGGATGTGGGATGTCTCTCTCTCTTTTTTTTCTTTTTTTCTTTTGTTTTTTGAGGTAGGGTTTCACTCAATCCCAGGCTGACCTGGAATTTACTATGTAGTCTCGGTGGCCTCAAAGTCATGGCAATCCTTATACCTTTGCCTCCTGAGTGCTGGGATTAAAGGCGTGCGTCAACACTCCCAGCAGGTGTGGGATCTTACCTATAGTCTGGCAAAAACTGCTTAAAGCTCCACTGATATAAAGGGGTGAAAGGTGTGGTGGTGTACTCCTTTAATCCCAGCACTTGGGAGACAGAGGCAGGTGGATCGTCATGAGCTCTAGGCCACCCTGAGACTCATAGCAAATTCCAGGTCATCCAGGGCTAGAGCAAGACCCTACCACAAAAAAAAAAAAAAAAAAAAAAAAAAAAAAAAAAGTGAAAGGAAAAAGCAAAGCATCCTGGTGGACCTGGCTTGGGAAGGGCTGGAGAGATGGTTCAGCAGCTAAGGTACTTGCCTGCAGGGCCTAACAACCCAGGTTCAATTCCCTAGTACCTATATAAAGCCAGATGCACAAAGTGGCACATGTATCTGAAGTTCTTTTTGCAGTGGCTGGAGGTCCTGGTGTGCCCATTTTCTCTCACTTTCTCTATAAATAAATAAACTATTTTTAAAAAAGGAATACAAAGTACAGCTGCATGTTTGTGCACACCTGTGTTCCCAGAGTAGGCGATTCACTGCACATGGAAGGTAACCTGAGCTACATAGCAAGTTTCAGGCTAGAGAGGGTTATATAGCCAGACCCTGTCTCAAAGAAACACCAGAAATAAAACAAAACACCCCCAAACCACAAAAAAGAAGAAATGCTAGGGATTAAAGGCATGAGCCACCATGCCCAGCTAAAAATATTCTTATTTACTTATTTGCAAGCAGAGAGAGAGAGAAAGAGAGAGAGAGAGAGAGAGGAAATGGGCACACCAAGGTCTCTTGCTACTACAAACAAACTCAAAACACCTGTGCCACCTTGTACATCTGGCTTTATGTGGGTACTCGGAAATCAAATCCAGGCTGCTAGGCTTTGAAAGCAAGAGTCTTAACTGCTGAGCCATCTCCCCAGCCTGGATCTTTTAATATTTATTTATTTATTTATTTTTGAGGTAGGGTTTCACTCTAGCCCAGGCTGACCTGGAACTCTGAACCTCCCAAGTGCTGGGATTAAAGGTGTGCACCACCATGCCTGATGGCTCTCTTATTTATTTATTGTTTGTAATCTTTTGGCTTTATTTTCTGAGGTTAAAAATATAGGCATGACTGGAGAGATGGTTTAGCAGTTTTGGTACTTGCTTGGGAAGCCTAAGGACCTAGGTTTGATTCCCGTGCCCACATAAGCCAGATGCACAAAGTGGCACATGTGTCTGGAGTTCTTTTACAGAGTCTCTGGCATGCCTAGTCTCTCCCTGTATCTGTTCTTTTTTTTTTTTTTTTTTTTTTTTTTTTTACGTTTTAGTGTTTGTTTTTCCTTTTCTTTCTTTTCTTTTTTCAAGGTAGGGTCTCACTCTAGCTTAGGCTGATCTGGAATTCACTATGTAGTCTCAGGGTGGCCTCGAACTCATGGAGATCATCCTACCTCTGCCTCCCGAGTGCTGGAATTAAAGGCATGTGCCACTACGCCTGGTTAGTGTTTGTTTTCTTGAGATAGAGTCTTACTCTCTAGTCCAGGCTGACCTGGAATTCAGTATGTAGCCTCAGGGTGGCCTTGAACTCCAGTGATCCACCTACCTCTGCCTTCCAAGTGCTCAGATTAAAGGCATGTGTCACCATACCTGGCTTCTTTCTCTCTCTGTCTTTTTCTCTCTCAAACAAACAAATAAATAAAAATGTAGGCATAATTTTTTTAATAGTTCTTTTGGGCTGGAGAGATGGGTCAATGGTTAAGGCGCTTACCTGCAAAGTCTAAGGACCCAGGTTCAATTCCCCATTACTCATGTAAACCAGATGCACAAGCTGCTACATATGTCTGGAGTTCATTTGCAGTGGCTAGAGACCCTGGCATGCCCATTTTCTCTCTCTCAAATAAATAAAATAATGCATTTAAAAATAGTCACCTTGTGCCAGGTGTAGTGGCATATGCCTTTAATCCCAACACTTGGGAGGCAGAGGTAGGAGGATCACCTTGAGTTCGAGGCTACCCTCAGACTACATAGTGAATTCTAGGTCAGCCTTGGCTAAAATGAGACCCTACCTTGGGGGAAAAAATACTAAAAATAGTACTCTTGGGTTGGGGAGATGGCTTAACAGTTAAGGCACTTGCCTGCAAAGCCAAAGGACCTAGGTTCAATTCCCCAGGACCACATAGGCCAGATGCACAAGGTGGCACATGTGTCTGGAATTTGTTTGCAGTAGCTGAAGGCCCCGGCATCCCAGTCTCTCTCATTTTCTCTCTCTCTGCCTTTCTTTCAAATAAATAAAAATTAAAAAAAAATTTAAAAAATAGTCCTCTTAATGATATCTTTTTTTTTTTTTTTTTTGTTCTACAAGGTAGGGCTTCAGTCTAGCCCAGGCTGACCTGGAATTCACTACGGAATCTCAGGGTGGCCTCAAACTCACCGTGATCCTCCTACCTCTGCCTCCCGAGTGCTGGGATTAAAGGCATGTGCCACCATGCATATTCTTTTTTTTTGAGGCAAGCCCAACAGACTAGCCTTTAAAAAATTCATTTTTATTTATTTACTTATTTATTTGTGGAGAAAGAGAAAGAGAGAGAGAGAGAGAAAGAATGAGAATGGGTGTGCCAGGTCCTCTAGCCACTGCAAACAAACTCCAGACACATGCGCCACCATGTGCATATGGCTTATGTGGGACCTGGAGAGTCGAACCTGGGTCCTTAGGCTTTGCAGGCAAGTGCCTTAACTGCTAAGCCATCTCTCCAGCCCTAGCCTTTTTCTTTTTCTTTTTTGTTTTTTCGAGGTAG
>CM070787.1:52980054-53238416 GCA_036346955.1 Dipus sagitta
TCTTCCTATTATTATGGTCTTGTGTAGGTAGTGTCAGGCACTGTGAGGTCATGGATATCCAGGCCATTTTGTGTCTGGAGGAGCACATTATAAGGAGTCCTACTCTTCCTTTGGCTCTCACATTCTTTTTGCCACCTTTTCTGCAGTGGACCCTGAACCTTGAAGGTGTGATTGAGATATTGCAGTGCTGAGCACTCCTCTGTCATATCTTCTCAGCACCATGGTGCCTTCTGAGTCATTCCAAGGTCACTGCCATCTGAAAAGAGAAGCTTCTCTAACCAAAAGTGAGAGTAGCATTAATATATGGGTATGAACATTGAGAGAAGTGCTTACTGGGCAGTTTGGTGAACATAGTATATACTTTTAGCCAGACAGCAGCAGACATTACACTCCTAGGGCTCATGACTACCCCTCTTGTAGGTTTTCAGTATCAGGGATATATTCCCTCCTGTGGAGCAGGCCTCCAGTCATATTAGAGGGCAGTTGGTTTCCCCCATAACAGACGTGCCACTACTGCACCCATTGGCTCATTTGGCCTG
The DNA here is from genome assembly GCA_036346955.1 of Dipus sagitta. Taxonomy (NCBI): domain Eukaryota; kingdom Metazoa; phylum Chordata; class Mammalia; order Rodentia; family Dipodidae; genus Dipus; species Dipus sagitta. Next base: position 52,980,594 of record CM070787.1, read on the forward strand.
GCTGGCCAAATATAAGGTTTGGAGTGTCCACTGTTGGGTATCTTCACTGGTGATTTCTCTCTCTCCCATTGAACTTCATGCAGCATGGCTTTTTTCAGCTTTTTGTCAGTTGGTCTACATGGAGGAGGTTTTCAGCTCAGCTATAGCAGGATTTCTCAGTGACCTTGCAGCCCAAGTATGTGGAGTCTTCAGCAATAGGGTCTTACCATCTATTTCTGGTGCGAAGCCAAGGGCCTTGGCAATGGCCTGTAATGTTTTTGGTGCTTCAAAGACCTCCCTGGCAAACAACTCACTGGAAAGTATCCCATCCCTGGCATTGAAAATTTTCTAGTAACAATCTACAGCTCCTGAGTGTTCCATTGTTTAAAAAAGTAGGTTTCCATATGACTTATTTATATCCTCTTAGATTTTGATTAGCCCTCCCTCTACCTTCGCTTACTCAGTCTCTTCCCCTGACATCACTTAGGCCTTTTCACCCCCATTAATCTGTTCTTCTATTTACACATATATAATACCATCCTATTAAGTCCCTCCCTTTCTATTCTGTTTACATCTCCTTTCTATCTTACTGGCCTTTGCTACTGAGTTTTCTTCCTACTCACACAGAAGTCCAGTCATTTGTAGCTGGGAACATTTTTATTTATTTGCAAGGAGAGGAGAGGGGAGAAGATAATATGGGCACACTCTAGCCACTGCAAACAAATTCCAGATGAATGCGCCACTTTGTGCATCTGGCTGTATGTGGGTACTGAGGAATTGAGCCCAGGTTGTTAATCTCTGGATCAAGTGCCTTAGCTGTTCAGCCATCTCTCCAGCCCTATCCAATATATTTTTAATACTTTTATTTATTTATTTGTGTGAGAGAGCATGGTCATGCCAGAGCCTCTTTCCCCTCCAAATAAAAGGTAGATGCATTGGCACACCACTTTATGCATCTGGATTTACGTGGGTACAGAGGAATCCAATCCTGGCCAACATGCCCTTTTGGCTCATTATTATTATTATTATTATTTGTTTTTTGAGGTAGGGTCTCACTCTAGCCCAAGTTGACCTGGAATTCACTATGGAGTCTCAGGGTGGCCTCAAACTCACAGCAATCCTCCTATTTCTGCTTCTTGAGTACTGGGATTAAAGGCGTGTGCCACCATACCTGGCTTCATTATTTTTTTAAATTAGAAGATCAATAAGGTTTTAGATTCCCAAGACATACAAGGATGTCCTGTCAGCATAAATGAAGGCAGAGAAGCCCCCAGGGTGAGAACTTGGTCTTGAGTGGACATACCCACTTGCCATTTATGTCAGAGACTATTACCTAATCTGGGAAAGAGCTTAACCATTTGAGGTCAGCAAATAGTATAGTGCAAGATTTAAAGAAACACACGGATGGCAAAGATACTTTCTGAGCTCACACTGAAGGAACTGAGGCCTCTGTTGAATGCTCCCAACAGACCTGTTAAGTAGGTTATCTGCACCACCATGTGTATTTTCCAGGCAGCAAGGTGACAAGAGGGAAAGAAGGGCATGATCCTTTCCTATTAAGGGCATAAGTAGGAAGTTGCATACCTAACCCCTATGCACAAGCCATTGGCCAGAACCAAGTCCCAGCATCATATGTGGTTTCAGGGGAATCTGGGGAAACACAGTCTTTAGCAAGGACGTTGTACACATATTTATTTTTAAATTTTTATTATTTTGGTTATTTCAAAGAGTTTCTCTTTAGCCCAGGCTGACATTGAACTCATTCTGTAGCTCCAGGCTGTCCTTGAACTCACAGTGACCCTTCTACCTCAGCCTTCTGAGTGTTAAGATTATAGGTGTGTGCCACCATGCCTGGTATGGTTGTGCACGTATCTCAAGTTGACCTTGAGCTGCATTGCAGGATAGAAACTCCAGGGATAATCATACAGCCCAGAGGGGCACTTGCTTTTTTATTTGCTTTTTGAGGTAGGGTGTCACTCTAGCCCAGGCTGACCTGGGCTATGTATTCTCAGGGTGGCCTCGAACTCATGGCGCTCTGCCTACCTCTGCCTCCCAAGTGCTGGAATTAAAGGCGTGCTCCACCACGCCCGGCTTGGCACTTGCTTTTTTATTAGAGAAAGTGTATCTATTTATTTTCCAGGTTATAGGTAAAAAGTACAGGTGACTAATTAAAGAATTTAGAGTATATTTCAGGGAAGGCATATCTATCTACTACTGTCAAGATTATGGGTAAGATGTTTGGGTAGTAAGTAACTAATTAGGGAGCTTGGAGAGTTAATAATCAAAGGAGTTTATACTTGAAAGAATGTGTGGATTTATGCTATTTAAAGAGAAGACAGGGAGGAGGTAGAAAAGAATTCTGCTTGTATTGTGTGCAGAGGTGGCAGAGAAAAATATATGGCCAGTGTGTCCTCCTTTTAAACAGAACAGAACAGCAGAGAATATATGAAGGCAACAACAACAAAAATAAACAAAGATAACATATGGAGCCAGGTATGGTGGTACATGCTTTTTTTTTTTTTCTTGGTTTTTCGAGGTAGGGTCTCACTCTAGTCCAGGCTGACCTGGAATTCACTATGGAGTCTCAGGGTGGCCTCGAACTCACGGCAATCCTCCTACCTCTGCCTCCCGAGTGCTGGGATTAAAGGCGTGCGCCACCACGCCTGGCTTGGTACATGCTTTTAATTGATCACTAAGGAGGCTAAGGTAGGAGGATTGCTGAGTTTGATGCCAGCCTGAGACAACATAGTGATTCCAGGTCAGCCTGGGCTAGAGTAAGAACCTACCTCAAAAAAACAAACAGTGGGCTGGAGAGATGGCTTAGCGGTTAAGCACTTGCCTGTGAAGCCTAAGGACCCTGGTTTGAGGCTTGATTCCCCAGGACCCACATTAGCCAGATGCACAAGGGGGCACATGTGTCTGGAGTTCGTTTGCAGTGGCTGGAGGCCCTGGCATGCCCATTCTCTCTCTATCTGCCTCTTTCTCTCTCTGTCTGATGCTTTCAAATAAATAAATAAATAAACAAAAAAATTAAAAACAAACAGCGCTGGCTGGAGTGCTGGGTTATGGTTAAGTCACTTGCCTGTGAAGCCTAAGGACCCATGTTAAACTCTCCGGATCCCACATTAGCCAGATGCAGAAAGGTGAGGCAAGCACAAGGTCCCACATGCCCACTGGGGGTGCCAGTGTCTGGAGTTTGATTGTAGTGGCTGAGGCCCTGGCATGCCAATTTTCTCACTCTCTCTAAAATGAAAAAACAAAACAAAACAAAAAGGCTCCAGAGATAGTTCAGCAAAGCCTAATGACCCAGGTTTGATTTTCCAGTACCCACATAAAGCCAGATGCACAAAGTGGTGCATGCATCTGGGGTTCATTTGCAGTGGCTAGAGGCCCTGGTGTGCCCATTCTCTGTGTCTATCTTTCTCTGTTTGCAAATAAATAAAAAAGTTTAAAAATCACAAAAAAGACAACATATATTAGATTAATTTTTATGTACTGCTGGGAATTTAGAACTATGCCAGCAAGGCAGGTGTAGAATGGGTTAAAAGTTCAACTTTGAATGCCAACATAAAGAATCTTATTACTCTAGAAGAGAAAGAAGTATCTTAAAGGAACAGTTAGCAGTCTGCCATGCTCTACCCATTTGGTCACCCATTGTCGAATACACCTGTCTTCCCACACATCAAATATGCTGTCCCCATCGGAGATAGGCCTGGAGTCCTTATCAGTCATATCCTTCAGCACAAACCCATCATCTATGGGTGATATGATCTGCGTGTCTCTTCTTCGTCTTCTTTTTCTTTTTCTTTTCTTTTCTTTTTTTTTTCTCCATTTTTATTAATATTTTCCATGATAACAAAAAAAAATCCCATGGTATTACCCTCCCCCCTTTCCCCTTTGAAATTCCATTCTCCATCATATCCCCTCCCCATCTCAATCTTTTCTTTTTTTTTTTTGAGGTAGAGTCTCATTGTAGCTCAGGCTGACCTGGAATTCACTATGTAGTCTCAGGGTGGCCTCGAACTATTGGTGATCCTCCTACCTTTGCCTCCTGAGTGCTTGGATTAAAGGCATGCGCCACCACGCCCGGCTCTGTGTGTCTCTTCTATCAGCCCTCACTGACCCAGTGTACCTCAACCAAAGAGATGTTATTGGCACCCCTCCCCTGAGTGCACCCACAATTCAGTGGTTGACATGGGAACAGGAAGCCACGGTCCATGAGTTTACCAGCCTGTAGAAGTCAACAAATCCAGCAGGGCATTTCCATTGCCTAGTGAGGATACCAGCCCTGTGTTTGGCCCAGCCAGCAGCCCCTGGCTCTGCCTAGTTCTGTGAATCTTGAAGCTTCCTTGGCATCTGCTACTTGGGAACTTGGCAGAAGGGCAGATTACTAGTGCCGGGTTGTAGTTTAGTAGTAAAGGGTTTGCCTTGCATGCACAACTATGGGTTCTAACACACCAATAAACCAAATACACCCGTATGCAAATTACGACTCCACTTCATCTGTGGATGCAGAGTCTGGGGGTGAGACCCAGCTCTTTTTTTAAAAATTTAAATATTTTTATTTATATATATTTATTTATTTGAGAGAGAGAGAAAGAGAGAGAGAGAGAGAGAGAGCGCCAGCACAAGAGAATGGGCATGCCAGGGCCTCTAGTCCTGCAAATGAACTCCAGATACATGTACCACCTTGTACATCTGCCTTACGTGGGTCCTGAGGAATTGAACCTGGGTCCTTTGGCTTTCCAGGCAAGTGCCTTAACCACTAAGCTATCTCTCCAGCTCCAGGTCTTTTTTTTAAAAAAAAATTATTTGTTTATTTATTTGCAAGTGAGAGAGAGAGGGACGGGGTGGAGAGAGAATAGGCATGTCAGGGCCTCTAGCTGCTGCAAATGAATGTCAGGTGCATGTGCCACTTTGTGCATCTGCCTTTACATGGGCACTGAGGAATTGAACCAGGTTGTTAGGCTTTGCAGGCAAGTGAATTAACCACTAAAAAATATCTCCAGCCCCTGATTTTTTTGAGGTAAGGTCTTACTGAAGCCCAGGCTGACCTGAAACTCACTCTGTAGTCCCAGGCTGGCTTCAAACTCACAGCGATCCTACCTCTGCCTCCCAAGTGCTGGAATTAAAGGTGTGTACTACCATGCTGGCTAAAACCCAGGTCTTTTAAAAAATATTTTTATTTTTTTGCATGAGTGAAACATCATGTGTATGGGTGAGCCAGAGCCTCTTGCTGCTGTGGACAAACTCCAGGTGCACGCTCCACTCTGTGCATCTGGTTTACATGGGTACTGGGGAATTGAACTTGGGCCAGCAGGTTTTTCAAGTAAGTGCCATTGACTGCTGAGCCATCTCTGCAGCTAAGATCCAGGTCTTCAAATAACCCTCTGGCACTCTGTAGCTTTTAAAAATATCTGCAGAGTGGTCTTCTGCCTCTGCCTTAGGGGCAGGGGCCCGGGGCATCTGTGCTCATTGCTATCAGTAGCTTCGTTTACAACAGAAGTGGAGGGCTGCCCTCACGGAGGACTTCTGGGCTTTCATAGTCCACTTCCTTCCATGTGGTTTTGGGAGCTTGAGGAGGGCTGTAGGATCAAATAGTCACATGCTTTTATCAGCCCAAGATTTGTTTTTTTTTGGGGGGGTGGGGAGAATACAGTCCTCATAAAAAATAGAAGCTTCTGGTCTCTGGGTTTGTAATCAATTTAACTGTGGAGAGAGGCAGCAAATTAGGACTCCACTTCATCTGGATGCAGAGTCTGGGGGGTGAGACCCAGGTGTTTTTTTTAAATTTAAATATTTTTATTTATTTATTTATTTATTTATTTGAGAGAGAGAGAAAGAGAAAGAGAGAGAGAGAGAGAGAGAGACAGCGCAAGAGAATGGGCATGCCAGGGCCTCTAGTCCTGCAAATGAACTCCAGATACATGCACTGAGGTAGGGTCTTGCTCCAGTCCCAGGCTGACCTGGAACTCACTATGTAGTCTTAGGGTGGCCTCGAACTCATGGTGATCCTCTTACCTCTATCTCCCAAGTGCTGGGATTAAAGGCATGCGCTCCCATGCCTGACACACACACATATATATTTTGGTTTTCCAAAGTAGGGTCTCATTCTAGCCCAGGCTGACCTGGAATTCACTATGTAGTCTTAGGGTGGCCTCGAATTCACGGTGATCCTCCTACCTCTGCCTCCTGAGTGCTAGGATTAAAGGCATGTGCCACCATGCCTGGCTATTTTTTTTTTTTTTTTTATTAAGTAGAAAGTTATATGGATGTGTTAGTATCATCCTTTCCCTCCTCCCTGCCCCATTACGCTGAGGGCCCTCCTCAGTGGGATTGCTGGTATTCCCCCTAGGGTTGCTGGTTATGAGATGTGAGAGCATCTGTCAGCTATTGTAAAGGGCAGGAGCATTTCCTCTGGACATTCCCTTCCACTCGGCAGCTCTTACAAGTTATGAGTTTTCTGTCCCCTCTTCTGCAAAATTTCCTGAGCTGTAGTGTGTGTGATTTAAGTCCATTTTAGTGTTGTGCTCACAGCATGTTCTGGATTTCTGCTTTGGTGTTTTTTATTTTCTTTGATTTTTCAAGGTAGGGTCTTGCTGTAGTCCAGGCTGACCTGGAACTCACTATGCAGTCTCAGGGTGGCCTTGAACTCACAGCAATCCACCTACCTCTGCCACCTGAGTGCTGGGATTAAAGGCTTGCGCCACCATGTCTGGCTGGTGTGTTTTGAGTATCCTCTGTGTCTGTCTCCATGACCCTGGCGCTGGTTGACAGGCTTGCCATGGAAGCAGCACTCTTGCTTATCCTGTCAATTCCTCTGTGGTTTCACCTGGGCCCTGGCTGATGTGCGAGGGGTGGTTTATTTCCTAGATTCTAGCTGCCTTCTGAAAAAGAAAAACAGATTCTCCAAAGGAGACTGAGGTCAGCAATGGGATAAACATTATTAATTAAGGGAGATTTAAGTGGGTATAGGCTCTCTTTTGGATAAAGACTAGTGGAGCTTCTTGTTGGAATCCATGATTTTGATCTCCATAGGATTCTGACTCACTTCCCAGTCTCAGCTAAGGGTTCCTTTCCACTGAGTGGATCTCTTAGCCAATCAGGGAGCTGTTGATTACTCACCTAGTGTGGGTGTCACTATTGCACAGGCATGTCCATCTTGTCAGGCTGGTTGCTTTTGTATAGTAGTGTCCCCTGTTAGCATACAAGGTTGGTCATTTTCTCCCAGCAGCTCATGTAGTGCTTTCCAGCACTATATGGGCAGACCATCTGGGGACTGGTTTCCTTCCAGATTCCACCCAGATCTCTCAATGATCTATGTTGGCAGCATGTAGTTTCTTCAGCAATAGGGTCTTACTTTTTACCTCAGGCAGTTAATCAAGTGCTTTGACAGAAGCCTGTCTTGTTTTGGGGACCTCATAGGTCTCTCAGATCAACAACTCAATGTAGATCGTAACTGATTTCTGTTACAGGGAGTTGCAAGCCAGAGCCAAATGTTTTATGGTTAGACTTCATCCCACCCTCTCCAGGGTTCTTCTTACCAGAAAATCCCTGCATACTCCTGTTAAGGGTTGTATCATTTAGTCTGCTACCCAGGAGAAAGGTTTCTATAGCCGGGCATGGTGGTGCACGCCTTTAATCTCAGCACTTGAGAGGCAGGACTCGGGAGGCAGACGTAAGAGAATTGCTGTGAGTGTGAGGCCATCCTGTGACTACATAATGAATGAATTCCAGGTCAGCTTGGGCTAGAGTGAGACTCTACCTCAAACAAACAAACAAACAAACAAACAAACAACCAGAAAACAAAACAAACAAACAAGAAACAACCAACCAAACCAAAAAACGATTTCTATGGAATGAAATTTTGGATTTAGTTTTGTGTGTATTTCCCCACCCTCCCATATCCCTTCCCCAACAAGGTTCCATCCCTATTATCTGACCCTTGAATTGCATGTCAGGTATGCCTGCAACTCTAGGTGTTCCAGGTTAGGAACCACAGATGAGGGAGAACATGTGATATTTGTCTTCCTGTGCTTGTATGAGTTCTCTTAGCATGATCTGTTCCAAGCCTGTCCATTTTCCTACAGATTTCATTGTATCACGTTTCCTTACTGCTGAGTAGAATTCCATTGTGTATATCTACCACATCTTTATTATCCAGTCATCACACAATGTGCATCTTGGTTGATTCCAGTTTAACTGTTGTGAATTGAGCAGCTATAAATATGGTTGAGTGAATATCTTTGCAGTGAAGAGTGGAGCCTTTAGGGTAGATGCCCCATAAAAGAGTAGCTAGGTCAGTTGATAGCTCTATTTTCATCTTTTTAGGAGTCTCCTTGTTAATTTCCATAGTGGTTGTACAAATTTATACTCCCACATCCTTTCCAACATTGCCGGTTGATTTTTTTAAATTTTTTTATTTTTCGGGCAGGGTCTCACTCAAGCCCAGGCTGACCTGGAATTCACTACGTAGTCTCAGGGTGGCCTTGAACTCATGGCAATCATCCTACCTCTACCTCCCCAGTGCTGGGATTAAAGGTGTGTACCACCACACATGTTGTTGATTTATTTGTTTTTTCAAGGTAGGATCTCACTACCTTAGGTTGAAGGTTGATTTTTGTAATGATTGCCATCCTGACTGGAGGAAGGTGCAAACTCATAGTTGTTTGATTTGCATTTCCCTTATGGTTAAGGATGTTGAGCATTTTTTAATTATGTTATTAGCCATTTGTATTTCTTCCATTGAAGAATTCCCTATTCAGTCTCTGCTACATTTTTAAAACTTCTTTATTGACAACTTGCCTAATTATAGACAATAAACCATGGCAATTCTCTCCCCCCCCTTTTCCCTTCACAACTCCACTCTCCATCATACCTCCTCCCCTCTCAATCAGTCTCTTTCTTGTTTTGATGTCATCATCTTTTCCTCCTATTAGGAGGGTCTTGTATAGGTAGTACTAGGCTCTGCAAGGTCATAGATATCCAGGCCAAGTTGTGTCTGGAAGATTGCTTTGTAAGCAGTCCTACCCTTCCTTTGGCTTTTACATTCTTTTTGCCATCTCTTCTGCAACGGACCCTGAGGCTTGGAAGGTGTAGTAGAGATGTTTCAGTGCTGAGCACTCCACTGTCATTTCTTTTCAGCACTATGGTGCCTTCTGACTCATCCCAGAGGTTGCTGCCATCTGAAAAGAGAAGGTTCTCTAACCAAAAATGAGAGTAGCATTAATATATGGATATGACCATTAAGTGCTTATTGGGCAGTTTGGTGGACATAATATATGCATAATATATGCATAATATATGCATTTAGCCCAATACCAGTAAGTGTTACACCCCTGGGGCTCATAACATCCCCCTCTTATAGGTTTTCAGTATTAGGCATGTATTCCTTCCTGTGAAGTGGGCCTTCAGTCCAATTAGAGAGTGCTTGGTTTCCCATATAACAGACATGCCACTATTGCAGCCATTGGCTCATTTGGCCTGGCTGCCCCAACTTAAGGCTTGCAGTGTCCACTGTTGTTTATCTCCACTGATGACTTCTTTCTGTCCTATGGACCTGCATGCAGCTTATCTTTTTCCTCTTTCTGTCAGCTGGTCTACACAGAGGAGCTTTTCAGCTTAGCTCCAGCAAGATTTCCCAGTGACCTTGCAGCTCAAGCATGTGGACTTTTTAGCACTAGGGTCTTACCATCTATTTCTGGTGGGTAACCAAGAGCCTTGACAATGGCATGGGGCATCAGGGATCTCCCTGGCTAACAACTCACCAGAAGGTATGCCATCCCTGGCACTGAAAAATTTCTAGTCACAATCTACAGCTTCTGGATGTGCCATTGTCCAAAAAAGTAGGTTTCCATATGACTTATTTGAGAGAGAAAGGGGGCTTGGAGAAAGGGGGTGTTGGAGAGAGAGAGAGGGAGAGGGAGAGAAAGGGAGACAGAGACAGAGAGAGAGAGAGAGAGAGAGAGGAGAGAATGGGCACATCAGGGCCTCCAGCCACTACAAACGAACTTCAAATGCATGTGTCCCCTTGTGCATCTGGCTTACATGGGTCCTGGGGAATTTGAATCGGGGTCGTTTGACTGTGCAGGCAAAGGCCTTAACCGCTAAGTCATCTCTCCAGCCCCCCTCTTAGATTTTGATTACTCTTCCCCCCACCCTTCTTCTACTCATTCTCTTCCCCTGACCTCATTTAGGCCTTTCTATCCCCATTAATCTCTTCTTCTACTTACATACATACAATACCACTTGCCTAAGTCCTCCCCTCTCCTCCCTCCCTTATAGCCCCTTTCTAGCTTACTGGCCTCTGCTACCAAGTTTTATTCCAACTCACATACAAGTCTAAACATTTGTAGCTAGGATCCACATATGAGAGAGAACATGTGGCACTTGGCTTTCTGGGCCTGGGTTACCTCACTAAGTATAATCCTATCCAAGTCCATCCATTTCTGTTGTAGTCAGGTTTGGTGGCACAAATCACCCAAACAAGAGCAGCTTTTGGGGAAAAAAAGAGTTTATTTTGTCTTAAAGACTTGAGGGGAAGCTCCATGAGGGCAGGGGAAATTGATGGCATGAGCAGATGGTGGACATCACCCCCTGGCCAACATAAGGTGGACAATAGCAACAGGAGAGTGTGCCAAACACTGGCAAGAGGAAGCTGGCTATAACACCCATAAGCCCACTCCCAACAATACACTTTCTTCAAGATATGTTAATTCCAAAATCTCTATCAGCTGGGTACCTAGCATACAGAATACCTAAGTATGGGGGACACCTGAATAAACCACCACAATTTCCCTGAAAATTTCATTTTTCTTTACCACTGAACAGAACTCCCTTGTATAAACATAACACATCTTCATTATCCATTCATCAATTGAGTGACATCTAGGCTGGTTCCATTTCCTAGTTATTGTGTATAGAATGGCAATAAACATTGATGTGCAAGTATCTCTAAGGTTGTGTGATGAGTCCTGAGGATATATGTCTAGGAGTGCTATAACTGGGTCACATGATAAATCTATATTTAGCTGTCTCTGGAACCTCCACACTAAATTCCACAATGACTGTACCAGATTACATTCCCACCAACAGTATAGAAGGGTTCCTCTTTTTCGGAATCCTCCCCAGCATTTATTGTCATTTGATTTCTTTTAATTTTTTTATTTTTATTTTTATTTTTTATCTTTCTTTTTTTTATCAATTTTTATTTTTTCCATGATTATAAAAAATATCCCATGGTAATACCCTCCCTACCCCCACTTTCCCCTTTGAAATTCCATTCTCCATCATATCTCCTCCCCATCTCAATCAGTCTTTCTTTTATTTTGATGTCATGATCTTTTCCTCCTCTTATGATGGTCTTGTGTAGGTAGTGTCAGGCACTATGAGGTTATGGATATCCAGGCCATTTTATGTCTGGAGAGAGCACATTGTAAGGAGTCCTACCCTTCCTTTGGCTCATACATTCTTTCCACCACCTCTTCTGCATTAGACCCTGAGCCTTGGAAGGTGTGATCGAGATGTTACTCAGTACTCCAGTCACTTCTTTCCAGAACTATGATACCTTCTGAGTCATCCCAAGGTCACTGCCATCTGAAAAGAGAAGATTCTCTACCCAAAGTAAGAGTAGCATTAATATAAGGGTATAAATATTAAGAGAAGTGCTTACTAGGCAGTTTGATAAGCACTGTATATACATTTTTCCAGACATCAGCAGATGTTACACCCCTAGGGCTCATGACTACCCCTGTTTTACGTTTTCAGTATCAGGGATGTATTCCCCCCCCATGGAGCGGGCCTCCAATCCAATTGGAGGGCAGTTGGTTTCCACCATGACAGATGTGCCACTATTGCACCCGTTGGCTCATTTGGCCTGGCTGGCCAATTATAAGGCTTGCAGTTTCCACTGTTGAGTATCTTCACTGGTGATATCTCTTTCTCCCATTGAACTACATGTAGAATGGCTTCTTCCACCTTTCTGTCAGCTGGTCTACATGGAGGAGGTTATCAGCTCAGTTCCAGCAGGATTTCTCAGTGGCCTTGCAGCCCAAGTATGTGGAGTCTTCAGCAATAGGGTCTTACCATCTATTCCTGGTGGGAAACCAAGGGCCTCGGCAATGGCCTATAATGTTTTGGGGACATCAGGGACCTCCTTGGCCAACAACTCACTGGAGGTATTCCATCCCTGGCACTGAAAATTTTCTAACAATGATCTATGGCTCCTGGGTGTTCCATTGTCCAAAACTGGAGGATTCCATATGATGTATTTGCATGCTCTTAGATTTTGATTAGCCCTCCCTCCACCTTTCCTTTACTCAATTTCTTTCTCTGACCTCATTTTGGGCCTTTTCACCCCCGTTAATCTATTCTTCTGCTTACATATATACAATACCAACCTATTAAGAACCCTCCTCCCTTCCCTTCTCTTCCCTTTGTATCTCTTTTTTTAAAAAAAATTTTATTTTTATTTATTTCCGAGAGAGGGGTGGGAGAGAGAATGATAATGAATGACTCATTTAGGTAGGGTTTCACTTTAGCTCAGGCTGACTTGGAATTCATTGCAGTCAGGTTCACACTGCTGGCAGAAAACACCTGACCAAGAGCAGCTTGTGGGAAAAAAGGCTTATTTTAGTTTACAGACTTGAGAGGGAAGCTTCATGATGACAGGGGAAAATGATGGCATGAACAGAGGGTGGACATCACCTTTGGCCAACATCAGATGGACAATAGCAACAGGAGAGTGTGCCAAACACTGGCATGAGGAAGCTGATTATAACACCCATAAGGCTGACTCCTACAATACACGGCACCCAGGAGGCTTTAATTCCCAAATTGCCGTCAGCTGGGAACCTAACGTTGAGAACACCTAAGTTTATGGGGGACACCTGAATCAAACCACCACATATATCAAGTAAAAGTGGGGCTGGTGGACACCCTTGTCTTCTTCCTGATTTTACTTTGTCTTTATTTTTTGTGTTTCTTGTATTATGATGTAGAGATTTATTTTTCTTTTTTTTCGAAGTGGGGTTTTACACTAGCCCAGGCTGACCTGGAATTCACTATGTCGTCTCAGGGTGGCCTCGAACTCATGGTGAGCCTCCTACCTCTGCCTCCGAAGTGCTGGGATTAAAGGCGTGCACCACCACGCCTGGCCTGAGATTTTTTTTTAAAAGAATCTCTTCTAACTTTTTTTTTTTTTTAAATAATGAATGTCTTTTATTTTCATTTGTTTATTTGAGATAGAGATAGAGAGAGAGAGAGAGAGGGAGAGGGAGAAGGAGAGGGAGAGAATGGGCATGCCAGGGCCTCTAGCCACTGCAAACGAACTCCAGGTGCATGTGCCACCATGTACATCTGGTTTATGTGGGTTCTGGAGAATCGAACCTAGGCTTCGCAAGCATGCGCCTTAATCGCTGAGCCATCTCTCCAGCCCCTAACTTCTTTTTTTAAATAAAATATTTTATTTTTCATCTATTTATTTGAGAGAGAGAGAGAGAGAGAGAGAGAGAGAGAATAGGCATGCCAGGGATTCCAGCCATTACAAACAAACTTCAGATGTGTGTGCCACCTTGTGCATCTGGCTTATGTGCATCCTAGGGAATTGAACTGAGGTCATTTGGCTTTGTAGGCAAATGCTTTAACTGCTAAGCCATTTCTACAGCCCTGATGTAGAGAATTTTACATCTTTAAAAAAATTTGTTTATTTATTTATTTGAGAGTGGCAGACAGAGAGAGAAAGAGGCAGAGAGATAGAGAAAGAATGGGCATGCCTGGGCCTCCAGCCACTGCAAATGAACTCCAGATGAATGCGCTACCTTGTACATCTGGCTTACATGGGTCCTGGGGAATTGAGCCTTAAACCGGGATCCTTAGGCTTCACAGGCAAGCACTTAACCACTAAGCCATCTCTCCAACCCGATTTTTGCATCTTGAATTAATTTGGTACTTGGATTTTCTAATTATCTGCAGTGTTCTTAGATATGTAAATCTGATGTTATGTATCTTCAGGGTAGGAGCTTAAGGTGCAAAGTATGGGCTCTTATATTACTCCCAGAGTAACAGCAGAGGTGGCCCTAGGTGTTGGGTTTGCCTCCTATGCAAGTATTCTAGAAGGCTGGGTAGAACAAAATACAGGCTAATTCTAAAATTCAATTGAGTAATATACACATTCAATCAAAACTAGCACAGAGGGCTGGAGAGATGGCTTAATGGTTAAGACACTTGCCTGTGAAGCCTAAGGATCCAGATTTGATTCTCCAGGTCCCATGTAAACCAGATGCACATGGTGGCGCATGCATCTGGAGTTCGTTTGCAGTGGATAGAGGCCCTGGTATGCCTATTCTCTCTCTGTTTCTCTCGCTCTTGCTCTCGCTCTCACTCTTTCTCTCTGTCTCAAATGAAAAAAATTAAAAAAAACCTAGCACAGAGTATATATGCCAGGGTGGGGATTAAAACAACAGATAATAGATGGTAAAACCCTATTGCTGAAGACTCCATATGCCTGAGCTGAAAGGTCACTGAGAAATCAAGCTGGAGCTGAGCTGAAAACCTCCTTCCTGTAGTCCAGCTGACAGAAAGTTGGAAAAAGCTACACTGCATGCAGCCCTATGGGAGAGAAAAATCATAAGTGGAGATAAACAACAGTGGACACTGCAAGCCTTAAGTTTGGCCAGCCAGGCCAAATGAACCAATAGGTGCATTGCTGGCATGTCTGTTATAGGGAATCCAATTACTCTCTAATTGGACTGGAGGCCTGCTCCATGGGAGGGATTACATGCTTGGTACTGAAAACCTATGATGAGGGAGGTCATGAACCCTTGGGGTGTAATGCCGGCTGGTGTCTGGCTCAATACATATATTATGCTCACCAAACTGCCCGATAAGCACTTTTATTAATGTTCACCCTTATATTAATGCTACTCTTACTTTTGCATTAGAGAAGCTTCTCTTTTCAGATGGCTGTGACCTCTGTGATAACTCATAAGGCACCATAGTGCTGAGAAGTGACAGAGGAATATTCAGCACTGAAACATCTCTTTTATGCCCTCCAAGGCTCAGGGTCCACTGCAGAAGAGGTGGCAGAAAGAATGTAGGAGCCAAAGAAAGGGTAGGACTGCTTACAATGCACTGTTCAGACACAAAATGGCCTGGATATCCATGACCTTGCAGTGCCTGGCACTACGTACACAGGGTCCTCATAATAGGAAGAAAAAATGATGATATCAAAATTAAAGAGAGACTAATTGAGAGGGGGAGGGGATTTGATGGAGAGTAGATTTGTGAAGGGGAAAGGGGGGAGGAGAGGGAATTATCATGGTTTATTGTCTATAATTATGGAAATTGTCAATAAAAAAGTTTAAAAAACAAACATACAAGAGCTGGGCGTGGTGGCGCATGCCTTTAATCCCAGCACTGGGGGGGAGGCAGAGGTAGGAGGATCGCCATGAGTTTGAGGCCACCCTGAGACTCCATAGTGAATTCCAGGTCAGCCTGGGCTAGAGCAAGACCCTACCTCGAAAAACCAAAAACAACAACAACAACAAAACCCCCCCCCAAACATACAGATAATCTAACAAAGTCAAAGTCCCTAAGGGTGTGTGTTGCTCCATACCCTTAATCCTGTTAGCTGGGAGGCTGAGATTTCTGGTCTGAAATGTGTTCCAGGTGGTTAGCCTGGGGCTGAGTGAGACCCTGTCCCCAAGAATGGCAGAAGAAGAAGAAAAAGGCTGTCTAAATCAGGAAGCAACAAAGACAATCCCAAAATACAGCTTATTCAAGAATGGCAAATCCAACCATCAGTCAAATCGAATACACAACCTGCCCTGACATGGAAGATGTGATTAGCACTTCCAGTGCAGGCCTATATACCAGGTTTGGGGGCAGGTATTTAACCTGGTGCAAGTAGGCTGTTACCTTTAGGAATGGCTTTAGTCTTACTTATCCTGCATGCCCACTTGTGTCCCTCATTGTTGTGTTGGGGCTCGGCTAGGCTGGCTGCGTTGGTGGGTCCACTGTTCTGATCAGCTCTGCTGGGTCCTGGGTGGCTGATCTCCCTTCCCCAGGTTTCTAGTGGTTGCCAACACTGGTGGTTGGGGAAGGGGAGGCTGTGGAGGGTGTCTGAAGTTGTACCGGAGCTGTGTATCTGGTTCTCGTGGCCCTCTTTCTCAGGAGCTTCTCAGCTGGTCCCTGCTGTCATCTCCTTCAGATTTTTTGTTTTTTTTTTGGTTTTTTGAGGTAGGGTCTCACTCTAGCCCAGGCTGACCTGGAATTCACTGAGGAGTCTCAGGGTAGCCTTGAACTCACGGCAATCCTCCTACCTCTGCCTCCCGAGTGCTGGGATTAAAGGCATGCACCACCACACCCGGCTTCCTTCAGATTTTTGACTTCACAAGGAGAGTGGCATGAGTGGAGGGCCCCCCACCCGGGTTCTGCTTCTACACCTTAGGCAGGGGCTGGTGCAGCATAGCTCTTCCCAGAGACCAGGACCTGTGCTGCAGCAGAAGCTGATTCTGGCTGCTTCTGTGGTTGCTAGAAGCTCTGGGTCTCTCCTGCTTCTCTGCTGTGGTTGATAATCCCTTATATGCCTTCACTTTTCAGTAGAATTGTATATTGTGGTGCTTTTCTGCTTATTTCTCTCCTTAAGATACTTTGGAATGGCTATTATACCACCATCTTAACTAGAAGTTCCACTGCCCTATTTTTTGAGTGGATTGTTTGATTTTTTTATTGCTTATGTTTTTGAGCTCTTTGTAGGTTTTAGATATTAGGATTCTGTCAGTGGTATAGCTGGTGAAGATTTTTCTCCAATTTTGTGGGTAATCTGTTGACTCTGCTTATTGTTTGTTTGTCTGTACAAAAGCTTTTAAGCTTCATGAGATCTCACTGGTTTGAGCTTGGTAGTATAGCTTTAGATCAGGTATGATGATAACTCCAGAGGTGTTTCTAACAATGGTACCCCTTCTTTATTGTATAGTTAGTACTATATCCATGAAGCCAGTATCTTTTGGGAATCCCTGCCTTGTGGGTGAGCATGGTGAGTTTGTGAGGCATCTCAGAATCCCCATCATGGAGGGCCAAGGGGATGGGGCAGGACTGAAATGATTAGCCTAGTGTTGACCATCAGGAGAGTGGGGGGTTCTGTGGCTAGAATCATCACCTTGGGGCTGGAAGGTGATAGTCTTGCTCCTGAGAGAGACCTCTGCAGATTAGTAGGTTTAGGAGAGAACTGTGAGGCAGGCACTGGACATGACAGGCCAGTATCTTGGGGCTCAAGAGTGGAAATTGAGGCACCTGTGGCTCCTGTGATGTGCCGACCTGCAGCACAAGTCGAAACAGTCCTCGAAGGAGGGAGTGGGAATGAATCTGAGACAAGAACACAAGGAATGGAGCCAAGACAGGTTCTGATCAAGGCTCAGGTTTATTCAGTCAAACACAAGCTTAAATATACAGAAAATAAAACTTTCTCAAAACAATGCCTTCATGTCTGAAGTCTGCTCCACCAAGGCCGTTAATGCCTCTGTGTCTGAAGTCTGCTTTACCAAGGCCGTATGATAAGGCCTCTGTGCCTGGAGATCCAAGACCAGCTGCAGTTCCCAAGGTCTCAGAGAAGCTGCAGCTCCCAACATCTCCCCCTTCTTTATTTATTAAAAGAAGCGACTGTGCCTGTCTTAGGTTGTCAGAGGCAGAAGAACATCCTTACCCGTCATTGGACAAACGTATTATCCTTCAATACGTGCCCTGTCTTAGGTTGGATGCCTCCTCCCCCGATCTTACCCGTCTCTGGCTACCAGCCGGATAAAATTCAGGGAGAATTAGGATAAAGTCTGAGGGAGCCAAGGACGTGTTCTATAGTGCATAGCTCGGACCTCTGCACGAACATTTACAATAGACCTCATTAGACACTTGAAGAAAATAGGCAATAGGCATAAGAGAAGCAGAAGGCAAACTCCCACAGCTGCAAAGCTGCCTATCCAGGAACTCAGAGAGTCCCAGCCAGGCAACACAGACTTGATTGCAGCAATTAAATCATTAGCGGCCTTAGTGGCATCAAAATCAAGATGACTCTTCTGTATAGCTAGAATTTCTGAATGTAAACTAACCAAATCTAACGAAATGTTATCATGGTGCCAAATTCCTTCTAAATGCATTTTGACCTTTACCCAGTCTTCATAACTAGCATTGTAAGTTTTAGAAGTGATGCAGATCCATTGGTAATTTGCATGGCATTCCAATCGAGCTCTAATCTTCAATCCTTGAATTTGCTCTCCTAAATATATCACTACATCAAACAAAGCATTTATTTTTTCTTCTAACTTCTTATCTATGGTTACTTGAATTCCCAGAGCAACAGAAACATTTTTAGCTAGATTATTAACAAAGTGTGCAGTATGAACTTCTTGTGCAAGAGCAACAGAAGCAGTAGTAATAGAAGCTAACAATGTAATAAATGCAGCAATCCCAGCAATAATTAAACCTATAACTCTCTTTTGTCTACTTAAACTATTTTTAACCTCCTCTAGTATTTGAATACCCTTGTCAGAATACCAAGGCTTAGAAAGATTTACAGGAATCATAACAAATGCAGGTTGTTTAACAATCATTACAGTTTTAGAATCATGAGAAATACAATTGGACAGACTACAATTATCACAGGTAACATAAAACATTCCTTCAGACCCATGATGCCAAGTAATATTTATATTTCCTATCATCAGGGCATAAGGTGGTGTAACACAGGCCATAACAGTTCCCTCTGGAAGACTATTTGGATTATTGCTGTCAGATGTAATCTTGATACCTCCCATAGCAGCAGCAATTTTCCACACGTAAGTTTGCTGATGTCCATTGTCTGACCACCACAGTCCTGAGGACAGTCCATTAGACTTCACTGTAAGCAAGATGTAGATGACACAATATTATCAGGATCAACAGTGTCCTCTTGTTCAATCTCATGGCCTGCATACCGGACCAAGTGTTCTGGCAACCATCTGGCTCCATTTTCTTTCTGTGAAAAAATACAAACAGATCCTCGTCCTCATACAGGGTCGGGTCCACTCCATTTGTTAGTCAATGGATCTTTCCACATTACTTTAGCATAATTAGTTTTAGTTTGTGCATGCCAAAAACGGTCAGCAGCAGAAAACCCTTTTGCATCCAAAAGTAAAAAATTTAAAATAAATAAAGTATGATTTAGCCATTTTGTTACTGATCCCTGTGTCATTTCCCCCTTTTTTGTTTTTTGTAACCAGATTTTTAATGTTCCATTTGCTCGTTCAATGATACCTTGTCCTTGGGGGTTATAAGGAATTCCAGTAACATGTTCAATATTAAAAGAAGAACAAAAGTGCTTAAATCCTGCACTTGTATATCCTGGACCATTATCTGTTTTCAGTTGTTTAGGTACTCCTAGAATATTAAAAGAATGAAGACAATGAGCAATAACATGTTTAGTAGCTTCTCCTGTTTGAGCAGAAGCACAAATGAAACCAGAATAAGTGTCAATAGAAACATGTACAAATTTCATTTTTCCAAACTCAGAAACATGAGTTATATCCATTTGCCATAAGTGGCCAGGAGTCAAACCTCGAGGATTGACACCATGGTGTGGCACAGGTAAAAATGTGAGACATTGTTGACAGTTTTTAACAATCTGTCGTGCTTGTTCACGTGTAATTTTATATTTAAGACGTAGAGTATTAGCATTGAGATGATGAAGCTTATGAGCATTAATAGCTTCTTCCACAGAAAAAATTCTAGTAGCCTCATCTGTAATAGCATTTCCCTGAGCTAAGGGTCCGGGGAGGCCAGAATGAGCACGAAGGTGTCCTACATAGAAAGGGGCTGAGCGCTGGAGAATCAAAAGTTGAACCTGTGCAAACAAATTGTAAACAGTAGAAGAAGGACTTATTCTACTACAGGTTTCTAAATAAGGAACTGAGCGGACAATATATTGGCTATCAGTGTAAATATTAACAGACATAGTAGCAGTATGTTGTAATAAAGCTTTAAAGGCTGCCAGTTCTACAAACTGTGCAGATTTATAAGGAGTATTAAAAGTATATGTTTGTCCATTTAAAGAATAAGCAGCTAGGCCAGAAGAAGATCCATCTGTAAAAGCCAACATAGCCTCCTTGATAGGAGAAAATTGTGTATTGCAAGGAAAAATGACTTGATGTTGCATGAAGAACTGAATCAATTTATGTTTAGGGTAATGATTATCAATGCTTCCTGCAAAACCTGCCATGGATAATGCCCAAGTATCTGAAAAAGCAAAAAGCCAAGAAACCTGTTTTGAATTATAAGGCTGACAGATAACCTGTGGTTCTATTCCAAAATATTTAATAGAATTAGCCCTTCCATCCATCACTACTTTAGCAACATCATCATAATAAGGAGTGACAGTTCTTGGAGGGGAAGATGCAAGATGCACCCATAGTATAGGGGCTCCTTGCCACAACAATCCTGTTGGAGTATATGGGGTGGGAAATACAAGTAACCACAACTCTTTACTATAGTCAATATAAGTGATAAATTGTTCTTCTATAGCCTTTTGTACTGTAATTAATGCTTTAGAAGCTTCAGGTGTAAGAGAACGAGAAGAAGAAGGATTAGGGTCCCCCTGTAGTATATTAAATAAAGGTTTTAATTCATGAGTAGTAAGTTTTAAGTAAGGCCTAATCCAATTAATATCTCCTAACAATTTCTGAAAATCATTTAAGGTGGTAAGGTTCTGTGTTTTAAGAGTAACTTTCTGTGGTTTAATTTGTTTTGGATATAAATAAAACCCAAGATAAGAAAAAGGGGAATCTTCTTGTACCTTTTCAGGTGCAATTTTTAATCCCCACATAGTGAGCTGTTGTTCCATGTAAGAAAAACAAGTCAAAACATCTGTCTTATCCTTTCCAGCTAATAAAATATCATCCATATAATGAATAATATATATTTGAGGAAATTTGCTTCTTGTAGAAGCTAAAGCCTTAGCCACAAATTTCTGACATAAAGTTGGACTATTAGCCATACCCTGAGGGAGAACTTTCCATTGATATCTTTTCATAGGTTCCTTAGAGTTATTAGAAGGAACACTAAAAGCAAAACGGCAACAATCTCGTGGATGTAAAGGTATAGTAAAAAAGCAATCTTTTAAGTCAATAATCATTTTAGAAAAGTCAGCTGGAATAGCTACAGGACTAGGCAGACCAGGTTGCAATGCTCCCATTAAATGCATAGTAACATTCACAGCTCTCAGATCTTGTAGTAATCGCCACTTTCCTGATTTCTTTTTAATGACAAAAATTGGTGTATTCCAGGGTGAAGATGATTCCTCTATATGCCCTGCCTCTAATTGCTCTTGAACTAAAGTTTGAGCAGCTACCAGTTTTTCCCGTGTCAAAGGCCACTGATCCACCCATACAGGATCATCAGTTTTCCAGCAAATAGGCTCTGCGTGGGGTGGCACGGCCTGACCAGTGGCCACTAGGGGAAATACCCCAGCCCTTGATGATTTGTATTAGAAGCTACTTGAATAGGTAATGAGTCACCTTGTCCCCATTTTCCTAATCCTTTACCAGGCAAGTAACCCTGTTTAAGCATTTGAGCAGTAACAATTTCATTAGGACTACACATTAACAATTTCATCTGACTTAAAACATCTCTTCCCCACAGGTTTAAAGGCAAACTGTCTATAATGTAAGGTTTACAATACCCAGTATTTCCTTCCTCATCTTCCCAAAGTAATTCTGCAGCACTCTGCTCAGGACAAGAGGATTGTCCAATACCTCTCAATTGAGTCCCTGTAGGATGCTTAGGCCAAGAAGCAGGCCAATGATTACCAGACAAAATAGTAACATCTGCTCCAGTGTCTATTAACCCTTCAAAATGCTTCCCATTTAATTTTAAAGTTAATTTTGGACGTTCCTTACTGATAGGTTGAACCCAGTAAGCATCTGATGAACCAAATCCTTGAGTCCCTCGACCCTGAACATTAGCAACCCTTCCAGTTCTTATCATAGGAAGGAGCAACAATTGAGCTATTCTCTGACCAGGCAATATTGTAAAGATTGTTTTTGGAGAAGACACCATAATTCTAAGTTCTCCTGTGAAATCTGCATCAATAACTCCAGGTGCTATTTGTAATCCCTGCATAGTACTGCTACTTCTTCCCAAAATTAAGCCTACACTGTCCTTTGGCAGTGGGCCACATACTCCGGTAGGCAATGCTTGAAGTCCCATTTCTGGAGTCAATACTGTGTAGGTGGAGGAACTGAGGTCGAGTCCGGCACTCCCTGGGGTGGCTCGGAGAAGTTGGGAGACTGGCTGTAACTGGCTGTTTGAGGAACGAACTGAATTGCCCCATAAACTTGTCTTTGCGGGGCCTGGGGCTGGCCCCTCCTCCCGTTTCCCTGCTGCTGGATAATAGGGTTGCCATTTCTATCTGTTTTAGATCTACATTCATTTGCCCAGTGTTTTCCTCTTCTGCACCTTGGGCAAAGACCGAAAGCTGGATTATTGGGATTTCCATTCTTTCTTTTAATTGGACAATCTTTTTTCATATGTCCTAATTTTCCACAAGAAAAGCACTTGCCAGATCTTGCTGCAGTGGCGGCCATTTGAAAAGGAATTCCTTGTAATGCTGCAGCCATGGCTATCCCCTGCGTATAGCTAGGGCCAATATCAGCACATAATCTAATAAATCCTTGTAGATCAACTTTCTTTCTATAAGGCCGTATGGCTGCTTTGCAAGCACTATTTGCATTTTCATAAGTAAGCTGTTTTACAAAGTCCATACCAGCACCAGCATCTCCAAATACTCTCCCTGCTGTTTTTATCAATCTATCAACAAAATCAGCATAATTCTCATCAGGACCCTGTATAATCTTAGTTAAATTCTCCCCCACAGCTTCTCCTTTTGAAGGAAGAGTAAACCACGCTTTACGAGCTGCTGTGGCTATTTGTTGATAAACAGCTCGGGGATATACAATTTGATTGTCATTTCCAGCATAGTTTTCTTCCCCAGTAAGCATATCAACATTCCAGTTATCATTCCCTACCTGTTGATTCAACATTGCAGTCTTTTTGCATAACATATAGAATTTTACTTTCCAAATTAAATATTCTCCTCCTGATAAACAAGCTTTGCCTATAGATTTTCAAGTAACAGGACATTAAGATGCCAAAATTGAGACAGTTACTTTACATACAATAGAGGAGAATCTGGTCTTTTCTGAGCCAAAACAGCTAGCTAAATATTAATATAACCCTTGATAAATCTTTTTGAAAGAAAAAACATTATTTGACAACCAATGATTTTGGCTTAAACTTGATAGCTATTGATTTCATGTATCACAGAATTTTTTATTAACATAAAACAATTTTATGTTTTACTCATGAATTAAATTTGATAAAGCTTAAGCAAGCTATCCCAACATATTTAGTTTAAAAACCTCTAACTTTAGGCATGGTGTTTAGGTTTAGCCTGAATATTTTTTTTCCTTTCTTTCTTTCTTTCTTTTATTCTTTTATTCTTTTTTTTTCTTTCTCTCTTTTTTTTTTAACATCTGCACACCTTTATTTACATACTTTAACATTCTGATCTAAGTACCACTCAAAAGCATTTTTTAATGAGCATTCTATGTCCCAACATTGAAAAATTCCTTTCCAGTTCCTTCAATCAATTCATCTCACCACATTATTAACCATCTTTCTTATAAGGCTATTAAAATATTACAGCAAATTCATTCTACAAGAGAAAGGGGTGTCACCTGTGTTCATCTCATCTCTTTAGTCACAAACAGTCACAAACATGACACGACTAGCAAGCACAATGAGCACACATAAAGACATACACACACACACAAAAGTTAGTTCAGACATTTAATTCTTTCCCTACCTTATCCCAAGCATCTGAATCAACATTTCCCTGCTCTATAAACCAAGGGATCCTTTTATTAACAAAATTAAAAAATTTGCTTAAAGAACTTGATGCAATCCCAATTCCTTGTGCCTTAAAATATCTCTTACTACAGCAATTAGCTCCTTTTTACTCTTTGCTTGTCTCATAATTGCGCCAACTTACCTGATTCCAGAAGACTGAGCGGGTGACTACAGTCTTCTTTTTAATCTTTACTTCTTCCGCGGATCCTGAGTTTTTGTTGGCGTTCCTCACTGAGTTCCCTCGTATTCAAAGTCCATGTTCCGGGTGCCACTATGTGCCGACCTGCAGCACAAGTCGAAACAGTCCTCGAAGGAGGGAGTGGGAATGAATCTGAGACAAGAACACAAGGAATGGAGCCAAGACAGGTTCTGATCAAGGCTCAGGTTTATTCAGTCAAACACAAGCTTAAATATACAGAAAATAAAACTTTCTCAAAACAATGCCTTCATGTCTGAAGTCTGCTCCACCAAGGCCGTTAATGCCTCTGTGTCTGAAGTCTGCTTTACCAAGGCCGTATGATAAGGCCTCTGTGCCTGGAGATCCAAGACCAGCTGCAGTTCCCAAGGTCTCAGAGAAGCTGCAGCTCCCAACACTGTGAGAGGATGAGGGCCACAATTAGTGCTGAGCTCTTTAGTGCTGCTGAAGGCTGGTGACTCGGAGATGGTGTTTTAAATCTGAAATCACCCATGGACTCCTGTTCTGAATGTTTGGTTTCCAGATGGTGTCAATTTGGGAGGTGGAGGATTATTGGAGGAGGTGTGTTTCTGGGGGTGGACCTTGAGGTTTAGTAGCCTGCTGCTGTTGTCCACCTGATACTGGCAAGGAGGTGATGTGTAGCCTCTGTTTTACCATCTTGTCCCTGCTATCATGAAACTTTCCCTCGAGACTGTACACAAACAGCTTTTCTCCTATCAGCTGTTTTTGGCCAAGTACTTTATCCCAGGTTCAGAACCCATGCATGGTGGCACATGCGTCTGGAGTTTGGTTCCAGTGGTTGGAGGCCTGGCACACCCATTAAAAATGAAATGGGGGGTGGAGAGATGGCTTAGAGGGTAAGGTGTTTGCCTGCGAAGGCAAAGGACCCAGGTTTGATTCCCCAGGACCCACATAAGCCAGGTGCACAAGGGGCACATGTGTCTGGAGTTTGTTTGCAGTGGCTATAGGCTATGGCGTGCCCATTCTCTCTCTGTCTCTTCTCTCTGTCTCTCTCTGTGTTTGCAAATAAATAAATAAAAATTTAAAAAATTATTAAAAAAATAAAAAGGGCTGGAGAGATGGCGGTGCTTGCTTGTGAGGCCTAAGGACCCATGTTTGATTCCCCAGATCCCATGTAAGCCAGGCACACAAGGTGATGGTTGCAGATGTGCACAAGGTGGCATATGCATCTGGAGTTCGAGTGAAGTGGCTGGAGGCTCTGGCATGCCAATTCTTTCCTCTTGCTGTCACTCTCATTAAAAAAAAGGGGAAGCGAAGCCGGGCGTGGTGGCGCACGCCTTTAATCCCAGCACTCGGGAGGCAGAGGTAGGGGGATTGCCGTGAGTTCAAGGCCACCCTGAGACTACAGAGTGAATTCCAGGTCAGCCTGGGCTAGAGTGAAACCCTACCTCGGAAAACCAAAAAAAAACAAAAAAAAAAAGGGGGAAGCTGGCCGTGGTGGTGCACGCCTTTAATCCCAGCCCTCAGGAGGCAGAGGTAGGAGGATCATTGTGAGTTCAAGGCTACCCTGAGACTACATAGTGAGTACCAGATCAGCCTGGGCTAGAGCGAGACCCTATCTTGAAAAACCAAAAAAAAAGGGGGGGCAGTCTGATTGGCTGGGCATGGTGGCACACGCCTGTAATCGCAGCACTTGGGAAGTTGAGGCAGGAGGATCACTGTGAGTTCTAGACCAGCCTGAGACTAATTCCAGCTCAGCAAGACCATACCTCATACCTCGAAATACCAAAAAGAAAAAAAAAAAAAAAACCACACAAGAAAAAGAATTTTTGGGCTGGAGAGATGGCTCAATGGTTAAAGGCACTTGGTATCAAAGCTGATAGCCCAGATTCAATTCCCCGGTGCCCATGTAAAGCCAGATGCACAAAGTGGGGCATGCATCTGGAGTTTGTTTGCATTGGCAGGAGGCCCTGGCATGCACATTTCCTTTCTCTCATTCTCTCTCCCTGCAAATAAATATATAAATAATTTTTTTAAAAAGATTGCTTTTGCCAGGTGTGGGGGTGCCTGCCTATAATCCCAGCACATGAATGGCTAGAGAAAGGATTGCTGAGAGTTTGAGGCCAGCCAGGGCAACATAGGAAGACCCTGTGTTTAAAAAAAGAAAGCACTGTGTGTGTGCATGTGTATGTGTGTGTTTCCCTTAAAAATAGTTTTTAAGGGGCTGGAGAGATGGCTTAGCGGTTAAGCGTTGCCTATGAAGCCTAAGGACCCCGGTTCGAGGCTTAAATCCCCAGGACCCACGTTAGCCAGATGTACAAGGGGCGCACGTGTCTGGAGTTTGTTTGCAGTGGCTGGAGGCCCTGGCGCACCCGTTCACTCTCTCTCTCTCTCTGCCTCTTTCTCTCTCTGTCACTCTCAAATAAATAAGTAAAATAAACAAAAAAATTAAAAAAATATATTTTAGGGCTGGAGAGATAGCTTAGCCGTCAAGGCTCTTGCCTGGAAAGCCTAACAACCCTGGTTCGATACCCCAGTACCCACTTAAAGCCAGATGCACTGAGTGGCTCATGTATCTGAAGTTCATTTACCGTAGCTAGAGTCCCTGGTGCATCCATTCTCTCTGTCTATTTCACTTCTCTCAATTTTCTCTGCTTGCAGATAAATAAAATATTAAAAAAGAGAGCTTTTACAGGGCTAGGAAAATGGTACACTAGTTAAAGGCATATGCTTGCAAGCCTGAGGACCCAAATTTGTAAAGCTCAGATGTAAGATGGCGTATGCTTCTGTAATCCCACTGTCAGTGCACAATGGGTGGAAGAGCCAAGAGAACCCAGAGGCTTATGAGCCAGCTAGACTAGTACATGCAGCAGTGGCAAGAAAACCTGTCTCAAAAAGAAGGTGGAGGGCTAGAGAGACGGCTTGTCAGTTAAAGCGCTTGCCTGCAAAGCCAAAGGATCCAGGTTTGACTCCCCAGGACTTAGTAAGCCAGATGCAGAAGATGGCACATGTGTCTGGAGTTCGTTTGTAATAGCTGGAGGCCCTTGTGTGCCCATTCTCTGTTTCTCTATCTGCCTGTTTCTATCAAATAAATAAATAAAAATTAAATTAAATTTAAAAAAAGAAGGTGGAAGCCGGGCGTGGTGGCACATGCCTTTAATCCCAGTACTCAGGAGGCAGAGGTAGGAAGATCACCATGAGATTGAGGTCACCCTGAGACTACATAGTTAATTCCAGGTCAGCCTGAGCCAGAGTGAGACCATACCTCGAAAAACAAGACATGACAAAACAAAACAAAACAACAACAACAAAAAAAAGAAGGTAGAAGGAGAGGAAGGATGGCCCAAGGTTGATCTCTGACCTCCACATTCATGGTGCACGTGTGTGTGTGTTTACACATGGACACCTAAGTAAATTAAAAAATATTATTTATCTATTTGAGAGGGAGAATGAAGCAGATATATATATATATATATATATATATATATATATATATATATATATCTGATATATATTCATAGAGAGAGAGAGAGGGAGAGAGAGAGAGAGAGAGAGGGAGGGAGGGAGGGAGGGAGGGAGGGAGGGGATGGGCATGCCAGGGCCTCTAGCCACTGCAAACAAACTCTAGATGCATGTGCCACCTGGTGCATCTGGCTTTATGTGGGTACTGAGGAATCAAACCTGGGTCCTATGGCTTTACTGGCAAGTACCTTAAATTGCTAAGCCGTCTCCCCAGCCCTCAAGTAATTTTTTTTTAATGTGAAAGAAAGAGAGAGGCATACAGACAGCCGGGGATGGGCGGGGGGGGGGGGGAGAGGGAGAGAGAATTGGTATGCCAGGGCATCCAACCATTGCAATTGAACTCCAGATGCTTGTGCCCCCTTGTGTGCATGTGCAACTTTGTGCACTTGTGTCTGGCTTATGTGGGACCTGGTGAATTGAACATGAGTACTTATCTTTGCAGGCAAGTGCCTTAACTGTTAAGCCATCAAGCCTTCAAGTTAATTTTTATTTATTTATTTTGGTTTTTTTGAGGTAGGGTCTTGCTCTAACTCAGGCTGACCTGGAATTAACTATGTAGTCTCAGGGTGGCCTCAAACTCAGGGCAATCCTCCTACCTCTCCCTCCCAAGTGCTGGGATTAAAGGCATGTGCCACCGCACCTGGTTCTATTTTATTTTATTTAAAAATTATTTATTTATTTATTAATATTATTATTTGGTTTTTCAAGGTAGGGTCTCACTCTAGTCCAGGCTGACCTGGAATTCACGATGTAGTCTCAGGCTGGCCTTGAACTCATGGCGATCCTCCTACCTCTGCCTCTCAAGGGCTGGAATTAAAGGCATGTGCCACCATGCCTGGTCCTTAAGTAAATGTTTAATAAGTGAACTAGCCTCTCCCAGAAACATGATGGAAAGCTTTTATTTTGTGTATGAGATTTTACTGTGAAAGTACATGACATGCAGTGTAATTCCTGCCATGTGGCTATGTTGTTCAGATGTTACATGGGTAGGAAAAAGGACCTGAGGGGTTTGGAGGTAACCATATTTCATCTCCCACCTGCCACTACCATCATTCTGTGTGTTTTCTTGTTCTTTCCCCCATGTTTTGTTGGAGGGAGGAAGAGGGGGCATAATGGAGACAGAACTCTTGCACATACTAGGGAAGAGCTCCACCCCCTGCCTAAGTTTTCTTGTTAAATGTTTCCATTTTCATGCAATCCTGGTTGTGCAACTGAGACAGTTCAAACTTGGGGTTTGGCGTGTGGGCCCAGAGCCACTTCCTTCCTGCTGTGGGGCTCGTTGATGGGGAATTTGGACTGCTGTCCCAATCAGCAGCAGAGAGCGGCCCCTCCTTCTCCCACGGAGAACAGGGTTCCTGTGTGCTCCCTTGGAACTTTCCATAGTCCACTCCTTTTCTGACCTCATGGAGCCACAAAACATGGTTAGATCCATTCCCCAGGGCTGCTGGAGATTTGCCTCTGGAGCTGGATCTATTGAAATGAGACCCTCAGGCCAGGATCAGTGTCTGTGGATTCTAGGACTCATTTGAACCAACAAGCACCTTCTTTATGACTCCTGTTCTTCCTGTTTTCTAGATGTAGAAAAATCAAGTAGTATCCAGTCTGGACTATGGAGTGAGTTCCAGGTCACCCTGGGATAGAGTGATATCCTGCCTCAAAAAAGTAATTAGGCTGGGACTGGAGAGATTGCTTAGCAGTTAAGGCATTTGCTTGCAAAGCCAGTGGACCTTGGTTCAATTCCCTAGGACCTGGGTAAGCCATTTTTAGAAGGTGGCACATGTATCTGGAGTTCATTTGCAATGGCTAGAGGACCTAGCATACCCATTCTCTCTCTCTCTCTCTCTGCCTGCCTCTTTCTCTCTTTCAATTAAATAAATAAAAATATTAAAAAATTAATCAACTTGACCAAAATCATTTAACTTGCAAATGATAGGGTCAAGATGGAAACAGGTCTACTTAGCTTTAAGCCATACTTTGGTAGGTCATTAGGCATCAACTATCACTTTCCCCCTCAGAAAAATGGGTATTTTCAGGTGTGGTTTTTGGTCCCTGGGAGGAGGTACTAGGTCAGCTTGGGTTACATGAGACCATCTCAAAAAATAAATGCATAATTCTTTCTCTTTACTTTCCTGGCAAACCAGGAAACTTCAAAGCATAAGAGATGGCATTTGATTTGTTTGTGATTCCTTCAGTCACTGGGGATTGTGGGAGAATGAAGAGAGGCCATGAGCAGGGATGTTAAACTGGTCCCAGGTTTGCAGAGTGGGGGTGGGAGTGGGGACAGAATGAATTGTTGTCATACTCCTGTTGTGCCCCATGCTGTAGGTATTCAGACAACAGTCAGCTTAGATGCCTTATGCTTCAGTAACATAGACTCCACAACAAAGACCCATTGCTCACTCGTGGGAGCTCTAACATGGGCCAGGCCATCCGGAAATCTCATTTGGAACCATGGTCACTGTGACAATGAAGAGGCTCACTGGCTCTTGGTTTCTTTGTTCCCAAGGCACTTTATTGGCCAGAACCAGGTACATGGGCTGCAGCTTCATTGCAAGAGAGCCCAGTATTTGAGAGGACACACTGCCTCAGCTTTAGGTCACCTTAGTTCAATGGATTATAAAAAGGGTTTTTGTAACCCTGACCTGTAAAGTCCCACATGGTTTCAACGCTGTCCAGCTTTCTGACCTCTTTTCTATCAATTTCCTCTTCATTTGGCTCAGCCACTAGGGTCTGCCTTCATTTGGGGAGGCTTATCTGCCTCAGGACCTTTGCACACGATGTTGCTTGGAACACTGGTCTTTCATACTTCCCCTGTGTTTTTCTCAGGGTTTATTCTCATTATCTTTGTTGCTTTGCTTAAAGGACCCTCACAGCAGCTTTCCATGATTGCATGTAGGTCTGTGAGGCAGGTACCCCACCATCAAGTTTCTTGTCAATGTATGAGTCCTCCCATTTTTTTTTTTTTTGGCTTTTTTCATTTGGTGTTTCAAGGTAGGGTCTCACTCTAGCCCAGGCTGATCTGGAATTCACTGTGTAGTCTCAGGGTGGTCTTGAACTCATGGCGATCCTCCTACCTCTGCCTCCCGAGTGCTGGGATCAAAGGTGTGTGCCACCATGCCCAGCTTCCTCCCACTTTAGAATGAGATGATTTTTTTTTTTTTTGCAGTGTTGGAGACTCATTCCTTGCACATGTACTGTAATATTGAGC
The DNA here is from genome assembly GCA_036346955.1 of Dipus sagitta. NCBI lineage: Eukaryota > Metazoa > Chordata > Mammalia > Rodentia > Dipodidae > Dipus > Dipus sagitta. The sequence goes on from CM070787.1 coordinate 53,011,391, forward strand.
TACACCCCAAGCCTCTAGCTTCATGTCAGGGTGTATGTTTATTTATTTATTTGAAAGCAGAGAGAGAGAGAGAGAGAGAGAGAGAGAGAGAGAGAATGGATGCTACAAACTCCAGATGCTTGTGCCACTGTACATCTAGCTTTACGTGGTTTCTGGGGAATCAAACCTGTGTTGTTAGACCTTGCAGGCAAGCATCTTATCTGCTGAGCCATCTCTCCAGCCCTGGGTGTATGCTTTTAAAAATATCTATCTATCTATCTATTTATTTATTTATTTATTTATGAGAGAGAGAGAGAGAGAGAGAGAGAGAGAGAGAAGGCCCATACTAGGGCCTGTAGCCACTGCAAACAAACTCCAGACGTATGCGCCACCTTGTGCATTTGGCTTACGTGGCTACTGGGGAATAAAATCTAGGTACTTCGGCTTTGCAAACAAGCACCTTAACCACTAAGCCATCTCTCCAGCCCAGCCCTGGGCACATGTTTTGATAAAGGATCGTTCTCAGTATCCAACACTGAGCAAATAATGCACAATGAGTTGCCACAGCTGTGGTGGGTATGGTCTGTTTGAGGAACCAGGGATGGACAATTGGGAAGATGGGTCACAGTTTCATTTGCCCAACTGTGACTTGCTAGATTTTTTTGTCTCCCCCCCCCTCCCAGGTATGTTCTCTCTCTGTTCCTCAGATGTGGCTGAATAACTTTAGTTTGCTCCACCCACAACCCAACTTGAGAATTAAAACAAGTACATAAATATTGCATCACTGTTTACCTTAAGGGGGAAAAGGTAGGGGGATTTCCAGAGTGTGCTCAGAGTCTTCTCTGCCCCAAGCAGCCAGGGGATGAGGCCCTGGGGTCAGCTAAGGCCTCAGCACAATAGGCCACCTTTATCCTTTCCACTGAGGGAAGTCAGGCAGAAATCAGTAGGCTGAGCACATAGGTTTCAGTTTCTTCAAGTGGAGAACAGACACAACAATTGGACCTAATTTTTGATTTTTTTTTTTTTGGTTCTTTTTGAGGCATGATCTCACATCAAGGTGGGCCTTGAACTCCTGATCTATCTGCCTCTACCTCTTGAATATTAGGATTACAGGCAGGTGCCACCATACCTGGCTTTTGTTTTGTTTTGTTTTGTTTCAGATAAGATTTCACTGTGTAGCCCATGTTTATCTGGAACTTACTCTGTAGCCCAGGCTAATCTCAAACTCATGGTAGTCCTCCACCACACCAGGCTATATTCAGCTGGGTATTTGTCCCTGAGCTGTTACATGACCCTCATATAAAACACTTGTGAGTAGCCAGCCTGATGATGACAGTGGGAAGTACAATGGCTGAGAACTCTCTCCTTTCTTTTTTTCTTTCCCTCTCCCCTTCTTTCTTTTTCTTTCCTTCCTTCCTTCTTTCTTTCTCTCTCTCTCTCCCTTTTTTCTTTTCTTTTCCCTCGTCTTTGTCCGTCCTTCCTTCCTTCCTTCCTTCTTTCCTTCTCTCTCTCTCTCTTTTTGGAAACAGGGTTTCATGTCTCTTAGGAGGGCCTCAAATTTATGTAGCTGAGACTGACTCTGAGCTCCTGCTCCTCCTGTCTCTGAGTGCTGCTGGGATTACAGGCATGCATCACTACATCAAGTTTATGCAGGCTTGGCGATGGAACCCAGGGTTTCATGCATGCTAGGTAGGTTCTCTACCAGTTGATCCACATCCCCAGCCTTGGCTTACATCTTTTTCTTTTTCATTTTGTTTTCAAGGTAGAATCTCTCTCTAGCCCAGGCTGACCTTGAATTCACCCCGTAGTCTCAGCCTGGCCTCAAATTCACAGAGATTCTCCTACCTTAGCCTCCTGAGTGCTGGGACTAAAAATGTGTGCCACCACTTTTATTTTTTAATTATTTTTGGTTTTTTAGGTAGGGTCTCACTCTAGCCTAGGCTGACCTGGAATTCACTATGTAGTCTCAGGGTGGCCTTGAATTTACGGCAATCCTCTTACCTCTGCCTCCTGAATGTTGGGATTAAAGGTGTGTGCCACCACACCTGGTAGCTTACATCTTTTGAATACCTATTTCACCCTCATGGCAGCCCCTGGGTTCCTTTGCCAAAGGAGGGAGCGGGGCTGAGAGCTCACCTTGCCAGTGAGGCCACTATGAGGACCTAATTGACAGGTGCTGGCCGGAGCACTGCTGGGTCACAGGTTAGCTTCCAGGAAGTGCTTCTTGCCTAACAGAGGAGCTGGACATTGAGAAATGTAGAGCCAAGAGAGAAAGAAGTCACACCCATGGGCACACATGGGGCTGATGAACCATGTAGGGGCCTAGGTAGCACTTTGCCCTGTCCTTTGTTGTCCTGCTGCCCAGCCGTGCCACCCTACTCACTCTGGATTAAGCCTGAAGGAGAGCTGGCCAAAACACCTTGACTCAGAACCAATATGATACCAACAGCCACCAAAGCTGTAGGCAAACTTAGCCCAGCCAGCACCTGTTTTCATCTGGGGTCTGCCCAGGACGGAGGGATTGAGCAGCCCACCCATCTTTGTGCGATGAGGCTGGTAGTGCACTCACAGGTGGGTCTCTGCTTTTCCCACCGCTGCCCAGCTCCTGTGCTGTTTGCCCCTGTGGCTACTAGGTCGCTCCTAAGTATCTGGGAAGCAGGTGAGCTGTCTATTCACAGGTTCTCCCCCTCCCCTTTCCCTCTTCTTTCTCCTCCTCCATTTTCCCTCCTCCTTTTTCTCTGCTGCTTTATTTTTCTGGCAAGGTTTTATTAGAAGAGAAAGTGTAAGTAGAAAATGAAAGTAAAGTAGAAAAGCTCCTGAGCTGGGAGGGACCCCAAGTAGGTAGACGAATGTTTTTTGTTTCTTCTTTTTTTTTTTAGCTAGTGTACAAAGTAGATTTCACTATGACATTTTCCCACATATATATTATTATACATTGCACATGTTTTCCTCCTACTGCCTTGCCCCTCTTTCTTCCTTCTGGTCTACTTCCTTCCCCCTCCCAATACCTTTTTTGCATATATATTTAGATTCTGCATATGAGAGAAAATAGGATATTTTGTCTTTCTTTCCCCCATTATCCTCTCTTTTCCCTGCTTGATTTAGAACCCTTTGTGTCTCCCACATCTCCCCCCCTCTTTTTTTTTTCTGGTTTTTCGAGGTAGGGTCTCACTCTAGCCCAGGCTGACCTGGAATTCACTATGGAGTCTCAGGGTGGCCTCGAACTCACGGCGATCCTCCTACCTCTGCCTCCCGAGTGCTGGGATTAAAGGTGTGCGCCACCACGCCCGGCCCCCCCTCTTTTTTTTTGAGGTAGGGTTTCACTCTAGCCCAGGCTGACCTGGAATTCACTATGTCATCTCAGGGTGAACTCAACGGTGATTCTTCTTCTTCTGCCTCCCGAGTGCTGGGATTAAAGGCGTGTGCCACCATGGCCAGTCCCACATCCCTTTTTTGGCATGTTTGTGTGGTATGCATGCATATGTATGTTCATGTTCATATGTGTATGTGTGTGTGTCAGAGGTCTATGCTGGGTGTCTTCCTCAATCACTATGCCTTTAAAATTTTTTTAAAATAATTTTTTAAATTTATTTTAGAGAGATAGAGAAATAGGCAGGGGAAAAGAAAGAGAGAGAGAGAGAGAGGGGAGAGAGAGAGAATGGGTGCGCCAGAGCCTCCAGTCACTGCAAATGAACTCCAGATGCATGTGTCCCCTTGTACATCTGGCTTATGTGGGTCCTGGGGAATTGAACCTATGTTCTTTGGCTTTGTAAGCAAGCACCTTAACCACTAAGCAATTTCTTCAGCCCCTAAAATTTTTTAAAATTTCTTTTCACTTATTAGAGACAGAGAGGGAGAAAAAGAGAGAATGGGTGCAACAGGGCCTTCAGCCATACCCCCTTTTTTTTTTTTGTTATTTTGAGGTAGGGTCTCGCTGTAGCCCAGGTTGCCCTGGAATTCACTACGTAGTCCCAGACTGGCATCAAACTCACGGTGATCCTCCTACCTCTGCCTCCCAAGTACTAGGATTAAAGGTATGTGCCACCATGCCTGACCTTTTTTTTTTTGAGAAGGGTCTGTCATTGAATCTGGATCTCACTGCTTCAGCTAGCCAGGCTATCCAGCATATCCAGCAAGCCCTGTCTCTACTTTCCCAGTGCTGGGATTACAGGTGCCTTTTACAACAGTGCTGGGGATCCAAACCCAGGTCCTTCTGCTTGCATAACCAGTACTTTACTGACTGAGCCATCTCCCCAGCTCCCTTTTAACTTTTTTTTTTAACCTATATGTGTATATTTATTTAAATCTAGATTCTACATATGAGGTAAATCATGTGATGTTTGTCTGTCTGAGTCTGGCTTCCAGAGGGTTTTTTTGTTTTTTTTTGTAAGACAAGGTCTCATGTAGCCCAGGCTGGCCTCAAAGTCACCATGTAGCTAAGACTCACTTTAAGTTCCTGCTCCTTTTGCCCCCACCTCCATGCCTAGCTCCAGAGATTCTTAACCTAGGCTTCTCCACTTGGGAGAGGGAGAGCTGAGTGCTAATGGCATTTGTATAATCTACATGCCCTGGCCCTGGCTGGTGGTGGGATGTTTCTCATCATACTGAGATGTGGGATGGCCTTGGGGGTGTAGGGTTATGACACTGTGACTCCACTAAAAAGGCAAGAGCCCCAGATGATCAAGTACAGGTCTTCAGGTTCACAGCTGAAGAATGCAGGTTGTGTCCATGTCAAGTTCAGTTCTACCATCTGGTGTTGGTCTGAGCTTTGGATTTTTATCTCCCTAGCATCTTCTATGGCTGCTTAAAGAGTGGTCAGGATGGCTGCTTAGGAGCTAAGGCTGCTTCCTGGGGACACGGAGGGAGAGGCACGTTTTCTCCCAGTGCGGTTTTCACAGTGGGGAAGAAAGAAGGCAGGACATGTCCCACGTCAGCAACTGTGGAGTACAAATGGGGATGTTGATGTTGAAAAAGGAAAAAATATATATGTGCATGTGCATACGTGTGTGTGTATGATATAATATGACTTGATCTAAAGCCAAAGTGCGCTAGTGGGGATTTCTCAGGAAATTCATGGGCCTGATCTCAGGCTGTTGGCTGACATCTGTGGCTGGGTGTGGCCCTCCAAGTGTGACGAGGTGCCTCCAATGTAGTTGGAGGGGTGTCACCCCAAAATGATGAAAAGTTTCCTCCAGGTCATAGCCCTCCTATGCTACCCCTCCCAGTGTGTGTCTCCCCACCTCCAATACGCCCATGTGACACTGCCCGGTGCAGGCCACCACATGTCACTGTGGAGAGAGCAGGAAGGAGACAAAAGTTGGACTCTCCCTAGAATGAAAACACAGTGAATAATAGTTTTGTGTTCCTCCAGGGTGGAGCCCACAGATGTCAACCACAAATGGCTGGTGACCTTGATGTTCCTTGATGGGTGGGACTGAGAATGGGACTCTGAGGTTAATTAAGTAAGGCCATGATGACCCCCTCACCTCTACATTACTGATGAGGAAACAGGATGCCTCATCTTCTACGGCCCTGAGCAGTGTGTGTGCAGGAGGTGCTTTAAGGAGCTTGTTCCATGCTGTTGTCCTGCAGGAGGTGGCTGTTAGGAGCCCTTCACCAGCCAGCAGCACCAGGGGAACCACCTCTCCCTTTTACTTCATACACATGTCCTGAGGATGCTGCTGGCATGCCCTGTGACGACCAGGGGGTCTCCATCCTCGGCTCTCTGGGGAGGGAGGGAGGCTAGCTAGAGAGCAGAGGCTGGACAAGAAGAGGCTTTCTCACCCTGCTGCTGGGATGGGACCCCATCTTTCTGCACTGTCTCCCTCAGTTGGTCTCAGCACCTCTTCAACTCTCAGTTTCTTCACTGAAGATATCTTGGGCCTTTGGGGAGAGGTGTTGAATGAACAATGTCAAGTGTACATTTTGGATAGTCAATAAAGACATGAAGGGAGCTGGGCGTGATGGCTGCATGCCTTTAATCCCAGCACTTGGGAGGCAGAGGTAGGAGAATCACTGTGAGTTCGAGGCCACCCTGAGACTACATAGTGAATTCCAGGTCAGCCTGGGTCAGTGTGAGACCCTACTTCAAAAAACCAAAACAAACCAAAAAAGACATGAAGGGGCTGGGGAGATATTTCAGATGTTAAGAATGTTTTCTGTGTAAGCAAGAGGGCCTAAGAGGACGTAAGACAGCCAGAGTTCAATTCCCCAGCACCCGTGTAAACAACTGGGTATGGCCATGCATGTCTATAACCCTGGCCCTGCAGGGATGAGGGGAGCAGAGACTGAGAGCTCACTCACTTAGTAAACAGCAAAAAATGGCATTCCTAGATTGAATGAGAGACTGTCTCAAAGGAACAGGCAGATGAATGAAAAGAGGACACCCAGTGTTCTCTGGTCTTGGCATACATGTGTACAGGGTGCACTCATCTGTACACACATGTATATACATTATACACATATCACATCACACCATACATATGTAACACACACACACACACACACACACACAAACACACACACACGTTTAAAAAAGTAGGGCTGGAGAGATGGCTTAGTGGTTAAGGTGCTTGCCTGTGAAGCCTAAGAACCCAGATTCAATCTCTCTCCAGACTCCAATTAAGCCAGATGCACAAAGGTGAGGCAAGCACAAGGTCACACATGCCCAATAGGTGGCATAAGCGTCTGGAGTTCAGTTGCAGGAACTGAGGCCCTGGAGTGCCAATTCTCTCTCTCTCTCTCTCTCATTCTAAAAAAAAAAAAGCAAGTCAGATTGTTGGAATCTAGTGATGGTCTGCTTACAAATCTGAGCCAGGCCCATTCCCAAGACAAGTATAGCTCACACCAGTTCTAGGCACTATGTTAACTGCTTTCCATCTAACAGTCTTGTTAGCATTGTATCATTGGCTAAAGTCATACGTCTTTTAGCTACAATAAAGGTGAAAAATAACTTACAATTTTTTTTTGAGGTAGGTCTCACTTATTGTATTTATTTATTTGCAAGCAGAGAGGGATAGAGAGAGGAGAGACAGAGACAATGCACACACCACCACCTCTAGTCACTGCAAACAAACTCCAGACGCATGTGCCACCTTGTGCATCTAGCTTACGTGAGTACTGGACAAATGAACCTGGGTCCCTAGGCTTCACAGACAAGTGCCTTAACTGCTAAGCCATCTCTCTAGCACCCACCCACCCCCATTTTCTTTTCTTTCTTTCTTTTTTTGAGGTAGGGTTTCACTCTAGCCCAGGCTAGACCTGGAATTCACTATGTAGTCTTAGGGTGGCCTCAAACTCATAGTGATCCTCCTAACATCTGCCTCCAAAGTGTTGGGATTAAAGGTGTGAGACACCACACCTGGCCCAAAAATTTTTAAAGGGAAAATTTTTAAGGGGACCTGGGATATGCTGAGTCAGTAAAGTGCTTGCCTTATAAAGTTGAGGACATGAGTCTGACCCCTAGTACCTATGTAAATGCTCAACATGGTGTCTGTAGTCCCAGCACTGGGGAGATGGAGGCAGGGAGTCTCTGGGACCAGCCAGTCTAGCCTAACTGGTGAGCTCTAGGCCAATGAGAGCCCCTCTCTAAAAAAATGGATGATGTTTCTGAGGACCACACCCAAGATTGTCCTCTGGCCTCTACATTTTCCCTGACATGTGCACACACATGAATATGTGCACACATATACATACATGTGGATCTGCAGTGGTCCTCCTGCCTATTAAGTAATGGGATAATAGAGGTGCACTACTAGACTGAACTTCCTTTGTCCTTTCTCAGTGTCCCTGGTGCTGGGGTTAAAGGTGTGACCACCACACCAGGCTCACAATTTGTTTTTTAAATAATGCTGCTTTTCTTCTTCTTTTTTTGGTTTTTGTTTTCTTTTAATTGTTATTATGAGAGTGGGAGAGGGCGAAGGAGAAAGAGAATAGGTGTGACAGGGCCTTTAGCCACTGCAAATGAACACCAGATTTATGCACCACCTTGTGCATCTGGCTTTACATGGGTACTGGGGAATTGAACCCAGGCCGTTAAGCTTTGCAGGACGTGCCTTAACAGCTGAGGCATATCTCCAGCCCCACAATTTGGTTTTTATCTGAAGTGAAGAGATGGAAAGACCTGGACTAAGGAGTCTTGACATTAGGAGCCATAATGATCTGTAAGCAGGGCAGTGATGTGGCCAGACCTATATTTCAGTTGCAGCCTGATGTGGGCACAGGCTGGCTAGAGGCTGGGCATGCAGGAAGATGAAGTGGGGCATTGTGGAAGAAGGGAGGAAGCTGACCAAGTCACTCCGAGAAACTGGATGGAGCCAGCATCTGTATGCTCTCCCAGCACCTTTGGAATTTCCCAAAGCCATGCCAAGGGGAAGTGAGGATACTTATTCCTTATTTCTGCAGCCAGCCCTGCCTGCCTCTGATCTTGTGCAAGCCACTTAATGTGCTTAGTGCTGTCATCTGACACAGGGACAAAATGAAACATGTTGAGTGGGTTTACCATCTCTGAGGCTGGGCGTTGTCATGCCCATCAATACACTAAGCAGATAGAAGGCTGCATCTAGAAGTGCAAACACATGAGGCACATAGAATTCAAGATGAGACCCTGGTCTCTGGCTTCCAGACCCTGCCTCTACATAATGCCCCACGTTCTAAAACAGTAGCAATTTTCTTTGCTCCTTCACCTCTTGGCATTTCCAGAGGTTGAGAGACCTTCTGGGTCTGTGGCCACTTTTTAAAAAAGATTTTTGGTTTATTTTTATTTATTTATTTGAGAGCGACAGAGAGAGAAAGAGGCAGGGAGATATATATATGTATATATATATATATATATATATATATATAGAGAGAGAGAGAGAGAGAGAGAGAGAGAGAGAGAGAGAATGGGCGCACCAGGGCTTCCAGCCACTGCAAATGAACTCCAGACATGTGCGCCCCCTTATGCATCTGGCTGATGTGGGTCCTGGGGAATCGAGACTCGAACTGGGGTCCTTAGGCTTCACAGGCAAGTGCTTAACCGCTAAGCCATCTCTCCAGCCCTGTGGCCACTTTTTGAAGAAATGTGAGGACAAACAGGAAAAGGGCCAGCCTGTGAGGCCCAGTGCCTTTCCAGACCCAGGTATTCTTTTTTTTAGAAAAACTTTTTAAATTGGCAACTTCCATAATTATAGACAATAAACCATGATAATTCCCTTCCACCACCACATTCCTCTTCACAAATCCACTCTCCATCATATCCCCTCCCCTCTCAATTAGTTGCTCTTTTATTTTGATGTCATCATCTTTTCCCCCTATTATGAGGGCCTTCTGTAGGTAGTGCCAGGTACTGCAAGGTCAGGGATATCAAGGCCAAATTATTTGTGGAAGAGTGCATTGTAAGCAGTCCTACCCTTCCTTTGGCTCTTACATTCTTTCAGCCACCTCTTCTGTAATGGTCCCTGAGCCTTGGAAGGTGATAGACATGTTTCAGTGCTGAACACTCCTCTGTCACTTCTAAGCACTATGGTGCCTTTTGAGTCATCTCAAGGTCACTGCCATTTGAAAAGAGAAGCTCTCTAACCAAAAATGAGAGTAACATTAATATACAGGTATGAATGTTAAGAAGGGTGCTTAGGCCTCCTTTGGTGGGCATAATATAGCATTTAGCTAGACAACAGCAGACCTTACACTCCTAGGGCTTGTGGCCTCCCTGGCCATAGGCTTTGGACTAGGTTTTCAGTACCAGGCTTTTATTGTTTCCTGTGGAGCAGGCCTCCAGTCCAATTAGAGAGCAGCTGGTTTCTCCTATAACAGACATGCCACTATTGCACCTGTTAGGTCATTGGGCCTGGCTGGCCCAACTTAAGACTTGCAGTGTCCACTGTTGTTTATCTCCACTGATGACTTCTCTCTTTCCCATGGAGCTGCATGCAGCATAGCCTTTTCTAGATTTTTGTCAGCTGATCCACAGGGAGAAGGTTTTTAGCTAAGCCGTAGCTTGATTTCTTAATGACCTTGTAACCAAAGCATGTGGAGTCTTCAGTAATAGGGTCTTACCATGTATTTCTGGTGGGAAACCAAGAGTCTTTGCAATGGCTTGTAATGTTTTGGGGGCATCAGAGACCTCCCTGGCCAACAACTCCCTAGAAGGTATCCCATCCCTGCCACTGAAAATTTTCTATTAATAATCTATGACTTCTGGGTGCACCATTATCCAGAAAAGTAGATTTCCATATGGCTTATTCATAACATCTTGAATTTTGATTAACCCTCCCCCACCCTTCCTTTACTCAATTTCTACCCCGACCTCACTTAGACCATTTCACTCGCAGTAATCTGTCCATGTACTTACATATATACAACACCATCTCCTTAAATCCACCCCTCTCCTCCCTCCCTTAGAGCCCCTTTCTAGATTACTGGCTGCTGCTACTAATTTTCACTCCAACTCACAGACAAGCATAAACATTTGTAGCTAGGATCCACATATAAGAGAGAATATGCAGCGCTTGGCTTTCTGGGCCTGGGTTACCTCACTTAGTATAATCCTTTCTGGATCCATACATTTCCCTGCAAATTTCATAATTTAATTTTTCTTTACCACTAAATACAACTACATTGTATAAATGTGCTACATCTTCATTATCCACTCATTAGTTGAGGGACATCCAGGCTGGTTCCATTTCCTAGCTATTGTGAATAAAGTGACAATAAACATGGACAAGCAAGTATCTCCAAGCCTAAAAGTGTTATAGGTGGGTCATATGGTAAGTCTATATTTAGCTGTCTCAGGAACCTCCACACTGATTTCCACAATGGCTGGACCACATTGCATTCCCTCAACAGTGTAGAAGAGTTCTTGTTTTTCTATATCCTTGCCAACATTTATTGTCATTTGTTTGCTTTTTTAAAAATTTGTTTTCTTAATGATAACCATTCTGACAGGAATAAGATAGAATCTCAAAATACTTTTAGGTTGTATTTTCCTGATGGATAAGGATGTAGAACATTTTTTATGTCTATATGCAATCTGTATTTCTTCTTTTGAGGACTCTATATTTAGTACCATAGCCTATTTTCTTTTAATTGGGTTGTTTGATTTCTTATTATTTATTTTTTGGGGTTCTTTGTATATTCTGGAAATTAATCTTCTGTCAGTTGTATAGCTGGCAAAGATTTTCTCCCATTCTGTAGGTTGCCTCTTTGCTCTAGTCACACTGTCCTTTGCTGTACAAAAGCTTTTTGCTTTTTCATTTAATGTTATTATTATTATTTTTTTTGGGTTTTCTGGCCCAGGTTGACCTGGAATTCACTGTGTAGTCTCAGGGTGGCCTCGAACTCACGGCAGTCCTCCTACCTCTGCCTCCCAAGTGCTGGGATAAAAGGCATGTGCCACCACACCCGGCTGTACAAAAGCTTTAAAAATTTTTTCTTTTTTGGTTTGTTTGTTTTGAGGTAGAATCTTACTGTAGCCCAGGCCAACCTGGAATTCACCATGTAGTCTCAGGGTGACCTTGAACTCACAGAGATTCTCCTACCTCTGCCTCCCGAGTGCTGGGATTAAAGGTGTGTGCTACCATGCCTGGCTAAAGCCTTTTAATTTTATGAGGTCCAGTAGTTGATTAGTGGTTTTATTTCCTGAGCAGCAGGGATTATATTCAGAAAATCATTGCCTATGCCAATATGTTGAAGGGTTTCCCCTACTTTTTTCTCTAGTAGTTTCACAGTTTCAGGTCTGAAATTAAGGTCTTTGATCCATTTGGACTTGATTCTTGTGCATGGAGAGAGAGAAGGATCTATTTTCATCCTTCTACAGATAGATACTCAGTTTTCCCAAGACAATTTGTTAAAGAAGCTGTCTTTTCTCCAATGAATATTTTTGGCATTTTTGTCAAAAATCAGATGGTTGTAGCTGTCTGGATTTACATCTGGGTCCTCTATTCTGTTCCATTGATCTGTATATCTGTTTTTATGGCAGTACCATGCTGCTTTTGTTACTATGTATCTGTAATATAGCTTAAAATCAGGTATGGTGATACTTACTAGCCTTATTTTTGTTGCTCAGAATTGTTTTGGTTATTTGAGGATTTTTTTGTGCTTCCAAATGAATTCTAGGATTTTTTTTTTTTTCGTGAAGAATGCCATTGGAATTTTTTTTTTTTTTTGAGGTAGGGTCTCACTCTAGCTCAGGTTGACCTGGAATTCACTATGTAGTTTCAGGGTGGCTTTGAGCTCATGGCGGTCCTCCTACCTCTGCCTCCCAAGTGCTGGGATTAAAGGCATGCGCCACCATGCCCGGTTTTGCCATTGGAATTTTGATGGAGATTGCATTAAATGTGTAGATTGATTTTGGTAAGATTGACATTTTCACACTATTGATTCTTCTAATCTAAGAACATGAAATATCTTTCTACTTCCTAGTATCTTCTGCAATTTCTGTCTTGAGTGTTTTAAAGTTCTCATTGTAGTGATCCTTAACTTTCTTGGTTAGGTTTATTCCAAGGTACTTTATCTTTTTTGAGGTAATTGTGAATGGGAGTGATTCCCGATTTCATCCTCAGCATATGTGTTGTTAGTAAATAGGAAGGCTACTGATTTCTGTGTGTTTATTTTGTATCCAGCTGCATGGCTATAGGTGTTTATCAGCTCTAACAGTTTGCTGGTAGAGTCTTTAGGGTCCTTTATGTATAGATTCATGTCATCTGCAAATAATGATAATTTGATCTCTTCCATTCTGATTTGTATCCTTTTTATGTGTGTCTCCTGCCTTATTTCCATAGCTGAGTCTTCTAGTACCATATTAAATAATAATAGGGACAGTGGACATCCTTGTCTTGTTCCTGATTTTAGTGAAAAAGCCTCAAGTTTTTCTCCATTTAGTATTATGTTGGCTGTAGGCCTGTCATAAATAGCCTTTATTATGTTGAGATATGTTCTATCTATTCCCAGTCTCTGTAGGACTTTTATCATGAAGGGATTTTGGAGTTTGTCAAATGCTTTTTCTGCATCTAATGAGATGATCATGTGATTTTTGTCCTTTAGTCAATTTATATAGTGTGTTACATTTATCAATTTACATATGTTGAACCATCCCTGCATCTCTGGGATAAAGCCTACTTGGTCGGGGTGAATGATCTTTCTGATATATTCCTGTATTCTGTTTGACAATATTTTGTTGAGAATTTTTGCATTTATGTTCATATGGGAGATTGGTTTGTAATTTTCTTTCTTTCTTTCTTTCTTTCTTTCTTTCTTTCTTTCTCTCTCTCTCTCTCTCTCTCTCTTTTTTGGTCTTTGTCTGGTTTAGGTATCAGGGTGATGCTGGCTTCATAGGAAGAGTTTAGTAGAATTCCTTCCTTTTCTATTTTATGGAAAAGTTTCAGCAGCACTGGTGTCAGTGTTGTGGCCCTGGCAGTCGGGGGAAGGGAAGATGTGCAGTGTGCCTGGAGTTGTACTGGAGCTGCTCAGCTGTCCCATTTGTGTTCTCCTTCAGCAGCTGCTCAGCTGATCTCTGCTGTCTTCCCCTTCAGGTATTCTTACTGGCTGAGGAGGCTGATGTGAGTGGAAAATTACTTCACTTGGCTTCTTCTGCAGCTCTGAGAGAACTGGGGGACCGCATGGAGTGGGGCTACAGTGGGATCCGATTCTGGCTGGTTTCCTGCTTGCTGAAAGCTCTGGGTCTTTCCTGCTTCACTGCTGTGGTTGATAGTTCCTTATACATCTTCATTTTTCTGTAGAAGAGTGTATTTTGCTGTTTTTCTGCTTATTTCTTCCACTAGGCTGCTTTGCTATGCTGCTGTCTTACCCAAAAGTCCCAGGTATTCTTAATTGAATTAAACTTTTTTTAATTTAATTTTTATTTATTTATTTGAGAGAGGGAGAGAGAGAGAGAGAGAGAGAGAGCGAGAGAGCGAGCGAGAGAGAAATAGATAGGTGCATCAGGGCTTCTAGCCACTACAAAGGAACTCCAGATGCATGCACTACCTTGTGCATCTGGCTTATGTGGGTACTGGGGAATTGAACAGAGGTCCTTTGGCTTTGTAGGCAAATGACTTAACCACTAAGCCATCTCTCCAGACCCTGAATTAAACTTCTTAATGCAAATGTACTTCAGGGAATTAAGAAGCATCTTTGAGGCGTTTCAATCAGCACATAAGACCAAAACTTGGAAAGGTAATGGGTGAAGGTAAATTAATGACAGATGGTCACAACAATGAACAGTTAACAATGACATATATGTAAATACACACTCATAGTACAGTGACGCCCTAAAGGGAAAAGATGGGGTTGGAGATATAGCTCAGTTGGTAGAGTGTTTGCCTACCATTGACATTCTAGAATTGCATGAACTGAGCATGCTGATGCATACGTGTAATCCCCACGCTCCAGAGGTAGATACAGGAGGATCAGAAGTTCAGGGTCATCATTGGCTACATAAGGAGTTTGAGGCCAACCTAGGTTACATGAGATCCTGTCTCAAAAGAAAGGAGAGAGAGTAAAGGAGAAACAAAAGAAGGGTATGGTGCTATACAACTCTAAGCCTATCTACTTAGGAGGCTGAGGCAGGAGGATTGTGAGTTGAAGGTCAGCCTGCACTACATAGTTGGTTGGTTACACACACATGAAGTCCACTTGTATTCTGAAGGCTGTGATGTGAGGATCATTTGAACTCAGACTTGTTTGAGACCAGATAACATAACAAGGTCCTGTCTCAAAATAAAACAACCCAAAAAGAAAAGTGAAAAAAAGCTAACAAAAGAACACATATGGCCTGGGATAGTGCATCTCCGTAGCATGCATAGGGCCCTGGTTTTCATCCTCCGCACCAAGAAACACAATCCTCAAATGCAATAAGCAAACACACACATACACACATACCATTTATTACTCCTCCCACAACACTGGGTCTAGGCATGGAACCCTGAGGCTCATGCATGTTAGACAAGTACTCTACCACTGAGCTATGCCCAGCCCACATTTAGTACCATTTTTATCAAAAGGGGAAAAAAATTCAGTGAGAGCTGTCTGAATAATCAGTGCTATTGTAAGTACCTCAAAGATGCTGACTGACCTTAGGTACTTGTATGAGTGAGGTCTTATTTTTTTAAACATTTTTATTTATTTATTTAAGAGAGTGAGAGAGAGAGAGAAAGAGAGAAAGAGAGAGAGAGAGAGAGAGAGAGAGAGAGAGAGAGAAAGAATATGGGCACACCAGGGCCTCTTGCCATTGAAAACAAACTCCAGACACATGCACCACTTTGTGCATCTGGTTTTATGTAGGTACTGGAGAATTGAACCCAGGCCATCAGGCTTTTCAAGCAATCACCTTTAACACACTGAGTCACTGAGTCATCTCTCCAGCCCATGTGGTCTTGTTTTATCCATGAGGAACTTAGCCAAGGTGTCTTTAGGCCATGAGTCATCTGTGTCTCCCAAAGTCCTGGCCAACATGGCCCTGCACAAGGATTCTAGGCAAGGGACCTCTGTGTTCAGGTTCTAGCCTCACAGCCAGGCCATGGGGAGTTGAGGGAATCTGTAGCTATCCAAGAGTACCTGCTGCACAGAGGAGGAGGACAAGTTGTTCAAGGTCACCAGAGCAGGACGTGGGTGGGAGTTTTGGGGTTTGAGTACTCCTGCCTCTAACCACTGTGTATACTGCTGCCCCCAAGTCTTGCAGGATAAGTTAGATGTGCTTCTAGGCCCTGGTTCCCAGGGCAGGGATGTGGGACAGATGGCAGGAAGATAGCCAGCAATGCTTGCCCAGGGACGTTGATGCCCTGTCCCATGTCTCCATGTCTCCATTGCCACCACCTCTCAGGAGCCAGGGCTGCCTGGGGCTGGCAAGCCAAGGGATCACAGACATGTGAAATTAATGTTCACTGGTGACATTCCTGAAGCCAGAGTCAGGCCTGCCTTTTAGCAGCTTGGGTGTGAGGTAGACATACCCATGTTTGAATTCCTCCTCAGCCTTGCTGTTCTTCAGTTTCTCCATCTGTGAAATGGGGATAAGAACAGAACCCATTCCATTCAGTAGTGAAGAGTCAGACACTTCAACTGGGTGCCATGGCACATGCTTGTAACCATAGTACTCGAGAGGCAGAGGCAGAGGCAGGAGGGTCATTGTACAATTGAGACTAGCTTTATCTCTACGTAGAGTTCTAGGTCAGCCAGGTCTCTATAGTGAGACCCTGTCTCAAAAAAAGGAGGAGGAAGGCTGGAGAGATGCTTGGTGGTTAAGGCGCTTGCCTGCAAAGCCAAAGGACCCAGGTTTGATTCCCTAGTACCCATGCAAAGCCAGATGCATAAAGTGGCACATGCATCTGGAGTTCATTTGCAGCAGCTGGAGTGGTGGTGTGTGTATTGTCTCTGTCTATCTTCTCTCTATCCCTCTCTGCTTGCAAATAAACAAACAAACAAATAAATGAAATAAGCGGGCGTATTGGCACATGCCTTTAATCCCAGCACTTGGGAGGCAGAGGTGGGAGTAGCACCATGAGTTTGAGGCCACCCTGAGACTACAGAGTAAATACCAGGTCAGCCTGGGGTAGAGTGAGACCCTTCCTCAAAAAAAAAAAAAAAAAAAAAAAAAAAAAAGGGAGGAGAAGAAGAAATAGACACTTCAGGGTTCCTTTGTGGAACAGCTGACATTAGTAGCATTCCAGACACCTCAGTGAAGTTGAGTCTCGACAGTTAACTAGACCAAGGAGTCTAGATTATTTCCTGTAGCTGAAGATAATTTTAAAGTACAATTGCAGATAATGGGAAAGGGTCCTCAGGCCAGCGTGATTCTGGTGTTGGCTGCAGCGCGACAGGAGCTCTAGGGAAGTAGGTGGGGGTGAGGAGGCTGCGGCCTCTCTACACCTTTGCTGTCAGCCTTTGCACCACTGGCTTTCCCTAGTGGCCTGGGAAACACATGGGTCCCCACAGGTCTACATGCTCTCTCGGCTTCTCTGCAGCACAGACAGAAGCAGGAAGCTCCTTTTTTTTTTTTTTTTTTTTTTTTTCTGCTGAAGTTTAAACAGGAGAGGAGCCATTCATTTGCCAGCTCAGCATTGCTTGCTTCCTCATGGGAAAGCCCCGGATTCCTTGTTGGGTCTGGACTTAGGCCTGTGGTGACAAAGTTGGCAGGTCAGACTGTACATTCTGCTTAGGGGGCACATGTTTCAGGTGGAGTTTTTGAAGAAAAATTTCTGGTACACAAAGAGTTCATCTTAATATTTTAGAGAACTTTATGAAGAGAGATATGATAGTTAGACATGTGACCCTGAACGCCATCTGTCCATGAGCACCTGCACAGCACTTATGAGACTTAATGCTGCATACTAAGCCCTCTGTGAGTCAGCCCATGGTGGTGACAGTGTGTATGTGTGTGGAGTGAAGCCCCTGGGCCACACCCAGGTGCCATATATGGCTGTTTCACTTCATCTGCTGCGTTGGTGTCTTCCATCTCCCTTCACTTAGATGATTTTTTTTTCTGGCCTTTTCAAGGCAGGGCCTTACTATAGCTGTGGATGATCTGAATCTCACTCTGTAGTCCCTGGCTAGCCTCTGCCGTCTGAGTGCTGGGATTAAAGGTGTGTACTATCATGCCTGGTTTAGATGATTATTTTAAAACATGCTCCAATGGATCCAAAGACCCTTCTTGTTCTTACTGGCCAGTTTCAGTGATGACTCAGTGACCATGGGGGACTACCCTGGGGATATCAAATCAGTGGGTACTCATCCCTTATAGAAACCTACGTACATGCTCTTGAAGTCACCTCCAGGTTACATGCAACACCTACGGCAAGGGGCAAGGCAGCACTGTGTGAATAGTTGTTCCACTGTGTTGCTTGACTGCCATACCTGGTTTCTTTTCTATTCTTGTGAACTAGCTGTGTCTAAATCTTACTGACTTCATGCCAGGCCTCCCCGCCATCCTGCTCCTCGCACCCTACATCCACTGGTGGAGTTCCTGTACCCTCAGGCCCCAGTTGAATGCTCCTTTTCCAACGGAACCCTTCTTGCTAACCATCCTGCATGGTCTTGTCTGTCTCTGAACCCACTTTCCCTGTGTCCGTGTGCTCTGAGGATGGCCTCTCCCCTGGGAACCACAGTAGAAGCCTCTTTGTGTCCTCAGCTGCTCTCCAGTGGCACAGCGCAGGGGAATCCCGAACTGCCGCCCACTCATTGTGTGGTCCTGGGCAGTGCCCACTTCCTGTCCTTCCTGGTCTCCACCTGTCCTTGGAGATGATAAACCACACCTATGCTATAAGTTGTCTGAAGGCTAAATGAGCAACACCCGAGGAGTGTGCCTGCTGCACGTGTTGTTCAGGAAGGTGACATTGGTCTGGAATGAGTCCCAGGCTGAGTGCTGACTCCTGTCCTTCTTTCCAGGGTCCACCACAGCCAGGGCCCAGGAGCAGGCCTCGAACTCACTTCTGTCCAAGGAGACCTCTTGTTCCTTAAAAACCAACCTGCCCACCTTGTCGACTTCTAAGGTAAACAAACGTTTGCTTCTGCCTGTAAACAGTTTCTTCCCCTGAGACATGTGTAGGAGAAGGAAGACCCATTAGATGGATCTAAGCTTCTGAAAGTAAGTGTAGCAGTCACTGAAAAGTAGGGGTTAGGGTTAGATGTGTGGCCTTTGCTGGCTGTGTGGTGCTTAGAGGTGTCAACACAAAAGACACAGCTGTTACTTCAAAGAGAAATATAAGGTAGTTTATTCTGGAGCCAAATATGAGCGATTATGGCCCAGAAACACAGATTTAGGTTACCCCAACTCTATGTTCCAATGTGTTAACAGCTTTATGAAGCTTTTATAATTACAGAACAAAAGCAAGTCATAAATCAAAGCACTTTTCAAATACATTGGCTGACCATCAGGTAGCGGGTTACAGCAAAGCTGGGAAATCTCCACCATAGGCCTCAGATGCTGTCTGATGGCATTCTTAGCCCGTGGGCTGGTGGAAGCTGGGGTCTGTCAGTACATTCCAAAAAAGTTGCACCTGATCAACTGATAATCACCAGGATGTTAGTTCAGACACAGAGGTGGGCGATAAATGGCTATTAAGGGCTAAATAAAATAAAGGTAGCCAAGGTAATTTGGCTCTGGCTTGTAACATTCCATCTCTCTCTGGTCACAAGAGTTTTAGCAGTATATTCAGCCTTATATGAGGTTGTTTGTACAATCACACTACCAACTGGACCCTAACCTCAGTCCAGGATGCACGGTTATGGTGCTGGGTATTGAACCAAGGGCCTCCTGCATGCTAGGAAGTGCTCTACCACCAAGCTGTGTATCTTTAGTCCTTTTTTGTTTTTACATTTTTATTTTGAGACACAATCTTACAAAGTTGCACAGGTGTGTCTTAAACTCCTATTCCTCCTGCTTCAGCCTCCCAGGTAGCTGGGATGATTGGCCTGTGGTGCCAGGCCCAGTGGATCCATACTTCCTGTGGACTTTTCATTGTTTGTGTTTAAACAAGAGCTGGCCAGTAACTGGATCCTCCCACTCCACATGTGTAGGTTATAGATTGCTTTGTAAACCCACCCAGCCCTTTTCAACTCCAAGTTGAGCAATAGTGTGAGTGGTCCTGAACGTTGAGTGATTGGGTTCAGGGACGTACTATACCTTTTGAGTCTTAGTAGCTTTCATCCTCCTTTGTTAACTCTCCCCGTCTAAATTGTCTTTTGAGACAATGTTTGCATAAAAATGAATATAATTGCCAGGTGTGGTGGCACACACCTTTAATCCCAGCACTTGGGAGGTAGAAGTAGGAGGATCGTCATGAGTTCAAGGCCAGCCTGAGACTGCATAGTGAATTCCAGGTCAACCTGGGCCAGAGTTAAACCCTACCTGGAAAATCCAACATATATATGTTGGTTTAGAAATGAAAATATTGGGCTGGGGTTGCAGCTTTGTGTGGCCCTAGGTTCTTCCCTCAGCATAGCAACTTTTTTTTTTTTCTTTTCTTTCTTTTTTTTTTTTTTTTTTTGAGTCAGGGTCTCACTCTAGCCCTCGTTGACCTGGAATTCACTATGTAGTCCCAGACTGGCCTTGAACTCATGACGATCCTCTTACCTCAGTTTCCCAAGTGCTGGGATTAAAGGCATATGCCACTATACCTTGCTTTCTTTTTTTATTTGATGTGTGTTTGTGTAGTGTGTGGTGTGTGTGCACAAGGGATGTATGCACATATGTGCGCAGATGTACACACCCCAGGCCCACACATTCGGAGGCCAGAGAAAGACATAAGATGGCCTCCTTTATTGCTCTTCTACCTTATTTCTCTGACACACAGACTCTCAATAAACCTAGAGCTCACTTTAGATTGATGGATCAGGGAGACACAGAGACCCTTCTCAGTACTGTGGTAACAAGCATTAGACCACACCTAGCTTTAAAAAAATTTTTTTTAACTTTTTTATTAACAACTTCCATGATTATAAAAAAATACCCCATGGTGATACCCTCCCTTTCCCCACTTACCCCTTTGAAACTCCACTCTCCATCATACCCCCTCCCCATCTCAATCAGTCTCTCTTTTACTTTTGATGTCTTGATCTTTTCCTTCTCTTATGATGGTCTTATGTAAGTAGTGTCAGGTACTGTGAGGCCATGGATATCCAGGCCATTTTGTGTCTGGAGGGAGCATATTGTATGGAGTCCTGCCCTTCCTTTGGCTCTTACATTCTTTCCGCCACTTCTTCCACATTAGACCCTGAGCCTTGGAAGGTGTGATACAGATATTGTAGTACTGAGCACTGCGGTCATTTCTTTCCATCACCATGATACCTTCTGAGTCGTCCCAAGGTCACTGCCATCTGAAAAGAGAAGATTCTCTACCAAAAGTGAGAGTAGCATTAATATAAGGGTGTGAACATTAACAGAAGTGCTTACTGGGCCGTTTGATAAGCATAGTATATACATTTGGCCAGACAACATCAGACGTTACACCCCTAGGGCTTATGACTACCCCTGTTTTAAGTTTTCAGTATCAGTGATATATTCCCTTCCCATGGAGTGGGCCTCCAGTCCAATTAGAGGGCAGTTGGTTTCCCCCATAACAGACATGCCACTATTGGACCCGTTGGCTCATTTGGCCTGGCTGGCCAATTGTAAGGCTTGCAGTGTCCAGTGATGAGTATCTTCACTGCACACCTAGCTTTTTATGTGTGTGATGGGCATTGAATTTAGGTCCTCATACTTGCTCAGCAAGCTTTCCTACCTACTGGACCACCTCCTTACACCCTTTTTCTGAGACAGGATCTCATGTAGCCAGGGCTCTTATCAAACTCACTATATAGCTGAGGATAACCTAGAACTCCTGATCCTCCTACTTCTACCTCCCATGTGCTGGGATTACATGAGGTCCTGTTTAAGCAAGCATGAGCTGATTTGAAGCAGAGTTTCACTACATAGCCCAGGTGGTCCTAAGAAGGATTTGGGGCTTGGGCTCTGTGTCTGAGCGAGAAGGAAGCAATTCAAGGGCTGGGGTGATAAACCTCTTCTGTCATAGTTAAGCACCTTCAAACATGATTTCATCAGTGGGAGGAAGATCATGGCATAATACCAAGTGAGAAGAGAAAACTGAACTACTGCATGTGGCAGCACATTCTCATTGTTTTTTTTTTTTTTTTTTTTTTTTTGGTTTTTCGAGGTATGGTCTCACTCTGGTCCAGGCTGACCTGGAATTCACTGTGTAGTCTCAAGGTAGCCTCAAACTCACAGCGATCCTCCTACCTCTGCCTCCCGAGTGCTGGGATTAAAGGTGTGCACCACCATGCCCGGCTTTTTAAAAAATTTAATTTAAAGAATTTTTTTGCTTGTGTGTGTGGTATGTGTACATGGTGTGTGCACTGGTATGTGCCCTTTCGGGACCCCATTGCTTGCCTGTGTCTTGGCCAGAGTGGAATGTCTTCAGGTGTTGTAGTCTGCCACTCTTCCACCTTGTCTTGTTTTTGAGTCCCAGTCTCTTTTACAGTCTCCAGGGTTGCAGGAGTCTGTCCATTTGGGGCTCTGCTTTCCTGTGAGGCTGGATAGACATGTGTGGTCCTGCCTAGCAATTTTACGTGGAATCTGGAGATTCAAATTCAGGGTGTTTCAGGCCCCGGTCAGGTCCTCATGCTTCTATAGGAAGCACAACTAACTGTTGAGTCATCTCTCCATCCCTGCCCTGTTTTTCTTTTTCTTTTTCTTTTTTTAATTTAAATTTGTGGGCTGGAGAGACGGCTTAGTGGTTAAGGCAGTTGCCTGCAAAGCCAAAGGATCCAGGTTTGAGTCCCCAGCACCCATGTAAAACCAGTTGTACAAGGTGGTGAATGCATCTGAAGTTTGTTTGCAGTGACTGAAGGCCCTGGCATGCCCATTCTCTGTGCTTGCAAATAAATACATAAAATTAGAAAACATAAAATAAATGGGGAGATTATTGAGGCAGAGCTGCTATGCATGTGAGTCCTTATGCTTTAAGTCTTTGAAGCTCAAACCTGTGCCCTGTTCCCTAAAAACTTGGAGGTCTGCATGGGAGGGTTGTGGACCAGACCTAACCAGTTGTGTGACCTTATCTTAGCTTTCAGACTCTTTTTTTTTTTTTTTAAAGATTTTTAAAAAATTTTTTATTTATTTATTTGATAGTGACATACAGAGAGAGAAAGAGGCAGATAGGGAGAGAAGAGAGAGAATGGGCGCACCAGGGCCTCCAGCCACTGCAAACGATCTCCAGACGCGTGCGGCATCTGGCTAACGTGGGTCCTGGGGAATTGAGCCTCGAACCGGGGTCCTTAGGCTTCACAGGCAAGCGCTTAACTGCTAAGCCATCTCTCCAGCCCAGACTCTTTTTTTTAAAAAGAGAGAATTGGCGCACCAGGGCCTCCAGCCACTGCAATCAAACTCCAGACGTATGCGCTACCTTGTGCACATGTGCGATCATGTGCACTTGTGTCACCTTGTGTGTCTGGCTTTCATGGAACCTGGAAGTCAAACATGAGTCCTTAGGCTTTGCAGGCAAGCACCTTAAATGTTAAGCCATCTCTCCAGCCCTTTCTTTTCTATTTTGTTTTGTCTTTTTAAAAATGAGACTCCAGAGACAACACCCCAATGGGGCTCACTGTACCGGGATTAGACCTGGGATGCTCTTCCTCCATCTCGGGGTGAGGGATTAGCCCCCTACTTCCTCTTCCATCAGTCTCGGGTTGAGAGTTTACAGAGCATGGATACTACAGACACCACCTCAATGGAGCTCTTGCTTTGTTTGTTTTTGTTTTTGTTTTTTCGAGGTAGAATTTCACTCTAGTCCAGGCTGACTTGGAATTCACTGTGTAGTCTCAGGGTGGCCTTGAACTCACAGCAATCCACTTACCTCTGCCTCCCAAATGCTGGGATTAAAGGTATGTGCCACTATGCCTGCTTATCTTCATTTTTTCCAATGGGAAATTGAGGCTCTAAGAGGCCAAGTAACTTGCCCAAGGTCATAGAATGAGTTAGAGGTGGAGCTGGGATTTGAACTTGGGCCTATCTATATCCTTTTTACTACTTCAACAGGATGAGATAGTCCCTCAGTATTCCAGAATCCCCTGGCATAGCAAGGAAAACAGGCTTCCATTGCCCAACCTTCCAGCTGGACATGGTGGCGCACACCTTTAATCCCAGCACTTGTGAGGCAGAGGTAGGAGGATCACTGTGAATTTGAGGCCATCCTGAGAATACATAGTGAGTTCCAGGTCAGCCTGGGCTAGTGTGAAACCCTACCTTGAAAAACCAATAAATGAATAAATAAACAAATAAATAAATATGCCCTTTCTAAATCCCCAGGATTTCAGCACCTCCCTCCCGAAGCAGGAAAATCTGTTGAGTGTGCCTGGAGACAGGCTTTTGTGGAGTGAGGCAGATGTGGTCCAGGCAACTGATGACTTTGACCAAAGCCACAGAATCTGTGCGGGGACCTTTGCTGATGTCTACTGGGGACAAAGGCATGGGATACCCTTTGTCTTCAAGAAGCTCAGGGAGGTGAGCTGGGGGTTCCTAAGGAGGGTGGAGGCCAGGCATCTGAAGCTGGGTGATCTTCAGGTGCAGTGTCTCTCCCCACAGCCAGTGTGCTCAAGCCCAGTATCTGTGGACAGATTCTTACAGGTGGAGATGCAGCTTTGCCTCAGGTAAGCGCGTGGGCAGCTGAAGCAGGTGATGTAGTCTGGTGCCTCCTGTGTGTCAGGCTTGCAGTACATGCTCTAATTATTTTTCCTGTCCTTATGTGCCACAGAAAGGGAGACTTTTTACCTCATTGCTCTGGAAGCTGGGACATATAAGGGCATCCAGTGAGGGGCTCATGCTGTAGCATAGCATAGCATAAAGCATCACATGATGAGGACAAGTATGCAACCTGGGCTCTCCTCTCTTGTAAAGTCACTAATGCCATCCCACCCTCATGACATTGTATGACTTAATTACTTCCCAAGCACTCTACCTCCAGATCCTATTGACAGCATTGGTAGAATGTTTCCAACACAACTACATTGGGCAATACATTCAGCTCATAGCAGAGAAGTTCAGCCAGTCTTCATAAGAACACTATTAACATAGCTGTCTTTTTCATATTGTTGTATAGAGGGTAGGTTGGGGCTCAGAGAGGTTCAGTATCTGGCCCAAGATCACACAGGTACTGAGTAGCAGTTCCAGGATTTGACCCTACCTGGTCTGTTTCCAGAGTTCATGCTTCTCCTGTGCAGAAGCTATGTGCTTCTATTAGAATTCCCCAGGAGCCTTTGGTCACTTTAGCTCCTGCTTTTCATGAAGAGAGAAGCCTGTCCTAACCTTTGAGACAGGCAGACACTGATTACAACTTTGATGATAAAGCCATCTTAAAATGGTAGACCCCCGGGCTGGAGAGATGGTTCAGCAGTTAAGAAGCTTGCCAGTAAAGTCAAACAACCCAAGTTTGATTCCCCAGTACCCGCATAAAGTCAGATGCACAAAGTGGCACATACATCTAGAGTTTGTCATTAGGCTTTATTGCAAGCAAAGAGAAACAGAGAGTGGGAGGGAAGGGAGGTAATGGGCACACCAGGGCCTCTAGCAGCTGCAATGAACTCCAGATGCATGCATCTCTTTGGGCATCTGGCTTTATGTGGGTACTAGGGAATTGAACACAGGTTGTTAGGTTTTGCAGGCAAGAGCCTTATCCACTGAGTCATCTCCCCAATATTTAAGTATACTGGGGAACTGGGGAGATGACTCAGTAAATAAGGCATTTATCTGTGAAGTCTAAGGACCCAGGTTCCATCCCCCAGAACCCACATAAGGCAGATACACATAGTGGCACATGTGTCTGGAGTTCATTTGCAGTGGTTAGAGGCCCATTCTCTCTCTCATAAATAAGTAAATAAAAGTAAATTAAAAAATATATAAAAACAAAAAAAGCTGGGTGTGGTGGTGTACTCCTTTAATCCTAACACTCGGGAGGCAGAGGTAGAAGGATCACCATGAGTTTGAAACCACTCTGAGACTACATAGTGAATTCCAGGTCAGCCTGAGCTAGAGTGAAACCCTACCTCGAAAAAGCAAAAACAAAACAAAACAAAACACAAAAACAACAACAAAAAAAAAAAAAAGAAAAAAAGTTCAAAAAAAAGCATTTCAAGGTAGAGTCTCACTCTAGGTAGCCCAGGCTGAACTGGAATTTCTTATGTAGTCTCAGGGTGGCCTCAAACTCACAGTGATCCTCCTACCTCTGCCTCCCGAATGCTGGGACTAAAGGTGTGCACCAACACATCCAACCTAAAAATATATACACATTTATGTATTTTAAATATTTTATTTATATTTATTTATTTATGAGAGAGAGAATGGGCATACCACAGCCTCTAGCCACTGCAAACAAACTCTAGATGCATGTGCCACTATTTGCATCTGGCTTATGTGGGTTCTGGGGAGTTGAACCAGGGTCCTCAGGCTTCCAAGGCAAGTGTCTTAACCACTAAGCCATCTCTCCAGACACCAGTTTGCTATTTTTTTAAAAAATATTTTATTTATTAGAGAGAGAAAGACAGATAGAGAGAATAGGTGTGCCAGGGCTTCTAGACACTGCAAAGGAACTCCAGATGCATGTGCCATCTTATGCATCTGACTTTGTGTGGATACTGGGGACATTGAACCTGGGTCCTTGGGCTTTGCTGGCAAATGCCTTAACTACTAAGCCATTTCGCCAGCCCCGGTTTACCTTTTTTTCCTTAAAACTTTTACATTTTATTTACAAGGAAAGGGGGTGGGCAGATAGAGAGAGAATAGACATACCAGGACCTCCAGCCACTGCAAATGAACTCCAGACATATGTGCCACCTTCTGCATCTGGCTTTACCTGGAAACTGGGGAATTGAACCTGGGTACTTTGGCTTTGCAGTCAAGCACCTTAACTGCTAAGCCACCTCTCCAGCCCCCCAGTTTATCTTTTTTTGGGGAGGGAGAGAAAGAAGGAGAGAGGGTGGGGGAGGGAATGGGTGTGCCAGGGCCTTCAGCCACTGCAAACAAACTCCAGACACATGTACCCCCTTGTGTTCATGTGTGACATTGTGCACTTGTTTCACTGTGCATCTGGCTTATATGGGACCTGGAGATTCAAACATGAGTTCTTAGGCTGTGCAGGCAAGCACCTTAACTGCTGAGCCATCTCTCCAGCCCTGGTTTACTTTTTCCTTTTCTTTTTCTTTTTTTTTTTTTTTTTGGTTTTTCAAGGTAGTATCTCACTCTAGCCCAGGCTGACCTGGAATTCACTGTGTAGTCTCAGGGTAGCCTCGAACTCACAGCGATCCTCCTACCTCTGCCTCCCGAGTGCTGGGATCGGTTTACTTTTTATAATAAGACTGTCTCACTAAATTGCCAGACTGCCTTGGATTTAAAAATATATTTTATTTATATTTATTTATTTATTATTTATTTATTTATTTATTTATTTGAGAGAGAGAGAGAGAAAGAGAGAGAGGGCACGAGGGGGGAGGGAAGGGAGGTAATGGGCACACCAGGGCCTCTAGCAGCTGCAATGAACTCCAGATGCATGCATCTCTTTGGGCATCTGGCTTTTATGGGACCTGGAGATTCAAACATGAGTTCTTAGGCTGTGCAGGCAAGCACCTTAACTGCTAAGCCACCTCTCCAGCCCCCCAGTTTATCTTTTTTTGGGGAGGGAGAGAAAGAAGGAGAGAGGGTGGGGAGGGAATGGGTGTGCAGGGCCTTCAGCCACTGCAAACAAACTCTAGATGCATGTGCCACTATTTGCATCTGGCTTATGTGGGTTCTGGGGAGATGACTCAGTAAATAAGGCATTTATCTGTGAAGTCTAAGGACCCAGGTTCCATCCCCCAGAACCCACATAAGGCAGATACACATAGTGGCACATGTGTCTGGAGTTCATTTGCAGTGGTTAGAGGCCCATTCTCTCTCTCATAAATAAGTAAATAAAAGTAAATTAAAAAATATATAAAAACAAAAAAAGCTGGGTGTGGTGGTGTACTCCTTTAATCCTAACACTCGGGAGGCAGAGGTAGAAGGATCACCATGAGTTTGAAACCACTCTGAGACTACATAGTGAATTCCAGGTCAGCCTGAGCTAGAGTGAAACCCTACCTCGAAAAAGCAAAAACAAAACAAAACAAAACACAAAAACAACAACAAAAAAAAAAAAAAGAAAAAAAGTTCAAAAAAAGCATTTCAAGGTAGAGTCTCACTCTAGGTAGCCCAGGCTGAACTGGAATTTCTTATGTAGTCTCAGGGTGGCCTCAAACTCACAGTGATCCTCCTACCTCTGCCTCCCGAATGCTGGGACTAAAGGTGTGCACCAACACATCCAACCTAAAAATATATACACATTTATGTATTTTAAATATTTTATTTATATTTATTTATTTATGAGAGAGAGAATGGGCATACCACAGCCTCTAGCCACTGCAAACAAACTCTAGATGCATGTGCCACTATTTGCATCTGGCTTATGTGGGTTCTGGGGAGTTGAACCAGGGTCCTCAGGCTTCCAAGGCAAGTGTCTTAACCACTAAGCCATCTCTCCAGACACCAGTTTGCTATTTTTTTAAAAAATATTTTATTTATTAGAGAGAGAAAGACAGATAGAGAGAATAGGTGTGCCAGGGCTTCTAGACACTGCAAAGGAACTCCAGATGCATGTGCCATCTTATGCATCTGACTTTGTGTGGATACTGGGGACATTGAACCTGGGTCCTTGGGCTTTGCTGGCAAATGCCTTAACTACTAAGCCATTTCGCCAGCCCCGGTTTACCTTTTTTTCCTTAAAACTTTTACATTTTATTTACAAGGAAAGGGGGTGGGCAGATAGAGAGAGAATAGACATACCAGGACCTCCAGCCACTGCAAATGAACTCCAGACATATGTGCCACCTTCTGCATCTGGCTTTACCTGGAAACTGGGGAATTGAACCTGGGTACTTTGGCTTTGCAGTCAAGCACCTTAACTGCTAAGCCACCTCTCCAGCCCCCCCAGTTTATCTTTTTTTGGGGAGGGAGAGAAAGAAGGAGAGAGGGTGGGGGAGGGAATGGGTGTGCCAGGGCCTTCAGCCACTGCAAACAAACTCCAGACACATGTACCCCCTTGTGATCATGTGACATTGTGCACTTGTTTCACTGTGCATCTGGCTTATATGGGACCTGGAGATTCAAACATGAGTTCTTAGGCTGTGCAGGCAAGCACCTTAACTGCTGAGCCATCTCTCCAGCCCTGGTTTACTTTTTCCTTTTCTTTTTCTTTCTTTTTTTTTTTTTTTGGTTTTTCAAGGTAGTATCTCACTCTAGCCCAGGCTGACCTGGAATTCACTGTGTAGTCTCAGGGTAGCCTCGAACTCACAGCGATCCTCCTACCTCTGCCTCCCGAGTGCTGGGATCGGTTTACTTTTTATAATAAGACTGTCTCACTAAATTGCCCAGACTGCCTTGGATTTAAAAATATATTTTATTTATTTATTTATTTATTTATTTATTTATTTGAGAGAGAGAGAGAGAGAGAGAAGAAGAAGCAGCAGCAGCAGCAGCAGCAGCAGCAGCAGCAGCAGCAGCAGCAACAGCAGCAGCAGAGAAAAAGAGAGAATGGGCACGCCAGGGCCTCCAGCCATTGTAAACGAACTCCAGATGCACGTGCCCCCTTGTGTATCTGGCTTATGTGGGTGGGTCCTGGGAATTGAACCTGGGTCCTTAGGCTTAGCAAACACCTTAACCACTAAGCCATTTCCCCAGCCCTTGGATTTTTTTAAACATTTATTTTTATTTATTTGAGACAGAGAGAGAGAGAGAGAGAGAGAGAGAGAGAGAGAGAGAGAGAGAGAGAAAGAGAGAGAGGGCACGAGGGGGGGAGGGAGGGAGGAAGGGAGGGAAGGAGGGGGAACGGGCACTCCAGGGCCTCTGCAAATGAACTCCAGATGCATGCACTACCATGTGCATCTAGCTTACGTGGGACCTGGAGAATTGAATCTGGGTCTTTAGGTTGTGCAGGCATGCATCTTAACCACTAAGCCATCTCTCCAGTCCTGGATTTTTTTTTTTTAAAGTAGGATCTCACTCTAGCCCAGGCTGCTCTCAAACTCGTTGAAATCCTCCTACCTTAACCACCTGAGTGCTGGGATTAAAGGCAAGAGCCACCAGGCCTAGCTTTTTACTTTTTAAATATTTTTATGTATTCATTTGTGAGAGAGACAGACAGATAGACTATAGGTGCACACCAGGACCTCTAGCCACTGCAAATGAACTCCAGATACATGGCGCCACCTTGTGAATTTGGCTTATGTGGGTTCTGGGGAATCAAACCTAGGTCCTTAGGTTTTGTAGGCAAGTGCCTTCACGGCTAAGCCATCTCTTCCACCTTGGCTTGCTATTTTTTTCAGTGCTTTCTGTAGTCATACATGTGAATGAAAACACACATGCATAACCACATATATGGGTTCATTTCATGGAAACCAGACATGTAATTGTGCCTCTACTTTGTTATGCTGC
Organism: Dipus sagitta; assembly: GCA_036346955.1. Classification (NCBI taxonomy): domain Eukaryota; kingdom Metazoa; phylum Chordata; class Mammalia; order Rodentia; family Dipodidae; genus Dipus; species Dipus sagitta. The sequence continues at coordinate 53,041,329 of CM070787.1, forward strand.
CTTTGTGGGTTGGCAGTCTCTCCTTTACTCATTGGTACGAGGATCCCCGCCTCTCCCAGATACAGGGAGTACCACCTGGAAACTAGGCAGCTCCTGTCTGAGAGCCCCTGTGATTCAGTGACTAGTGAGTGTCACAGGTATGAATAGGGGAAGGGAAGTGTTGTTAAGAATTATCCTGGGAGATGGGCTGGCCTGTGTCCTCCTCCCACTCTGGCCAGAGGAGAAGGGACTGGAAAGTTGTGTGTGGTGACTGACTGGATGCAGAGTGGAGGTTTCCTGGAGGCTGGATGGTGAGGGCTCTTTGTCCAGGTGATAGACATGGGTGAACCAGGTTTAGAGCCTGTTGTGCTGGAATGACACTTACCTGAGCCAGAGTGTTGGATGCAGTTAGACACTCAGATATGGAATGTAAGATGAGCAGAGCCAAAGGCTTTGGGACTGCTCCTTGGCACCTGTGTGGCAGGGTGTTAAACAGGATGAGGAGCTGGGCTGTGGGAGCCTCTTATGTCAGAGAGAGGCAAAGGAGGGGGGAGTGTTACTAAAAAAGGCCCCTTGTGCGCCTGCTTCCTTGAGGCAGGATGGAGGGGTGACGCAGACCTGGGGCAGGTGTGGTCTCACTGCTGCTGGTTTGTGGTCTTGGGCACATACTCCATCATCTGAGCCTCTGCTCCTGGAGCTGGGGTGGTGACAGGGTCCCATTGCAGAGTGGGAGAACAGGATGAGGCCCTTGTGGATCAGAGCCTCAGCACCTGGGAGGTTTTTGGGGTCTTGAGGGAGGTCTAGTCAGCCTTTGGCACTTGCTGTCTGACACTTCACCTTGCACTGGAACCCTATTTTAGATGCTCTCACCGCAACATCTTACCTCTACTTGGCCTCTGTGCCGGAAGACAGTTCTACAGCCTGATATACCCCTACATGGCAAATGGCTCTCTGAAGGACAGACTCCAGACTCTGGTAAGTGATTGGGTCACTGGTCACAATTGGAAAAGGGAGCAAACCTCCCGCAGTTTACTGAGGCCAGAGTGAGTTTCCCCATAGCACATTCCTGGGCTTGGACCAGACAACACTGATGTTTGGTACAGTCGTGACACCAAAAACTCTGTGAACACCTTGATAAGGGTGTCTGGTACAGTCGTGGCACCGAGCTCTCCGTGGACACCTTGATAAGGGCTTTACACATGTGGTCTCCTTCAGGCCTTGCTACCCCAGTGTATAGCTGGCAAACACTAACTCCAGCTTCTTTTTCAGCCAGCCCTTCCTTAAAGGTTGTTTCAGGGCTGCCACTGTAACCTTCCTGTAGAAACAGTTGCTGTTCCTTGCACATGCTATCTGGTAGGCTCCATGCTAGGGGCACCCTTGAATTCATTTGAATACTTATAAAAGCTCTAAAACAGGGCTGGCATGTTGGCACACGTCTTTAATCCCAGCACATGGAGGTAGAGGTAGGAGGATCGCCATGAGTTGGAGGCCATCCTGAGACTACATAGTGAATTCCAGGTCAGCCTGGGCTAGAGTGAGACCCTACCTCGACCCCCCACCCCAAAAATAAATAAAACATAATAAAATAAAAATAAAAGCTATAAAACACAGGCATGGACATTTCTTGCATTTCCAGTTTGGTTACTTCCTATTTTTTTCTTTCTTTCTTTTTTTAAGTAGTGGAGTCAGATCTGGGGCATTGCACATACCAGACAAATGCTCTACTACTGAGCTGCACCCAAATCCAATTTCTATTTTATACGCAAGGAAACTGAAGCTCAGGGGCCTCAAGTGTCTTTGCCAAAGTTACATGGCTCTGAGTGTCTGCGTTGGGACTTACACGTAGTGTCTGACGTAAATGCCATCGCACTATGCCAGTACATCTTGTTGACATTAGAGTGACTGCTTCTATTTCTTCTCTTTCTTTCAGGGTGGCTCCGACCCACTGACATGGCCCCTGCGTGCCAGTATCTGCGCAGGACTGCTTAGCGCTGTTGAACACCTACATGGCCTAGAGATTGTCCACAGCAACATCAAGAGGTGAGGGAGTTGGGCCAGATCTGAGGCTGGGCTGCAAGGTCAAGGTCAGCCTGGTTTTGGGTCCCCTCTCTTCTCTGTGCTTCTTTTCCACCTCACCTCTCCTGGGAACCTTTGTTCATTCTTTCCTTCTTCTTCTTCTTTTTTATTTATTTATTTATTTATTTGAGAGTGACAGAGAGAAAAAGGGAGAGAGAGAGAAAGAAGGGCATGCCAGGGCCTCCAGCCACTGCAAACGAACTCCAGACGTGTGCGCCCCTTGTACATCTGGCTAATGTGGGTGCTGGGGAATTGAGCCTCCATCCGGGGTCCTTAGGCTTCACAGGCAAGCGCTTAACCGCTAAGCCATCTCTCTAGCCCTCTTCTTTTTTTTTTTTTTTTCTGTTTTGCTTTTTCAGTGTAGTGTCTCACCTCTAGCCTAGCCCACGCTGACCTGGAACTCGCTCTGTAGTCCCTTGAATTCACAGGATCCTTTGCCTCCCATGCCATCATGTTCTCTCTCTTAGGCCCTCAAAAACCAGTGTTTCTGGCATGTGCTCTCTGCTTATGCCCAGCATGCCCAGCTGCTGATCACCTTGTCTGTCTCTGAGCCACTGTTTCCTAATCAAGTATGTTTCCCAACAAGTCCCCACACCCTGTGTGTTTGTTCACTCAGCAGCTGGCCTTGACCCCACCCTGGAGCTCTGGGCCACACCTGCCCAGACTCTAATGTGAGCTCCTGTTTAGGCTCTTCTCTGTACCTGTACTGTCTGTTGGTGGCAGCAGGGAGGTTTCCTAATGCTCAGCATCTCAGAGCTATGCATCCAGGAGGAAGTCATTTCTATCTGTGCTTTGGCAGCAGGGGGAGAGGTTCTTGAAGATTCCAGAAAAGCTGACAGAACTAGAAAGGAAGAGAGGAGAAGCCTGACACGCTACCCTGACTTATTGGCAGATCTCTGGGTTTTGTTTCTTTTTCTGGGTGTTGGAGATTGAACCCAGGGCATTTTTCTTGTTGTTCATGCCCTGAAAACACTCCCTTTACCTGACCTATTTTGCGTTTTCAGTTTCTTGTTTTCCTCCCACACAAATCCTTACTGAGGTAATATGGTTACCTATTACCAGTTCATCTTCTGATTTCACCCATATTTAAACATGGTAGCTGGGTTGGAGAGATGGATTAGCGGTTAAGGTGCTTGCCTGAAAAGCCAAAGGACAACCTAGGTTTGATTCCCTAGAACCCATATAAGCCAAATGCACAAGGTGGTGCATGTGTCTGGAGTTCATTTGCAGTGGCTAAAGGCCCTGGCATGCCCATTCTCTCTATGTATGCCTTTTTCTTTCTTTCTCTTTCAAATAAAGAAATAAAAATTAAACATGTTAGCCATTTGCCCACAATGTAGTACATCTAGTGATTTCTTAGTTTTCCATTGAAGCGATCTGCCCATAAGTTACTTAATAATTTCTTTTTAATTTATTATTTATTTGCAAGGAGTGATAGATAGATAGGAGAGAGAGAGAGAGAGAGAGAGAGAGAGAGAGAGAGGGAGAAAATGGGCATTTCAGGGCCTCTCACCACTGCCAAGTGAGCTCCAGAAGCATACCCTTTGTGCATCTGGCTTTATGTGGGTATTGTGGAATCGAACCTGGGCCATAAGGCTTTGCAAGCAAATGCCTTTAACCACTGAGCAATCTCTCTAGTCCCCTACTTAATCATTTCTAACAGTTGATATTGGAGTTGGTGTCTACTTTTTCAAAGTTTTTATTATTATTTATTTATTTATTAGATACAGAGGGACAGAGAGAGTGAGAGAGAGAAAGAGAGAGAGAGAATGGGCATGCCAGGGCTTCTGGCCACTGCAAACGAACTCCAGAGGCATTTGCCACAATGTGAATTTGGCTAATGTGGGACCTGGAGAATCAAACCTGGCTCTTTAGGCTTTGCAGGCAAGTGCCTTAACTGCTAAGCCATCTCTCCAGCCCTCAAAAAAAATTTTTTTAATAAAAATATTTGCCGGGCACATGCCTTTAATCCCAACACTTGGAAGGCAGAGGTAGGTGGATTACCCTGAATTTGAGGACACCCTAAGACTATATAGCGAATTCCAGGTCAGCCTGGGCTAGAGAGTGAGACCCTACCTCAAAAAAAACAACAACAAAACAGAATTTATTTGCAAGTAGCATGGGAGGGGGGAAAAGAATGGGCACACCAGGGCCTCTTGCCACTGCATATGAACCCCAGACACATGTGCCACTTTGTGCATCTGGCTTTATGTGTGGACTGGGGAATTGAACTCAGGCTGTCAGGCTTTGCAAGTGCCTTTAACACTGAGTAATCTCTCCAGTTCCCCCCACTTAGAAAATTTTTTCACACTGGGCGTGGTGGCACACATCTTTAATCCCAGCACTCGGGAGGCAGAGGTAGGAGGATTGCTGTGAGTTTGAGACTACAGAGTGAATTCCAGGTCAGCCTGGGCTTGAGTGAGACCCTACCTTGAACAACTAAAAAAAAAAAAAAAAAAAAAAGATATTTTTAATTTTACTGTCTGGGCCAAGATTAGCCTGGAACTTACTTTGTAGCCTAGGCTGACCTTGAATTTGCAATGATCCTCTTGTGATTATAGGCATGCACTACCTGGTGTCTTTTTTTTTCGAGGTAGGATCTCACTCTGGCCCAGGCTGACCTGGCACTCACTCTGTAGTCCCAGGCTGGTCTCGAACTCACAGTGATCCTCCTGCCTCTGCCTCCTAAGTGCTGGGATTAAAGGTGTGCGCCACAATACTCACCAGTGTCTTCTTTTTAAAACACTAGTCATGCAGTAGAAGCATGCTGGGCCCATAAAATACTGTTTAGTTAGTCCTACTTAGCATGGAGCTTAGTTTTTTTCTCCCCTCCCCTTTGGAGTACTACCTCTGATTTAACTCCCTCCAACTACATGACTGATTTTTACAGTCCTTTTGAAGTTTTAAAATTGTTCCTATTTCCTACATTGTGGGCAGGTTGAGTCATAAAAGATGCTGGTATTGAGCTGGAGAGATGGCTCAGCAGTTAAGGTGCTTGCCTGTGAAACTTAAGGACCCAGGTTCGATTCTCCAGTACCCATGTAAGCCAGATGCACAGATGTTCATGCATCTCGAGTTTGTTTGCAGTGGCTTGAGGCCCTGGTGCATTCATTCTGTCTATCTGGCTCTTTTTCTCTCTCAAATAAATTAAATTAAATTGTAAGATGCGTAGGCCAGGGCTGGGGGTCTGGACAGCTTTGGAAAGGACTAGGACAGCACAAGCAGTGAGCTTGGCAAGCTGAGCTGTTCAGTCTGACATCTGGGAAGGGGGGTGGCTGCACCTCTCTGGCCACATTTTAGGACAGCGCTACTATTCTTGACTCCATCCCCATTTGCTAGAGGAAGTAGGCTGCCAAGGCCCTGCCTTCCCTGTCAGGGCTGACTCAGAGCTCCATATTGGGGGTCTCCTGTGGCCCCCCACTTGAAGGTGCTAACATTGCCCACTACTCAGTTGTCTGTCCAAAAGGTTCTTCATGGAAACCCTCTGCTTAGAATAAGAAGGTTCTCTCCACTTGCTTTTCCCACAGCTCCAACATTTTGCTAGACCAAAATTTCACTCCCAAGCTGGCTCATCCAGTGGCTCACTTATGTCCTGTCGACAAAAGGTCTAAGTACACGATGATGAACACCCACCTTTTCCAGGCCTCAGCTGCATATCTGCCGGAAAACTTCATCCGAGTGGGACAGCTGACCAAGCAAGTGGATGTCTTCAGCTGTGGAATAGTAAGGGCTTCCTTGTCTGCTCAGTCTCTGGCGTGTACTCATGCTCCTTTCCCACAGCCCCTCTGGAAGCACAGGGCTTCCATGCAAGTACAGCAGGAGCAGCCTAACTGTGGCTAAGTAGGCTAAATCAGGGCCATGGCCTGTTTTGCCTTTTTTCTTTTCTTTTGTCCCTTGTCTTTTCTTTCCTTGCTATGCTGGGGTTTGAACCTAGGCCTTGTTCAGGCTGGTCAACTGCTGGACCGCTGAGTCATACATCCAAGAAGTTTTTTCTTTTTTTGGTTTTTCGAGGTAGGGTCTCACTCTAGCTCAGGCTGACCTGGAATTCACTATGGAGTCTCAGGGTGGCCTCGAACTCACGGCGATCCTCCTACCTCTGCCTCCCGAATGCTGGGATTAAAGGCGTGCGCCACCATGCCTGGCAGAAGTTTGTTTTTTGAGAGATGATATTGCTCTCTATCCTAGCTAGCCTCCAAATTGTGATCCTCCTGCCTCATCTTTTTGAGTAGCTCAGACTACAGATATGTGACAGCAGACCTAGCTTCTATGGTCTTTGAGCTATGAGTCATTTCTATAGCTATAAATTATCAGATATCCAGACATAGTAGCAAATACATATAATCACAACATTTGAAAGGCTGAGGCAAGAGGATCATCTGGTGAGTTCCAGGTTTTCCTGGGCTCTCTCAAAAAAACCTAAAGAAAAAAGTGGGTCTGAGAATGCAGTTCAGATGATAAGATTGCTTGCCTAGGATTCATGAAGCCCTGGGTTCTATCCCCAGTTTGTTAAACTGTGCATGGTGGTGCATGCCTGTGATCCCAGCACTTGGTTGGTAGACACAGGAGGATCAGAAATTCAAGGTCATCTTCGGCTATATAGTAAGTTCAAGGCCAGGCTGGGATATACAAGACCCTTCCTCATTTTTTTTTTTCTATTTTGGTTTTTGAGGTAGGGTCTCACTTTAGCTTAGGCTGACCTGGAATTCACTGTGTAGTCTCAGGGTGGCCTTAAACTCATGACAGTCCTCCTACCTCTGCCTCCCAAGTGCTGGGATTAAAGGCATGCGCCACCACGCCCAGCGATAACTAGATCTTCTAATAGGGTGATGATAACTTGGTCAGTGTGAAATGCCAGAGAATGGTATGCAGTTTTCCAGTTTCATTTGACTGTGGAGCCTTGTTTCCTCAGCCTCTGCATCGGTGTTCTCTAGAACCCAGTCTGGGAAACAATAACCAAGAAACCCAACAGTCTGTCTGGCCTCAGGCTCAGCCACACTTTGGGCCTTGCCCTCTACCTCCCTCACTAGTCTTGAACTCTGCACTTCCTCTCTCTGACCTGTCCATTCACATCTAGAGCCTCTTCATGCCCGCAGCTGGACCTGTGTGAGCCAGATTGAGCTGTCCCAGCCGGCCAGCACTGCTAGTTCCCGTGCACTCTAAATTCTCTGTGGCTGCTTCATTGGAACTCAGCAGGGCTGGCCCAGGCTCCTGATCTTTTGAGGACCAGTGGTTTTTGGATGGTGGAGGCAGGAGGATCATGAATTCTAGGATAGCCTCAGAAACTTAGGAAGATTCTATCTACAAGCAAACAAGCCAAAACAAACCAGCAGGACTGAACCCCTCACTATGGAGTCATATGGCCTAGTGTAGCTCAGTTCAGCTCTGTAATAATACAGTCCATACTCAATATCTTGGGGGTAATGTTGCACATAGAGAGTAACAGGATAGCACATATAAACTGGGTAGCATGGGACATATCAAAGAGTGTTATGAGCTGAGCATGGTGGCACAAACCTGTGATCCCAGCTGTTGGAAGATACAGGCAGGAAGATCCGAGTTCAAGGTCATTCTTGGCTACATAGTGAGTTTGAGGCCAACTTGGGCTACATGAGATCTTAATCTTATCTCAGAACACACACACACACACACACACACACACACACACACACACATATGCACGTGATAAATTTTGGTGTGAGGATGACATCCAAGCATTGCACATGCTAAACATAACCTCTGCCACTGAGCTGCACCCTGGTCTTATACTTTCAGCTTCCTGACTCAGTTCTTTTTTAAAAAATATTTATTTATTTGAGAGAGAGATAGAAAGAGGCAGATACATACATAGGGAGAATGGGTATGTCAGGGCTTCTAGCCACTGAAAACAAACTCCAGATGCATGTGCCACTTTGTGCATCTGGCTTGCATGAGTACTGGGGAATAGAATCTGAGTCCTTAGGCTTTGCAAGCTAGTACCTTAACTACCAAGTCATCTCTCCAGCCCAGTTCTTCTTAAATTTAATTTAATTTTTATTTGTATGTATGTATGCCAAAATAGTTTCTTGTCACTGCAAATGAACTCCAGATACATACACCGCATTGTATCTGGCTTTACGTGAGCACTGGAGAATTGAACCCACACCCAACAAGTGCTTTTACCCACTGAGCTATCTCCCCAGGCCTCTAATTCAGTTCTTGGTGTCCACCATGTGTTCATTCATTCACTGAGTTCTCAGTACCGCTCCACTCTTCTTCTCAGCCCTGCCACTGATTAACAGTTATGGTTTTGAATTTTGGCTCTTCCTGTTGGGAGCATAAGGCATTTCTGTTTGTGCATTTTTTTTTTTTTTTTTTGAGGTAGGGTCTATCCCAGGTTGGGATTAAAGACATGCACCACCACACCTCCACACCTCACTTTGTTTGTTTGTTCCAGGTACGGTCTCACTCTAGCCCAGATTGACCTGGCCTTCACTCTATAGTCCCAGGCTGACCTTAAACTCATGGTAATCCTCCTACCTCTGCCTTCCAAGTGCTGGATTAATGGCCTGTGCCACCACACCTGGCCTCATTGTTTTTTGATAAGCACTAGGTGACCTAGTGAAGGGCTTGTCTTCTAGGGCAGAGGAAGTGTCTGCTTATTCATTTCCTGTTTTCTTCCTTCCCAGCAGGATGTGCTGGGCAGTCCCTTCTCAACTGGCGCCAGGCCCACTTGCTGCAGTGGTGCCTTCTGCTGCCCCCTCCTGGCCATTGCTAGTCAGCCCTCACATTACCCCTATGGCCTGGGTCCCTTGTTGACCAGTGTGCCCCTGCTCTGACTTGCTGTGGGATGCTGTGGGAGAGACTTGACATAGCACAGGTCATTCACTCCTGCAGCACCCACCGCTGCTTGGTCCCACTCCCACTTAACAGATGTGGAACCTGAGGCCCAGGTTTCAGTTCCCAGCCCAGAGATCAGCAGTGCATTCCCTCAGGATGGGAGCCCACCCTTTAGTTACTCAGAGCCCCTCAGTACTGCACCATCAGAGAATTCCAATTGAATCAGGTTTCCTGTTCACACAGTCTTGTTACTCGTACTGGCTCCTGGGTGAGTGGATGAAATAAGGAAAAATTATGTTGGTACAGTCTGTGGTAGACATGGGTGGTGGACACTGCGGACTCTGCCCAGAGTACGCACTATACCCAGATTCCTTCTGTTCTTGAGAACCTTGCACCCTTGCTTTCGGGTTTCTAAATGAGGCCATCTTTTGTGTAGGGTATGTGTGGTGTATGCATGTGTGTGAGTGGCGGCCAGAGGAGAACTTCAGGTACCCTTCTCTAGCTCATCCATGTACTTCCTTGAGGTAGTGTCTCCACCTCAACCTGGATCTGCCATTGTCAGCGAGCTCCAGCAGTTGTATCCTCCCACTGAGGCCTAGGGCTACAGACATGCATGGCTGTGCCTAACTTTTTTTTAAAGTGGGTTTTAGAAAATCAAATAGTTCCATTCTCTCAGCAGCAAGTGCTCTTAACTGCTGAGCCATTTCCCAGCCGTAAATAAGTTGATCTTTTTTCTTTCTTTCGTTTTGTTTTTTTGAGGTTGGGTCCCGCTCTAGTCCAGGCTGACTTGTAAGTTGCACTGTAGTCTCAGGGTGGACTCCAACTCACAGTGATCCTCCTATCTCTGCCTCCTGAGTGCTGAGATTAAAGGCATGCGCCACCATGCCTGGCTTCTCTCTCTCTCTCTCTTTTAAGGTAGGGAGGGTCTCATTGTAGCCCAGGCTGACCTGAAACTCATTCTGTAGTCCCAGGCTAGCCTCAAACCCATAGCGATCCTCCTACCTCTGTGTCACCACATCTGGCAATGAGATGATCTTTAAGCATGGGACTAGCTAGGTATGTAGCTCAGTTGGTGCTTGCCTAGCATGTGTGACGCCCTGGGTTCAGTCCCCAGCACCACACAAAACGATGTGGTAATGCATGCCTGTAATTCTGGCATCGAGGAAGCAGAGGTTGGGGGAACAGGAGGTCAAGGTCTTTGAATGAATTTGATGGCAGGCTGTGCTATGAGATTCTGTCTTTAATAAAAGGGGTCTTGGGCTGGAGAGATGGCTTAGCAGTTAAGGTGTTTGCCTGCAAAGCCAAAGGACCTAAGTTCGATTTCCCAGGACCCACATAAGCCAGATGCACAAGGGGCATGTGTGTCTGGAGTTTGTTTGCAGTGACTAGAGGCTCTGGCACACCCATTCTCTCTCTTTCTCTGTTTGTAAATAAATAAATAAATATTTTTTAATTTTAATTTTATTTATTTGAGAGAGAGAGAGGAGAGAAAGAGAAAGAGAGGCAGATAGAGAGAATGGGCATGTCAGGGCCTCTAGCCACTGCAAACAAATTCCAGATGCATGTATCATCATCTGGCTTATGTGGGTACTGGGGAATTGAACCTGTGTCCTTAGGCTTCACAGGCAAGTGCCTTAACTGCTAAGCTGTCTGTCCAGCCCTAATATTTTTTTATATTTTATTTTTATTTATTTATTTATTTGAAAGAGAAAGAGGGAGAAAGAGAGACAGAATGGGCACGCCAGGGCCTCCAGCCACTACAAATGAACTCTAGACGCATATGCACTCTTGTGCATCTGGCTAACGTGGGCCCTGGGGGATCAAACCTGGGTCCTTTGGTTTTGCAGGCAAATGCCTTAAATGTTAAGTCATCCCTCCAGCCCCCTAAATAATTTTTTTTGAAAAAGAGGTATTTGTATGTGTGTGGTATATGTGTGTATGTGAGGGTGTGTATGTATAGTTACATACATAAATTCATGCATATATACAATTGATTTTAAAAAATATATTTTTATTTATTGATTTGAGAAAGAGAGAGAGAATAGACACATCAGGGCCTCCTGCCATTGCAAACAAACTCCAGATGCATGTGTTGCTTTTTGTGTCTGGCTTTACTTGGGTACTAAAGAATCAAACCTGAGTCATCAGGCTTTATAAGTATTGCCTTTAACTATGGGGCCATCTTTCCAATTCCTTTTCTGTTTTTTTTTTTTTTTATGTAGATAGTGTCTCATGTAGCCTAGGCTATCTTTAAATTTCCTACATAGCTGAGGATGTCCTTGAACTCCTGACCATCCTGTCTCTATCCTCCCAAGTGCTAGAATTACAAGCATGCACCACCATGCCTGACTTTACAACTGAATTTTATAGTCCCGTTCTCTCTGTCTTGTCTCATCAATGAATGAGACTTTCTTTTTTTTTTTTTAGCATTGGCTAAAAAATAGTGAGTTTGAGACCCTGTCTCAAACAAAACTCATGGGGCTTGGGAGATGGTTCATTGGTTAAAGGCATTTGCTTGCAAAGACTGCTGGCCTGAATTCAATTCCTCAGTCACCTACATGAAGCTGGACAGGCATTTGTTTGCAGTGACAAGAGACCCTGCTCCCCCATGAGCAAATAAATAAGTTAAAAAAAAAAAGAACATAGTAATCTTGGTTGATAGTTGCTGTCTTTCAGAACTTGGGATACATCATTCCAAGCCCTTTGGCTTTTTAAAAAAACTTTTTTATTAATTAGTTTTGTACTCAGTGAATACAGTCAGTTTGGTACCATTATTAGGCTTATCCGTGACCTACCCCCGCCCCTTGGAAACTTTCAGCAACAAAAATGAGCTAAAGGAATATAAACCAGCTGTACAAAACATAATTGTAGGGCTGGGGAGATGGCTTAGTGGTTAAGGCATTTGCCTGAAAAGCCTAAGGACCCAGGTTCAATTCCTCACTACCCACATAAGCCAAATATACAAGATCGTGCATGCGTCTGGAGCTCATATGCAGTGGCTGGAGGCTCTGGTGCCGTGGTGTGCCCATTCTCTCTCTCTCCCTCCCTCCCTCCCCTCTCTCTTTAAAATAAGTAAATAAATATATTTTTTTTAAATGACAGAGAAAAAACTTCCTTTAATCCCAGAATTTGGGAGGCAGAGGTAGGAGGATTGCAGTGAGTTCCAGGCCATCCTGAGACTACATAGTGAACTTAAGGTCAGCCTGGGATAGAGTGAGAAAAAGAGAGAGAGAGAGAGAGAGAGAGAGAGAGAGAGGCGTAGTGCATGCCTTTAGTCCCAGCAGCTGAGTTTGAGGCTACCCTGGGACTACATAGTGAATTCCACGTCAGCCTGAGCTAGAGTGAAACCCTACCTCAAAAAAACAAAACAAACAACAACAAAAAAGAATGATAAGCCTCAAAATAATAATAATAATAATAATAATAATAATAATAATGGGCTGGAGAGATGGCTCAGCAGTTAAAGGAGCTTGCTTGCTTGCAAAGCCTGACAGCCTGGGTTCAATTCCCTAGTACCCATGTAAAGTCAGATGCACAAAGTGATGCATACATGTGGAGTTTGTTTGCAATGGCAAGAGGCCCTGGTGCACCTATTCTCTCTTCCTTTCTCTATCTACCTACCTACCTACTTACTTCTGCAAATAAATAAATAATTTAAAAAATATGGTGTTTGGGGGCTGGAGAAATCGCTTAATGGTTAAGGTGCTTGCCTGCAAAGCCTAACAGCTGGGGTTCCATTTCCAAGGACCCACGTAAGCCATATGCACAAAGTGGTACATACATCTGAAGTTCATTTGCAGTGGCTGGAGACCCTGGTATGCCCTCCTTTCTTTCTGCCTCGCTTAAGTAAATAAATAAATAAAATATTTAAAAGTATGGTGCTTCTGTCATGGCCAGAACCTCCTGATGACCTTGTACAAGTGTCTGGGCCATGCTAACTCTGTCTGTTCTGTGCAGGTGTTAGCGGAGGTTCTCACTGGCATCCCTGCAGTGGACAAGGACCGCAGTCCCGTTTATCTGGTAAGGAACTCGGACTCTGGACGTTGCGTGGTATATTTGGACACATTTCCATGTGGGCATGGAGAGCTGTGCTCATTGTCTCTGTGGTCCTGAGGCCTTAGTGCAGAGTTTTCCATATCTCACACACCCACCACTTACCCATCCACAGGGTCTTTTAAAAACAGCAGCTAAGCCGGGCATGGTGGTGCATGCCTTTGATCCCAGCCCTTGGGAGGCAGAGGTAGAAGGATTGCTGTGAGTTGGAGGCCACCCTGAGACTGCATAGTGAATTCCAGGTCAGCCTGGGCTAGAGTGAGACTCTACCTCAAAAAAAAAAAAAAAAAATAAATAAATAAAATAAATAAAGCAGCAGCTAGCCGGGTGTGGTGGCATACTCCTTTAATTGCAGCACTCAGGAGGCCAAGGTTGTAAGATCACCGTGAGTTTGAAGCCAGCCTGGAGCTTAAAGAGTGAGTTCCATCCAGGTCAACCTGGGCTAGAGTGAGACCTTACCTTGAAAACATCAAAAAAGGAAAACATAACAGCTAAGCTGGCCTGTGTTCTGTGATGGTACTTTATGTATATAATCTTTTTTAAATCATGTCACATCTCATGATAGGGTCATGGTGTGGGTCTGTGCATGGGGAAAGCCAGCTCTGAGATTCACGTGAGAGCTCAGTTACTAAGTGTCATAACTGGAATCTGAGTCTCCAGGACCTCCTGTCTTCAGTTCCTACTCATGACATTCCTGACCACTCTGTCCCCATGTCAGTCCAGCCATATTGTTGTCACGCAGTATTGCAGCTGAGAAAACTGAGGCTTCCTGGCACTATACAGAAGCTCAGACCTGTTGGCATCTTGTGGACATGACATAACAGGGTGTGTGCTCCAGTTCTCTTTGGCTTTTTAATTCAACAGGTTCGTGTGCTGGTCAGTTGTGCTCTTTTATTAGTCAGTTTCATGGACCATTCTGTTTGTGGCTGAGTGTATGTGTGTATATGTATATGTGTGTGTGTGTGTGTGTGTGTGCGTATGTATGTATATTTGGTGTTTTCAAGATAGGGTGTTGCTCTAGCCCAGGCTGACCTGGAATTCACCATGTAGTCTCAGGGTGGTCTTGAACTCATGACAATCCTCCTACCTCTGTTTTCTGAGTGCTGAGATTAAAGATGTGTGCCACTATACCTGGCTAATATTTATTTATTTATTTGTTTTTGGTTTTTTGAGGTAGGGTCTCACTGTGGCCCAGGCTGACCTGCAATTAACTATGTAGTTTCAGGGTGGCCTTGAGCTCACGGCAGTCCTCCTACCTCTGCCTCCCAAGTGCTGGGATTAAAGGTGTGCACCACCACTCCTGGCTTTATATTTATTTTAAAAATATTTATTTATTTGTGTTTTTTTTTTTTTTTTTTTTTTTTTTTTTTTTTTTTTTTAAGACAGAGTCTCAGTCTAGCCCAGGCTGATCTGGAACTCACTGTTGTCCCAGACTGACCTGGAACTCAGGGTGATCCTCCTACCTCTTTCTCCTGAGTGCTGGGATTAAAGGTGTGTGCCACTACGCCCAGCCTTTTTTTTTGGAGACAAGATGCCACACAGTAACACATTTTTGGTAGCAAGCTCTCAGTGACAGTGACCCCCCCCCCCCCCACTGCCTTAATCTCCTCTTGAGCTCTGGTATTACAGGTATCTGCCACTATGGCTGGCCACAGCCCTCCTAATGAGACTATTTCTGTCACAGCCTCTCCTCCCCCTTCTTTCAGTATGTCATTGCATTTTCAGGCAAAGTAGGTCATTTGACCCATGTAGACTGATACTGGATTTACATTCTGATTTTGCTGACTATGTCCTGTAGTCAGGTTTCTTTCACTAGTTTCTCTAATCCTCACATTTCCTGTGCCCTGGCAGTTGTTCTTGAGGTGTTTGTGGTCAAATGCTTCTGTCAAGAAGGCTGCATCACCTGCCTTCTCCTGAGCACTGAGGTTGGTCACAGCTCAGAGGGAGTCACTTCCTCCCATGCCACACTGTAAAGTCCCTTTTGGGTGTTCTCAGCATCTCCTGCTGATGGCTGCTAGATAACATCTCTCCATTAGGGGTCATGGGGTAGGAGCTGTGAACAGTTTCTGGTTTCTTCCAGTTGGTGGTAACCCATCTCAGTCATATTGTGTCAACACTTACTGATTTACTCACCTTGAACACCATCACATTTTTAAAAAGAAACAGAGCAGAAACTGAACTTGCCAAGGTTTTACGGGGAATTGTGTAACTGTCAGAAATGCCTTCCTTGCCACAGAGAGGTTTGTACTCACTCTGCAAGCATTGAAGTCCTGACGGTATCAGGCATGTCATGTTTTCAGATCTGGAAACCACTTTTTTGCTGGATGGGGAAACTAAGGCACAGAGGCTTTATTTATTTTTACATGTATCATATGTATGGTGTGTGTGGTATATGCACATGTGTACAGACACACACACCCCATGTGCACATGCAGAGGTCAGAGGAAATGTCTAGTTCTCTCCACTATCCATGTATTTTCTTGAGGTGGGGTCTCTCTCAGAACTCAGAACTGCCATTTTCATGAGCCCCAGTGATTTTCTGCTCTCTACTCCCCACAAGACTGGGGTTGTAGGTGGATGGTCACATCCAGCTGCTTATCAGGGTGTTGAGGAGTCCCACTTAGGCATATCAGGTCCTCTCAGGTCCATGCTTATGCAGCAAGAATGTTCACCTGCTGAGCCATCTCCTTAGCGTTGGCTTCATTTACGCATTTATTTTACTTTTTTATTTTCTGAGATAGGATCTCACTGGTCTTGAACTCCTGGGCTCAAGCACTGCTGCCTTATTTAGCCTCTTGTGCTATTGTACCTGCCTAATTTTTAAAATATTTTTATTTATTTGCAAGTAGAGAAAGAGTATGTGAGTGGGAGAGCCAGGGAACACATTCCAGACGAATACACCACTTTGTACATCTGGCTTTTTATGTGGGTATTGGAAAAATGAACCCAGGCCATCATACATTTCAAGCAAGCACCTTTAACCACTGAGCCATCTCTCCAACCCCCTGCCTAATGTTTTAAAAAATTGATTTATGCCAGGTATTGTGGCAAATACCTTTAATCCCAGCACTTGAGAGGCTGAGATAATAGGATCACCATGACATCAATTCCACCCTGAAACTACAGAGTGAATTCCAGGTCAGCCTGGGCTAGAGTGATACCCTGTCTCAAAAAAAAAAAAAAAAAATTGATTAATGCCAGATGTGGTGGTGCATGCTTTTAATCCCAGCGTTTGGGAGGCAGAGGTAGGAGGATCACTGTGAGATTGAGGCCATCCTGAGACTACATAGTAAATTCCAGGTCAGCCTGGGCTAAAAGCAAGACCCTACCCTGAGAAAAAACAAACAAACAAAAAGATAAAATTCTACAAAATTAATAAATTAGTATGTTTCATGTTTGTGAGTGACCAAGACCACCGAGACCACTCTGAGGCCAAGATGGAAGCTTATTTGGGAAGGACAGGAGCTGCCAGGACTGACTCTCAAGAGCAGAGCATAGTCAACTTTGAGATTCCAGAGAGTGGGTTATATAGAGCTCTTCCGTTGGGGGAAAGTGAGGAAGGAAAAATAACTCCTTTGTTCTTTACATTAGCCATTTCACAAAGCTAAAGTGTGAGACCAGAAGTGACCAGGTGGGAGATGAGGAGGCAGGAAACCTAGACCTGGGGCATTGTTAGGCAAGGAAGGGATAGTGGTTGGGTGGTTTCTTGAGGAATGTGGATGACCCACTTCCTTGTGTCTGTCGGCCATCCTGTTGTCTTGGGTAACTCCATTTTGTCCTGACCTAACATGTAGCACTTCTGTAATACTTATCATGAGCCAAGCACGGTCTAAGTGCAGGGGATGAAATGGCCTGAATGGAGTTTCCAGGCCAGTTAGAAAGTAGAGATAAATAAAAAGAGATGATTAATACATGTAGTGAAGAAACACAGGAAAAGTTAGGAGACAGAATGAAGGAGCAGGATCTGGCTGGTTGGCTGTGCAGAAAAAGTGACATTTGAGAAGCAACCAGAATGCAGGGAGGGAGTAGGACATGATAAACCTCATAGGAGTGCATACTAGGCCGAGGAAAGAAGTACAAAGGCCCTGAGGCATGATGAGCTCACAGACTGCCAAGAACAGAAAACAGCCTGAAAGGCTAGAGAGATGGCTCAGTCAATAAAACACTTGCCATGCAAGTGTCAGGACCAGAGTTTAAATTCCAAGCACCCACATAAATGCTGGGCATGGCACATGCACCTGTAATCCCAGCACTTAGGGGGTGAAGACAGGTAGATCTAAGGGCAAGCTGGCTAGCTAGCATAGCTGAATTGGTGAGCTCTCAGTTAATGAGAAACCCTGTCTAAATAAATAAAGTGGGGAACAGTAGAGTGAGACAGCTGATATTGACTTCTATCCTCCACATGTATGCCTACACATATATGCATATATACCTGTGCGCCACACATATGCACATGAATGGATGAATGAAAACAGCGAGAATATCTGAGAATGGTGACCAGAAGAAGAGGAAGGAGATGAGACGGAAGAAGTCAGCAGGTGCTCAATTGTCACAGATCTAGGCTTTCTGGAGGCCAGTCAACAGACTGTAAAACTTTGGAACCTCAGGAACACTTGACATTAAAGCAAACATTTAGGGGTTCTGGGCATGGCTCAGAAGCAGAACCCCTTGCTACCTATTATGTTTGCCAGGCCCTTGGTTTAATCTCATCATCTCAGAAACAAGAATAAAGCCAATATACAAAGAAAATTTCCAACCTACATTTTTCTAATTATGAATGCAAAACAAGCTTATAGAACATTTGGTAACTATAGGTATGTATAAAAATCAATTGAGATCACTCAGAGATAACACCTATTAATTTTTGGCAGTCTACCCTCTGGTCCCTACTTCATATATGTATATAGACTCATAGCTTATTATCTTTTGCAGTGCTGGATGAAAGCTAGGGCTTCACACACATGAGGCAAATACTCTGCCACTGGACCATTCCTACAGCCTATTGATATTCTGTATGTATTTATACTTTTAACACATTTTTGGGAGGGGGGACAAGTCTTATGTAGCCAGTCTGGCCTCAAATTCAATATGTAGCTGGGGATGACCTTAAACTATTGATCTTCCTGATCCTACTTCCCAAGTGCTGGGATTATAGGTGTGCCCCACCATGCCTCTGGCTTATGTGTCACTGCTGTAGGTCCATTATTTGATAAGTATTTGCATAACATCTGGGAGTAAGCATTTCACTGTCCCCATTTTCCTGATGGTGTCACTTAAGCCTGGAAAGGTTGAAGCCCTGAATTTATGCTGTGAATGTCTTACAAAATTCCCTGTTCACAGAGGGAGTTTCACAATTCCCCATTCTTGGGAGAATGGAGACCTGTTGGACCTGTTTCTGGGATGCATGTCTTTTTTTTTTTTTTCCACCCTGTGGATTTTCTGAGAGCCCTTTGCAGCCCCCACATCTAGCAGCTCACCTGGGCCTCTCTGCTCTCCTTCCTGTAGAAGGACTTGCTCCTCAAAGAGATCCCCGGTAGCACTGCTTTGCTCTGCTCCAGGAAGACGGGTGTGGAGAAGATGGTGGCCAAGGAGATCTGCCAGAACCTTGTGGAGAAGCAGTCAGGACTGCTGCCTGAGGTCTGTGCCAAAGCCTGGGCCACCGCTGTCTGCTTCTGCCTGAGGAGGCGCAATGCCAGCCTGGAGGAGGTAAGCTCTCCCTTTGCCTCCTCTCCTGGGCTGCCTGAGCATTTACAGGCCTTATCAGAGATGACTCACTGGCAAGTGATGTCCTGAGCCAAGGCTCTTTTTGGTTGCCAGCAGTGGGATGCGTTGGAGCCCAGGTCCACAAGCAGGGGTATTATGAGGATTATGAGAACTCTCAGGGCAGGTTTGTGGCTGAGCTTCAGGGAGTGAAGGACCAGGGCCTCTGATGGAAGCAGAACTCTTCCTGCTCTTCTCAATCTGCTTTATGCCTCCACCTGTTTCTGTGGCCCCATCACTTTCCACCGACTCTTTTGGAATGGATGGCTTAGGGCTGTAGGCCCAAATCTTCATCTTAAACAAGGCTAGACAAGTACCTGAAAGCTGCCATATTCAGCCCTTCACTGATGTAAGGAATCTATCCTTCTGTGAGCAGGCTGTTCCTGTTCCACCAGCAGGCACCAACAATTGCAAATGGTCTGAGTCGAGGGACAGGCTGGCAGATTCAGGGGCCTGGAAGGAGGTCTGAGTGGCTGGAGTACAAAGTCTCTGGGGCAGAGTGGTTTGTCATGAAGCTAGTAAGGAAAAGAGCTGTTGCAATTACCTTCTTGTTACCTGGACAAAACACCTGACCAAAAGAAGCTAATAGGAGGAAAGATTTTATTTTGGCTTATAGTCTTGAGAGGTAGCTTCTCGATGGCAGGGGAAAGCATGGCAAAAACAGGGGATTGGCACCACAATCTTGCCACAGCAGGCAGAATACAGCAAGAGAGTGAGCTAAGGTCTGGCAAGGAGAATCTGACTGGAACACCCCTAAGCCTGCCCCAAGAAACACACCTCCTCCTGCAAGGGTCTACTTCCCAAATCGCCATCAGCTGGTGCCCAAACATGGAAAACACACTAGTTTATGGGAGATATCTGGTTCACACAACCACAGGATCCCAGGTTAGAGGGTTCTGAGGTCATAGTAGGGCTTTTTAGAAGTACCTAAGGGATTCAAATGGATAGGATGTAACTGGACTTGCATCCTAAGATCTTTTCCTCAGCCTCATACTTTCGTTCAAACCAGTCATTCCAGTCATCTGTTTAATTTGTCAGTTAAGACAGTAGCTTTAAACATGACCGTCTGTAGTTAGCTTAACAGCTTGAATATGGGCAGTCTAGCTCCAATGCATCCATGCTGGGGACTTGGGCCCTTTGTGTGTGGTTTCTGTGCTGCCTGCATGGCTTCCATTTCAGTCAAGATGGCAGTTCTAGCTCAATCCATCACAAAAGAGGGTTCAAAGAAGAGGACACCCTCATACACACTCTTACCTTTAAAAATATAACCAGGAAATGCATACATCACTTTTTCTCACACCCTATGGGCCACACCTAGGTCCAAGGGAATGTAGTCTTTAGCTTGGCAGACATTTCTCCTGTAAAGGTTTAAGGACTGACATTTGAGCTGGACCTTGACGGATGAAGAAACATTTGCCACGAAGACTAAAGGGGAATGCGAGATACACAAAAAATAAATGAAAAGTGCTCCTTGCCTACTGCACATCACATCCAAGCTATGATGATGACAGATTGGCTGGGCTGTGGATTGGGAAACTAGCAGGGCTGGGTTTGTTGGCCATTGCTGCCACTCACTGGCTGAGTGGCTTAGACCCTGAGAGTAATTTCGCTGTTCCTCCTGCCTCCTGAGTCCCGAGATTATAGACGTGAGCCAGCACTCCTGGCTTTCTGACCTGTGTTTTGATACAGGGTCTCATTTAGTCTAGGCTGGCCTTAGACTTGCTATGTAGTAGCAAGTCCTTAAACCCCCCAATCCTCCTGCTTCCTCCTCCCAAGAGCTGGGATTACAAGCTTGTACCACCATGCTTGGCTCTGATCTCTTTTTTTAAAAAATTATTTATTTACTGAAAGGGCACACACATGTCATACAAATATCACTTTGCATCTGGTTTTACATGGGTGCTGGGGAATTGAACTTAGGCTAACAGGTTTTGCACGCAAATGCCTTTAACCATTGAGAAATATCCCAGGTCCTGATCTCTTTTTGTTTAACAAAATTCAATGTGCATCATGTATAAAATACATGAATTCACATACTGAGTTTTTAGAAAGCACAGGAAAACAAGATATGTATGTGAGCTGTACCTCATGGTGCAAGTTTGTAATCCCAACTACTCACAAGGTTGAGGCAGATGGATGGCAAGTTGACAGACTGCCTTCCTGCCCTTCAGAGTGAGCTCAAGGCCAACCTTAATGAGACCCTATCTCAAAAATAAGGTGAAACCAGGCATGGTGGCACACACCTTTAATCCCAGCAATTGGGAGACAGAGGTAGAAGGATCACTGTGAGTTTGAGGCCACATAGAGAATTCCAGGTCAGCCTGGCATAGAACAAGACCTTACCTCAAAAACAAAAAGAGCCGGGCGTGGTGGCGCACGCCTTTAATCCCAGCACTGGGAGGCAGAGGTAGGAGGATCAGTGTGAGTTCGAGGCCACCCTGAGACTCCATAGTGAATTCCAGGTCAGCCTGGGCTAGAGTGAAACCCTACCTCGAAAAACCCAAAAAAATAAAATAAAAAAAAAAGAACAACAAAAACATAAGGGCTGGAAGATGACCCAGTAGATAAAGCACTTATTCCACAACTCTGAGTGCCTGAGTTTGGTCACCAGGCCCCATGTAAAAGGCAAAAACTGTGTCGGGCTTCTGTAGTTCCAAGTGTTCCTACAGCAAAATGGGAGGTGGAGGGTTAGGGGATGAACCAGAGACCCTGCCTCAAACAAGGTGGAAGGCAAGGAACAAAAGTTGTCCTCTGAGCTGGGTATGGTGGTACATTCCTTTAATCCCTGCACTTGGTAGGCAGATATAAGAGGAGCATTATGAGTCTGAGGCCAACCTGAGGCTAAAAAGTGAGTTCCAAGACAGGCTCGGCTTGGCTATGCTTTCAAGGCATTCACACCAAGCCTGGGCTAGAATGAGACCCTCCACATGTGTGCCACAGCATGCACACACCCATACTCACATACACAAATAAATGAATATTAAAAATAAGAAAAAAAATAAAAAAAAAAGAAGGTGGGGCTGGAGCGATGGCTTAGTAGTTAAAGGTACTTGCTTATAAATTTGCCCTGATGTCCTGGGTTTGATTCCCCAGTGCCCTACTTAAAGCCAGATGCACAAAGTGGCTTATGTATCTGGAGTTCGTTTGCAGGGGCTAGAGGCCCCAGTGTGTCCATGCTCTGTTTGTTTCTCACTCACACAAATAAATAAATATTTAGAAAAATTAAAAAAAGAAGGTTAAAAAAAAGGGCTGGGGAGCTGGAGAGATGGCTTAGCAGTTAAGGCGTTTGCCTGCGAGGCCCAAGGACCCAGGTTCAATTCTCCAGTACCCACAGTAAACCAGATGCACAAGGGAGTGCATGCATCTGGAGTTTGTTTACAATAGTTGAAGGCCCTGGCAGCCCATTTTCTCTCTCTCTCTCTCAAATATATAAATAAAATATATTTTTTTAAAAAGGGTTGGGGAGATAGGTCAATAGTAGAGTGTTTGCCTAGCACGTGTGTCCAGGGCCCTGGGTTCAATACCCAGTACCATACTCACAAAAGCAGACTATGTATTTATGCTTTGTGTGTGTGTGGAAGAAGCATTCTTTCCCTGCTTCCTTTTGTTTTTTGTTTTTCAAGGTAGGATCTCAATTTAGCCCAGGCTGATCTGGAATTCAACAGTCCCAGGTTGGCCTTGAACTCACAGTGATCTTCCTACCTCTGCCTCCTGAGTGCTGAGATTAAAGGCATGCACCACCATGCCTGGCTCTGTTTTCTTTTAATTTTGCTAACCTCCCTAATCAATAAAGCCCTCAAGGGAGACCATCTGTATTAGTGAATTTCTGGTTGAAAGTGCTAGAAACCAAACTCAAATTCAGATATAACAGGGTGATAGGGGTTCAGGAGAGTCCTTGAACTCCAAACTTTAGGTTCATGTCTAATTTTAATCAAAGAATTAAATAGAATAAGACTGAGAAATATAACTATTCTATTTTGGGAAGTACAGAACTAAGGAAAGACACCCATGTGGCTTGAGAGCCCACGTGGAGGGCCATGTAGAGGACAGAAAAGAAAGTTCAGCCGGGTGTGGTGGTGCACACCTTTAATCCCAGCACTAGGGAGGCAGAGGTAGGAGAATTGCTGTGAGTTTGAGGCCACCCTGAGACTATATAGTGAGTTTCAGGTCAGCCTGGACCAGAGTGAAACTATACCTCAAGCCCCCCACCCTCTCCTGCCAAAAAAAGTCAGATCATACTTTGATCTTCAGCAAAGTGGAGACTGCAAGGATAGACCCAAGGATAGACCCTGCTTATTACTTTCAGGGGCCCAGTCACCCTCACTAACAAAGTTACCTGACTCCCTCTTACAGAGAGAGAGAAAGGGAGAGATTGACTCAGATATAGGGAGGGAGAAGATGCATGAGTGAGTGAATGAATGAATGAATTTCGTGGGTCATTTGGACAATCAGCAGAGAAGATGGGCATGGCTTGGCTGTGCTTTCAAGGCCTTCACCCCTAGGCTGTCCAATCCTGAGTGCTCCTGCCTGTCTTGTACCTGTAGCTCTCTCCATCCCTTTCATCTCTGTTGAGGCCCCATTTTTTCCCCTATTAAGTGGATTCTTTTGGTGAGGAGTCTGGTTTTATTACCAGAAAACATAAGGGAGCCAGGTATGGTTTGAGTTTCTCCTTCCTTCCTTCCTTCCTTCCTTCCTTCCTTTCTTTCTTTCTTTCTTTTTTTTTTTTTTGAGGTAGGGCCTCACTCTAGCCCAGGCTGACCTGAAATTCACTATGTAGTCTCAGGGTGGCTTTGAACTCATGGTGATCTTCCTACCTCTGCCTCCCAAATGCTGGGATTAAAGGTGTGCGCCACCACGTCCGGCTAAAGCCTGGGTTTCTCTACAAGTTTGTGGATAAGGAGGACAGAAGGAAGGAAGGAAGGACTAAAACACCTTTAATCCCAGAACTCAGGGAGGCAGAGCTAGGAGACTACATAGTAAATTCCAGGTCAGCCTGGGCTAGAGCAAGACCCTAACTCGAAAAACTGGGGGGAAAAATCCCAAAACAAGGGGGCTGCAGAGATGGCTTAGCAGTTAGGGCACTTGCCTGTGAAGTTTAAGGACACAGGTTAGATTCCCCAGGATCCACGTAAGCCAGATGTACAAAGTGGTCCATGTGACTGGAGATTTTTTGCAGTGGCTGGAGGTCCTGGTCCTCCCATTCTCTCAGTTTCTCTCCCTCCCTTCCTCTTTCTCTCTTGACTTGAAAATATTTTTTTTTGAAAAGGTAAAATAGCTGAAAGCATTTAATATCTAAACAAATCAATCTGTTAAGACACAAAATATGCTTAATATAGAAACCCACATTTATGTCTTTAAGAAAGTGTGAATTGCATTTTACCTCAAAACATAAATTAACCCGCTTAAGAATCGGTAGTGGTCAAAATTGTGAAGTTTAAACAATTTCAGAATAAAATAACAGTAAGTAACTTTATATTATTTATATCTAAAAAAATACTGCTTACAACTTACAACAGTAAATAACTTTATATTGTGTTATATCTAAAAAAATACTGCTTACAACTTCTCAAAAGAATAGTCCAAGAAAACTCTTTTTTTCTTATTCTTCAACAGGTATATTCAACATTATGAGCAACATTCTTAAAACCTTAAGTTTCATAGACTTTGAAATACTGTGGTCCCCTTTCTTCGATGAGATTTTCTCAAGCTAGAAAAAAAAAGCATAAAATATATTTTTTTAAAAGCTGACTGCTGGTAAGTGCAGAGCATGTTTGTTTGGTCTTGACCAGCTCTTGTCTGACTCCTCCCCAGGCACATGAAGCCATGGCTGTTGTGGAGGAGCGGCTCCGAGGTCAGCTGTCACTGCCTTGGAGCGGGCTTGCTGAGGGCACAGTCTCTAACACCCCAGAGGAAACAGACGATGTTGACAATTCCAGCCTTGCCACCACCTCCTCTGTGAGGACAGCCTCTTACTCAGGGGCTGCCTCTGTTCCGCTCCCCACAAGCAGTGAAGTAGGATGGCTCCTGGCCAGTGGGGAATCCGAGCCCGACTGGCGCTTGCAGGCCTGCACTGGCGTGCAGCTGCCCCGGGAATGGTAAGCACTGAGAGCCGGGTGCTAACTTGGGCTATTCCTTCCTTCTGCCCCTTATTTACGATCTTGTAGAGAAATTCAGGCCTGATGGCTTAGTGGTTAAAGGTTCTTGCTTGCGAAGCCTGCTAGTTCAGGTTTGATTCCCCAGATGCACAAAGTGGTATATGTGTCTGGAGGTCTGGAGTTCATTTGCAGTGGCAGAAGGCTCTGGTGTACCTCTCACCTTCTCTCTCTTTCTTTCTCTCCCCTTGCAAATAAATACATAGTTTTTTGTTGTTGGTTTTTTTTTTTCAAGGTGGGGTCTCATCATTCTGGTCCAGGCTGACCTGGAATTAACTATGTAGTCTCAGGGTGGCCTCAAACTCTCAGCCATCCTTCTACCTCTTCCTCCCGAGTGCTGGGATTACGGGCATGCGCCACCACACCTGGCATAGATGTTTTTTAAAAAATAAAAAGAGGACTGGAAAGATTGCTTAACAGGCACTTGCCTGCAAAGCCAAAGGACCCAGGTTCAATTCCCTGGGATTCACAAAAGCCCCTTCTCTCAAACAAATACGAAAAAAAGGGCTGGAGAGATGGCTTAGCAGTTAAGGCACTTGCTTGCAAAGCCAAAGGTCCCAGGTTCGAATCCCAAGGACCCACGTAAGCCAGATGCACAAGGTGGCCCATGCTTCTGGAGTTCATTTGCAGTGGCTAGAGGCCCTGCATGCCTAGTCTCTCTCTCTTTCTCTGCCTCTTTCTCTCTCTCAAATAAATAAATTAAAAAAAATTTTTTTAATTTAATTAATTAATTTATTTGAGAGCGACAGGCAGAGAAAGAGGCAGAGAGAGAGAGAGAGACAGAGAGAGACACAGAGAGAGAGAGACAGAGAGGAAGAGAGAATGGGTGCACCATGGCCTATAGCCACTGCAAACGAACTCCAGATGTGTGCGCCCCCTTGTGCATCTGGCTTATGTGGGTCCTGGGGAATCGAGCCTCGAACCGGGGTCCTTAAGCTTCACAGACAAGCGCTTAACCACTAAGCCATCTCTCCAGCCCTCGAATAAATAAATAAATAAAATAGAGCTAGAGACATGGTTTAGCAGTTAAGGCACTTGCTTGCAAAGCCTAAGGACCCAGGTTTGATTTCCTAGGATCCATGTAAGCTAGATGCACAAGGTGGTGCATGTGTCTGGAGTTTGTTTGCAGTGGCTGAAGGCCTTGGCACGTCTATTTTCTCTCTCTCTCACTCTTTCTCAAATAAAAAAAAAAATTTAAATGTTAAAAAATAATGGGCATGGTGGTGCATGCCCTTAGTCCCAGTACTCAGGAGGCAGAGGCAGGAGGACTGCAGAGTTTGAGGTCAGCCTGGGCTAGAGCAAGACCCTACCTCAAACAAACAAACAAACAAACTAACTAACTAGCTAACTAACTAAATTAATTAATAAAATAAACAAGGTGGGAGAGGTGGCTCATACCTGTAATCCCAGCACTCGAGAGGAGAGGGGGAGGATCACTGTGAGTTCCAGGCTACCTTGAGACTATATAGTGAATTCTGGGTCAGCCTGGACTAGACCAAGACCCTACCTCGAAAAACCAAAAACAAAAAAAAAAACATAAGGGCCTGAAGATGACCCAGTAGATAAAGCACTTATTCCACAACTCTGAGTGCCTGAGTTTGGTCACCAGGCCCCATGTAAAAGGCAAAAACTGTGTCGGGCTTCTGTAGTTCCAAGTGTTCCTACAGCAAAAAGGGAGGTGGAGGGTTAGGGGATGAACCAGAGACCCTGCCTCAAACAAGGTGGAAGGCAAGGAACAAAAGTTGTCCTCTGAGCTGGGTATGGTGGTACATTCCTTTAATCCCTGCACTTGGTAGGCAGATATAAGAGGAGCATTATGGAGTCTGATGCCAACCTGAGTCTAAAAGTGAGTTCCAAGACAGGCTCGGCTTGGCTATGCTTTCAAGGCATTCACACCAAGCCTGGGCTAGAATGAGACCCTCCACATGTGTGCCACAGCATGCACACACCCATACTCACATACACAAATAAATGAATATTAAAAATAAGAAAAAAAATAAAAAAAAAAGAAGGTGGGGCTGGAGCGATGGCTTAGTAGTTAAAGGTACTTGCTTATAAATTTGCCCTGATGTCCTGGGTTTGATTCCCCAGTGCCTACTTAAAGCCAGATGCACAAAGTGGCTTATGTATCTGGAGTTCGTTTGCAGGGGCTAGAGGCCCAGTGTGTCCATGCTCTGTTTGTTTCTACTCACACAAATAAATAAATATTTAGAAAAATTAAAAAAAGAAGGTTAAAAAAAAAGGGCTGGGGAGCTGGAGAGATGGCTTAGCAGTTAAGGCTTTTGCCTGCGAGGCCCAAGGACCCAGGTTCAATTCTCCAGTACCCACGTAAACAGATGCACAAGGGAGTGCATGCATCTGGAGTTTGTTTACAATAGTTGAAGGCCCTGGCAGCCATTTTCTCTCTCTCTCTCAAATATATAAATAAAATATATTTTTTTAAAAAGGTTGGGGAGATAGGTCAATAGTAGAGTGTTTGCCTAGCACGTGTGTCCAGGGCCCTGGTTCAATACCCAGTACCATACTCACAAAAGCAGACTATGTATTTATGCTTTGTGTGTGTGTGGAAGAAGCATTCTTTCCTGCTTCCTTTTGTTTTTTGTTTTTCAAGGTAGGATCTCAATTTAGCCCAGGCTGATCTGGAATTCAACAGTCCCAGGTTGGCC
Organism: Dipus sagitta; assembly: GCA_036346955.1. Classification (NCBI taxonomy): domain Eukaryota; kingdom Metazoa; phylum Chordata; class Mammalia; order Rodentia; family Dipodidae; genus Dipus; species Dipus sagitta. The sequence continues at coordinate 53,068,831 of CM070787.1, forward strand.
TTGAACTCACAGTGATCTTCCTACCTCTGCCTCCTGAGTGCTGAGATTAAAGGCATGCACCACCATGCCTGGCTCTGTTTTCTTTTAATTTTGACTAACCTCCCTAATCAATAAAGCCCTCAAGGGAGACCATCTGTATTAGTGAATTTCTGGTTGAAAGTGCTAGAAACCAAACTCAAATTCAGATATAACAGGGTGGATAGGGGTTCAGGAGAGTCCTTGAACTCCAAACTTTAGGTTCATGTCTAATTTTAATCAAAGAATTATATAGAATAAGACTGAGAAATATAACTATTCTATTTTGGGAAGTACAGAACTAAGGAAAGACACCCATGTGGCTTTGAGAGCCCACGTGGAGGGCCATGTAGAGGACAGAAAAGAAAGTTCAGCCGGGTGTGGTGGTGCACACCTTTAATCCCAGCACTAGGGAGGCAGAGGTAGGAGAATTGCTGTGAGTTTGAGGCCACCTGAGGACTATATAGTGAGTTTCAGGTCAGCCTGGACCAGAGTGAAACTATACCTCAAGCCCCCCACCCTCTCCTGCCAAAAAAAGTCAGATCATACTTTGATCTTCAGCAAAGTGGAGACTGCAAGGATAGACCCAAGGTTAGGACCATGCTTAGTACTTTCAGGGGCCCAGTCACCCTCATAACTAAGGTACCTGACTCCCTCTTACAGAGAGAGAGAGAAAGGGAGAGATTGACTCAGATATAGGGAGGGAGAAGATGCATGAGTGAGTGAATGAATGAATGAATTTCGTGGGTCATTTGGACAATCAGCAGAGAAGGATGGGCATGGCTTGGCTGTGCTTTCAAGGCCTTCACCCCTAGGCTGTCCAATCCTGAGTGCTCCTGCCTGTCTTGTACCTGTAGCTCTCTCCATCCCTTTCATCTCTGTTGAGGCCCCATTTTTTCCCCTATTAAGTGGATTCTTTTGGTGAGGATTCTGGTTTTATTACCAGAAAACATAAGGGAGCCAGGTATGGTTTGAGTTTCTCCTTCCTTCCTTCCTTCCTTCCTTCCTTCCTTCCTTTCTTTCTTCTTTCTTTTTTTTTTTTTTGAGGTAGGGCCTCACTCTAGCCCAGGCTGACCTGAAATTCACTATGTAGTCTCAGGGTGGCTTTGAACTCATGGTGATCTACTTTTTTTACCTCTGCCTCCCAAATGCTGGGATTAAAGGTCGTGCAGCCACCACGTCCGGCTAAAGCCTGGTTTCTCTACAAGTTTGGGATAAGGAGGACAGAAGGAAGGAAGGAAGGACTAAAACACCTTTAATCCCAGACTCAGGGGGAATGGCAGAGCTAGGTGACTACATAGTAAATTCCAGGTCAGCCTGGGCTAGAGCAAGACCCTAACTCGAAAAACTGGGGGGAAAAATCCCAAAACAAGGGGGCTGCAGAGATGGCTTAGCAGTTAGGGCACTTGCCTGTGAAGTTTAAGGGCAACACAGGTTAGATTCCCAGGAATTCCCTCGTAAGCCAGATGTACAAAGTGGTCCATGTGACTGGAGATTTTTTGCAGTGGTGGAGGTCTCTGGTTCCTCCATTCTCTCAGTTTCTCTCCCTCCCTTCCTCTTTCTCTCTTGACTTGAAAATATTTTTTTTTGAAAAGGTAAATAGCTGAAAGCATTTAATATCTAAACAATTCATCTGTTAAGACACAAAATATGCTTAATATAGAAACCCACATTTATGTCTTTAAGAAAGTTGAATTGCATTTTACCTCAAAACATAAATTAACCCGCTTAAGAATCGGTAGTGGTCAAAATTGTGAAGTTTAAACAATTTCAGAATAAAATAACAGTAAGTAACTTTATATTATTTATATCTATAAAAAATATGCTTACAACTCTACAAAGTAAAATCAACTTTATATTGTGTTATATCTAAAAAAATACTGCTTACAACTTCTAAAGAATAGTCCAAGAAAACTCTTTTTTTCTTATTCTTCAACAGGTATATTCAACATTATGAGCAACATTCTTAAAACCTTAAGTTTCATAGACTTTGAAATACTGTGGTCCCCTTTCTTCGATGAGATTTTCTCAAGCTAGAAAAAAAAAAAGCATAAAATATATTTTTTTAAAAGCTGACTGCTGGTAAGTGCAGAGCATGTTTGTTTGGTCTTGACCAGCTCTTGTCTGACTCCTCCCAGGCACATGAAGCCATGGCTGTTGTGGAGGAGCGGCTCCGAGGTCAGCTGTCACTGCCTTGGAGCGGGCTTGCTGAGGGCACAGTCTCTAACACCCCAGAGGAAACAGACGATGTTGACAATTCCAGCCTTGCCACCACCTCCTCTGTGAGGACAGCCTCTTACTCAGGGGCTGCCTCTGTTCCGCTCCCCACAAGCAGTGAAGTAGGATGGCTCCTGGCCAGTGGGGAATCCGAGCCCGACTGGCGCTTGCAGGCCTGCACTGGCGTGCAGCTGCCCCGGAATGGTAAGCACTGAGAGCCGGGTGCTAACTTGGGCTATTCCTTCCTTCTGCCCCTTATTTACGATCTTGTAGAGAAATTCAGGCCTGATGGCTTAGTGTTAAAGGTTCTTGCTTGCGAAGCCTGCTAGTTCAGGTTTGATTCCCCAGATGCACAAAGTGGTATATGTGTCTGGTGGTCTGGAGTTCATATGCAGTGGCAGAAGGCTCCTGGTTTACCTCTCACCTTCTCTCTCTCTTTCTCTGCCTCTTTCTCTCTCTCAAATATATAAATAAAATATTTTTTTTTTTTTTTTTTTTTTGAGGTAGGGCCTCACTCTAGCCCAGGCTGACCTGAAATTCACTATGTAGTCTCAGGGTGGCCTCAAACTCTCAGCCATCCTTCTACCTCTTCCTCCCGAGTGCTGGGATTACGGGCATGCGCCACCAACTGGCATAGATGTTTTTTAAAAAATAAAAAGAGGACTGGAAAGATTGCTTAACAGGCACTTGCCTGCAAAGCCAAAGGACCCAGGTTCAATTCCCTGGGATTCACAAAAGCCCCTTCTCTCAAACAAATACGAAAAAAAAAGGGCTGGAGAGATGGCTTAGCAGTTAAGGCACTTGCTTGCAAAGCCAAAGGTCCCAGGTTCGAATCCCAAGGACCCACGTAAGCCAGATGCACAAGGTGGCCCATGCTTCTGGAGTTCATTTGCAGTGGCTAGGAGCCCTGCATGCCTAGTCTCTCTCTCTTTCTCTGCCTCTTTCTCTCTCTCAAATAAATAAATTAAAAAAAATTTTTTTAATTTAATTAATTAATTTATTTGAGAGCGACAGGCAGAGAAAGAGGCAGAGAGAGAGAGAGAGACAGAGAGAGACACAGAGAGAGAGAGACAGAGAGGAAGAGAGAATGGTGCACATGGCCTATAGCCACTGCAAACGAACTCCAGATGTGTGCGCCCCTTGTGCATCTGGCTTATGTGGGTCCTGGGGAATCGAGCCTCGAACCGGGGTCCTTAAGCTTCACAGACAAGCGCTTAACCACTAAGCCATCTCTCCAGCCCTCGAATAAATAAATAAATAAAATAGAGCTAGGAATGGTTTAGCAGTTAAGGCACTTGCTTGCAAAGCCTAAGGACCCAGGTTTGATTTCCTAGGATCCATGTAAGCTAGATGCACAAGGTGGTGCATGTGTCTGGAGTTTGTTTGCAGTGGTTGAAGCCTTGGCACGTCTATTTTCTCTCTCTCTCACTCTTTCTCAAATAAAAAAAAAAATTTAAATGTTAAAAAATAATGGGCATGGTGGTGCATGCCCTTAGTCCCAGTACTCAGGAGGAGAGGCAGGAGGACTGCAGAGTTTGAGGTCAGCCTGGGCTAGAGCAAGACCCTACCTCAAACAAACAAACAAACTAACTAACTAACTAGCTAACTAACTAAATTAATTAATAAAATAAACAAGGTGGGAGAGGTGGCTCATACCTGTAATCCCAGCACTCGAGAGGAGAGGTGGGAGGATCACTGTGAGTTCCAGGCTACCTTGAGACTATATAGTGAATTCTGGGTCAGCCTGGACTAGACCAAGACCCTACCTCGAAAAACCAAAAACAAAAAAAAATTTTTTAAGTAAATAAGAGAGAAATGGAGGTCATTGCCTACACCTGCCTCTCTGCCATGGCTGCCACACCAGTGGGTTCCTCTTCCTGTCCACTTTCTTCCTAAGTCTCACATTATTCCATCGTTCCATTCCATCCCCCCCCCCCACACTCCCCCCTATTGCGTTCATGTCCCTTTGATGGACATGTCCTCCTACATCCTTGAGCCACTCCTATTCCTTCCTTAGTAGTCCTTCCTCCTGGAACCTGTGAAAGTGAGATAGAATGGGCCTACCAAGGCCTCTAGCCACTGTAAATGAACTCCAGATGCATGTGCCACTTTTGCATCTATCTTTACATGGGTACTTGGAGGATTCGAACCCCAGTCATTAAGCTTTGCAGGCATGCACCTTAGCCACTAAGCCATCTCTCCAGACCATTTAAAATTTTTTGTTTATATTTGAATTTATTTGCAAGGAGAGTGAGGGAGAAGGGTGCCAGGCCCTGTTGCCACTGCAGATGAACTTCCAGACACATGTGTCACTTTGTGCATCTGGCTTTACACAGGTACTGGGGAATTGAACCCAGCTGTAAGGTTTTGCAAGCAAGCACTGAACCATCTCTCCAGCCTCATTTTTATTTTTTATTTATGTATGTTTTTGTGGTTCTGGGGGTCCATGCTGGCTGGGCAGTGACATGCTTCACCATTGATCCACATCCCCAGCACTAGTATGTGGTGTGTGTGTGTTTTGAGGTAGGGTCTCACTCTAGCCCAGGCTGATCTGGAATTCAACAGTCCCAGGTTGGCCTTGAACTCACAGTGATCTTCCTACCTCTGCCTCCTGAGTGCTGAGATTAAAGGCATGTACCACCATGCCTGGCTCTGTTTTCTTTTAATTTTGCTAACCTCCCTAATCAATAAAGCCCTCAAGGGAGACCATCTGTATTAGTGAATTTCTGGTTGAAAGTGCTAGAAACCAAACTCAAATTCAGATATAACAGGGTGATAGGGGTTCAGGAGAGTCCTTGAACTCCAAACTTTAGGTTCATGTCTAATTTTAATCAAAGAATTAAATAGAATAAGACTGAGAAATATAACTATTCTATTTTGGGAAGTACAGAACTAAGGAAAGACACCCATGTGGCTTGAGAGCCCACGTGGAGGGCCATGTAGAGGACAGAAAAGAAAGTTCAGCCGGGTGTGGTGGTGCACACCTTTAATCCCAGCACTAGGGAGGCAGAGGTAGGAGAATTGCTGTGAGTTTGAGGCCACCCTGAGACTATATAGTGAGTTTCAGGTCAGCCTGGACCAGAGTGAAACTATACCTCAAGCCCCCCACCCTCTCCTGCCAAAAAAAGTCAGATCATACTTTGATCTTCAGCAAAGTGGAGACTGCAAGGATAGACCCAAGGATAGACCCTGCTTATTACTTTCAGGGGCCCAGTCACCCTCACTAACAAAGTTACCTGACTCCCTCTTACAGAGAGAGAGAAAGGGAGAGATTGACTCAGATATAGGGAGGGAGAAGATGCATGAGTGAGTGAATGAATGAATGAATTTCGTGGGTCATTTGGACAATCAGCAGAGAAGATGGGCATGGCTTGGCTGTGCTTTCAAGGCCTTCACCCCTAGGCTGTCCAATCCTGAGTGCTCCTGCCTGTCTTGTACCTGTAGCTCTCTCCATCCCTTTCATCTCTGTTGAGGCCCCATTTTTTCCCCTATTAAGTGGATTCTTTTGGTGAGGAGTCTGGTTTTATTACCAGAAAACATAAGGGAGCCAGGTATGGTTTGAGTTTCTCCTTCCTTCCTTCCTTCCTTCCTTCCTTCCTTCCTTCCTTCCTTCCTTCCTTTCTTTCTTTCTTTTTTTTTTTTTTTTTGAGGTAGGGCCTCACTCTAGCCCAGGCTGACCTGAAATTCACTATGTAGTCTCAGGGTGGCTTTGAACTCATGGTGATCTTCCTACCTCTGCCTCCCAAATGCTGGGATTAAAGGTGTGCGCCACCACGTCCGGCTAAAGCCTGGGTTTCTCTACAAGTTTGTGATAAGGAGGACAGAAGGAAGGAAGGAAGGACTAAAACACCTTTAATCCCAGAACTCAGGGAGGCAGAGCTAGGAGACTACATAGTAAATTCCAGGTCAGCCTGGGCTAGAGCAAGACCCTAACTCGAAAAACTGGGGGGAAAAATCCCAAAACAAGGGGGCTGCAGAGATGGCTTAGCAGTTAGGGCACTTGCCTGTGAAGTTTAAGGACACAGGTTAGATTCCCCAGGATCCACGTAAGCCAGATGTACAAAGTGGTCCATGTGACTGGAGATTTTTTGCAGTGGCTGGAGGTCCTGGTCCTCCCATTCTCTCAGTTTCTCTCCCTCCCTTCCTCTTTCTCTCTTGACTTGAAAATATTTTTTTTTGAAAAGGTAAAATAGCTGAAAGCATTTAATATCTAAACAAATCAATCTGTTAAGACACAAAATATGCTTAATATAGAAACCCACATTTATGTCTTTAAGAAAGTGTGAATTGCATTTTACCTCAAAACATAAATTAACCCGCTTAAGAATCGGTAGTGGTCAAAATTGTGAAGTTTAAACAATTTCAGAATAAAATAACAGTAAGTAACTTTATATTATTTATATCTAAAAAAATACTGCTTACAACTTACAACAGTAAATAACTTTATATTGTGTTATATCTAAAAAAATACTGCTTACAACTTCTCAAAAGAATAGTCCAAGAAAACTCTTTTTTTCTTATTCTTCAACAGGTATATTCAACATTATGAGCAACATTCTTAAAACCTTAAGTTTCATAGACTTTGAAATACTGTGGTCCCCTTTCTTCGATGAGATTTTCTCAAGCTAGAAAAAAAAAGCATAAAATATATTTTTTTAAAAGCTGACTGCTGGTAAGTGCAGAGCATGTTTGTTTGGTCTTGACCAGCTCTTGTCTGACTCCTCCCCAGGCACATGAAGCCATGGCTGTTGTGGAGGAGCGGCTCCGAGGTCAGCTGTCACTGCCTTGGAGCGGGCTTGCTGAGGGCACAGTCTCTAACACCCCAGAGGAAACAGACGATGTTGACAATTCCAGCCTTGCCACCACCTCCTCTGTGAGGACAGCCTCTTACTCAGGGGCTGCCTCTGTTCCGCTCCCCACAAGCAGTGAAGTAGGATGGCTCCTGGCCAGTGGGGAATCCGAGCCCGACTGGCGCTTGCAGGCCTGCACTGGCGTGCAGCTGCCCCGGATGGTAAGCACTGAGAGCCGGGTGCTAACTTGGGCTATTCCTTCCTTCTGCCCCTTATTTACGATCTTGTAGAGAAATTCAGGCCTGATGGCTTAGTGGTTAAAGGTTCTTGCTTGCGAAGCCTGCTAGTTCAGGTTTGATTCCCCAGATGCACAAAGTGGTATATGTGTCTGGAGGTCTGGAGTTCATTTGCAGTGGCAGAAGGCTCTGGTGTACCTCTCACCTTCTCTCTCTTTCTTTCTCTCCCCTTGCAAATAAATACATAGTTTTTTGTTGTTGGTTTTTTTTTTTCAAGGTGGGGTCTCATCATTCTGGTCCAGGCTGACCTGGAATTAACTATGTAGTCTCAGGGTGGCCTCAAACTCTCAGCCATCCTTCTACCTCTTCCTCCCGAGTGCTGGGATTACGGGCATGCGCCACCACACCTGGCATAGATGTTTTTTAAAAAATAAAAAGAGGACTGGAAAGATTGCTTAACAGGCACTTGCCTGCAAAGCCAAAGGACCCAGGTTCAATTCCCTGGGATTCACAAAAGCCCCTTCTCTCAAACAAATACGAAAAAAAGGGCTGGAGAGATGGCTTAGCAGTTAAGGCACTTGCTTGCAAAGCCAAAGGTCCCAGGTTCGAATCCCAAGGACCCACGTAAGCCAGATGCACAAGGTGGCCCATGCTTCTGGAGTTCATTTGCAGTGGCTAGAGGCCCTGCATGCCTAGTCTCTCTCTCTTTCTCTGCCTCTTTCTCTCTCTCAAATAAATAAATTAAAAAAAATTTTTTTAATTTAATTAATTAATTTATTTGAGAGCGACAGGCAGAGAAAGAGGCAGAGAGAGAGAGAGAGAGACAGAGAGAGACAGAGAGAGAGAGAGACAGAGAGGAAGAGAGAATGGGTGCACCATGGCCTATAGCCACTGCAAACGAACTCCAGATGTGTGCGCCCCCTTGTGCATCTGGCTTATGTGGGTCCTGGGGAATCGAGCCTCGAACCGGGGTCCTTAAGCTTCACAGACAAGCGCTTAACCACTAAGCCATCTCTCCAGCCCTCGAATAAATAAATAAATAAAATAGAGCTAGAGACATGGTTTAGCAGTTAAGGCACTTGCTTGCAAAGCCTAAGGACCCAGGTTTGATTTCCTAGGATCCATGTAAGCTAGATGCACAAGGTGGTGCATGTGTCTGGAGTTTGTTTGCAGTGGCTGAAGGCCTTGGCACGTCTATTTTCTCTCTCTCTCACTCTTTCTCAAATAAAAAAAAAAATTTAAATGTTAAAAAATAATGGGCATGGTGGTGCATGCCCTTAGTCCCAGTACTCAGGAGGCAGAGGCAGGAGGACTGCAGAGTTTGAGGTCAGCCTGGGCTAGAGCAAGACCCTACCTCAAACAAACAAACAAACAAACTAACTAACTAGCTAACTAACTAAATTAATTAATAAAATAAACAAGGTGGGAGAGGTGGCTCATACCTGTAATCCCAGCACTCGAGAGGAGAGGTGGGAGGATCACTGTGAGTTCCAGGCTACCTTGAGACTATATAGTGAATTCTGGGTCAGCCTGGACTAGACCAAGACCCTACCTCGAAAAACCAAAAACAAAAAAAAAATTTTTTAAGTAAATAAGAGAGAAATGGAGGTCATTGCCTACACCTGCCTCTCTGCCATGGCTGCCACACCAGTGGGTTCCTCTTCCTGTCCACTTTCTTCCTAAGTCTCACATTATTCCATCTGTTCCATTCCATCCCCCCCCCCCACCACTTATTGCAGCTACTGTCCCTTTGATGGACATGTCCTCCTACATCCTTGAGCCACTCCTATTCCTTCCTTAGTAGTCCTTCCTCCTGGAACCTGTGAAAGTGAGATAGAATGGGCATACCAAGGCCTCTAGCCACTGTAAATGAACTCCAGATGCATGTGCCACTTTTTGCATCTATCTTTACATGGGTACTGAGGAATCGAACCCCAGTCATTAAGCTTTGCAGGCATGCACCTTAGCCACTAAGCCATCTCTCCAGACCATTTAAAATTTTTTGTTTATATTTGAATTTATTTGCAAGGAGAGTGAGGGAGAAGGGTGCCAGGCCCTGTTGCCACTGCAGATGAACTTCCAGACACATGTGTCACTTTGTGCATCTGGCTTTACACAGGTACTGGGGAATTGAACCCAGGCTGTAAGGTTTTGCAAGCAAGCACTGAACCATCTCTCCAGCCTCATTTTTATTTTTTATTTATGTATGTTTTTGTGGTTCTGGGGGTCATGCTGGCTGGGCAGTGACATGCTTCACCATTGATCCACATCCCCAGCACTAGTATGTGTGTGTGTGTGTTTTGAGGTAGGGTCTCACTCTAGCCCAGGCTGATCTGGAATTCACTCTGTAGTTCCAGGCTGGCTTTGAACTCACAGCAGTCCTGCTATCTCTGCCTCCCAAGTGCTGGGACTAAAGACATGTGTTACCATGTCTGACTGGATTTTTTTTCCAAAATTTTATTTATTTATTCTTTTTTAAAAATTTTATTTATTTATTTATTTGAGAGAGAGAATGTGCACACCAGGGCCTCCAGCCACTGCAAACAAACTCCAGATGCATGTGCCCCTTTGTGCATCTGGCTTACGTGGGTCCTGGAAAGTTGAACCGGGATCCTTTGGCTTTGCAGGCAAACGCCTTAACCACTAAGCCATCTCTCCAGTCCCCTATTTATTCTTTTTTTTGGTGGTTGTTTTTTCTAAGTATTTTATTTTTATTTATTTGACAGAGAAAGAGAGAGAGAGAGAATGGATGCGCCAGGGCCGCCAGCCACTGCAAACGAACTCCAGACACATGTGCCCCCTTGTGCATCTGGCTAACATGGGTCCTGGGGAATTGAACCTGGGTCCTTTGGCTTTGCAAGCAAATGCCTTAACTGCTAAGCCATCCCTCCAGCCCAAAGTTGTTGTTTTTACAAGTTAGGGTCTTGCTCTATCCCAGGCTGACCTAGAATTCACTATGTAGTCTCAGGGTGGCCTTGAACTTACAGTGATCCTCCTATCTCTGCCCAGCCCCCCAAGTGCTGGGATTAAAGGCATGTGTCACCACACCCAGCTTATTTATTTATTTTATTTGTGTGTTTGTGTGTGTGTGTGTATGTGCGTGTGTGTTGCACATGAGCCCACACATGGTCTCCTTTCCACTAGGGTCTTCTGCTGCTGCACACAAATGCTAGATACATAGTCCACTTTTGGATCTGGTTTTACATGGGCGCTAGGGAATTGAACCCCAGGCCAGCAGGCTTTGCAAGCAAGTGCCTTTAATACAGCCATCCCAACCCTGAGTGTTTAAAAAAATATTTATTTATTTTTATTGACAGCTTCCATAATTATAGACAATAACCCATGGTAATTCCCTCCCTCCCCCCACTTTCCCCTTTGAAACTCCACTCTCCATCATACCCCTTCCCCCTGTCCATCAGTCTCTCTTTTATTTTGATGTCATCATCTTTTCTCCCTATTATGATGGTCTTGTGTCAGTAGTGTCAGACATGGCAGGTTATCCAGGCCATTTTGTGTCTGGAGGAGCACGTTGTAAGGAGTCCTCCCCTTCCTTTGGCTCTTACATTCTTTCCGCTGCCTCTTCTGCAATGGACCCTGAGCCTCGGAAGGTATGATAGAGATATTGCACTGCTGTCACTTCTTAGTACCATGGTGCCTTCTGAGTCATCCCAAGGTCACTGCCATCTGAAAAGAGAAGCTTCTCTAACTAAAAGTGGGAGTAGCATTAATATATTGGTATGAACATTAAAAGAAGTGCTTACCAGGTAGTTTTGTGAGCATAGTATATACATTTAGCTAGACACCAGCAGACATTACACACCTAGGGCTCATGACTACCCCTGGAATGGGTCTCCAGTCCAATTAGAGAGTGGTTGTTTTCCCCCATAACAGACATGCCACTATTGTAGTCATTGGCTCATTTGGTCTGGCTGGCCAAATTTAAGGCTTGTAGTGCCCACTGTTGAGTATCTCCATTGGTGATTTCTCTCTCTTCCATTGAACTGCATGCAGTGTAGCTTTTTTCAGCTTTCTGTCAGCTGGTCTACATGGAGGTTTTTCGAGGTAGGGTCTCACTGTAGCTCAGGCTGACCTAGAATTCACTATGTAGTCTCAGGGTGGCCTCAAACTCATGGTGATCCCCCTACTTCTGCCTCTTGAGTGCTGGGATTAAAGGCATGTGCCACCACACCCAGAAAAATATTTATTTATTGATTGACTGATTGATTTACTAATTAGGGAGAGAGAGAAAGAGAGAGAGAGAGGCAGGTAGAGAGAATGGCTGCACCAGGGTCTCTAGGCACTGCAAACAAACTCCAGGTGTATGTGCCATATGCATCTGGCTTATGTGGGTTCTGGGAAGTTGAACCTGGGTCCTTGGGCTTCACAGGCAAGTGCCTTGACTGATAAACCATCTCTCAGCCCTATTTTTTTTTTTAAGTACAATGCATAGCACCTCTTTTTTAAAGGCCCTGTTGCATCTAGGGACCAAGGCTGAATGCTTTCTTGGCACCATCAAGGCCCTGTGCTGTCTCTCTGCCTGCTTCTTCATCCTGGCCAGTCACTTCTTTATTTAAAATTTTTTTTGTTCATTTTTATTTATTTATTTGAGAGTGACAGACAGAGAGAAAGAGGGAGAGAAAGAGACAGAGAGAGAGAGAGAGAGAGAGAGGGAAAAAATGAATGGCAGGGCCTCCAGTCACTGCAAATGAACTCCAGATGCCTGCGCCCCCTTGTGCATCTGGCTAATGTGGGTCCTTGGGGAATTGAGCCTTAAACCGGGGTCCACAGGCAAATGCTTAACTGCTAAGCCATCTCTCCAGCCCTGGCCAGCCACTTTTAAAGAAGTCTTCTACCACTGCCACTTGGGTGCAAACATGTCCCCAAATATGTAAATGTGGCTGACAGACTATGTAGATTCTGACCACTGCCATGGGGAGGATAGAGGAGGGAGGTACAGGCTGTCAACATTGTGGATTCCAAGTCACTGCTGGTGCTGGGAAGGAATATTGAAAGGGGGAGGGGAAGACCATGGGTTACCCTGCAAAGGCAGAAACCATGCACATGCTGCTGACATTTGGGGCCTGATTCAGAAACTTAATATAAGTGAGATTTTGAACGATAGTATGACTTTGGAAGAATTTTATTTACTTATTTAAGAGAGAGAGAAAGAGGCAGACAGAGAATGGGTGCACCAGGGCTTCTAGCCACTGCAAAGGAATTTCAGACACATGCGCCCCCTTGTGCATCTGGCTTATGTGGGTCCTGGGGAATCAAACCTGGGTCCTTAGGCTTAGTAGGTAAGTACCTTAACTGCTAAGCCATCTCTCCAGCCCAGAAGAATTTTAATCATAACATTTGTTCTTTTTCACTTTCTGTTGAATGTCAACTACAGAGACTTCCTGGAAAATTGAGATCAACGAGGCCAAAAGGAAACTAATGGAGAATATCCTGCTCTACACAGAGGAGAAACTGGACAGCATTGAGCTTTTTGGTCCCTAATGACCTCAGCAGAGCTGAGGACTCTTGTTCTCAATTTCATAGACAAGTGTCCTGTTCTGACACTGTTCTGAAAAAGACTGAGGCAGAGTCCAAGGTCTGCCTAGACACAACCCAACCTCAGCTTCCCCTGATGAAACAGAAAGAAACTTCCATTTCATTAGAGTTGAATTAGGGGAGAGGGAACCTCAACTTTTACAGACCTAAAAGTCCAGGAAGTGGTCTTCCTGTCTGGAACTCAGTTACTGCTGTAGCAGAGGAGACCAAAGTGGAACACCTGGTACATGACTCTAGGATGTGCGTGGCTTGTGGTTTTGGGTAGCCTGTGACAGTCACCACCTCCCTTACTGACGCTGTTACCCCAGCAGCTCTCAGCAACTCAACAGCTGACAAGGCAGTTTTGCAATGCTAGGGCATTTTCCAGTCGGCATCTTTGTATCATCCTTGTGGCAGGCACCAGCAGGTTGTGAAAGTAGGTCAGCTGGAGGCCCAGTGTAGCTCTTAACTCACCTCAAGCTCATGTTTTACCAAAGCCCGACACATGGAAGAGGACTTAGTGTGCTCTCTGCTTCTGCAGCCAACACTTATTAGCCATGTGCTCGGCACCTTCATGCTCCCATTCCATGAGTGCTCATACTTATGGAGCTGCATGGTGCAATCTGTTAGCATGTGGCATTTATATAAATGTTCACACTCTTAATGGAGACTGTATTTGAATTTGTGTTTTATTTATAGCTAGATAAAGAATGAGGAGAACCAGTCTCATGCTTGATTCTGCTACTAACTAAATCAATCATTTATGGGATCCCCATTTCCTTGTAAGATAACCCCTACCTATTCTCCATGCTTCTGCCCTTGGGGGGAAGGTGCAGGGTAAAAAGCACTTTGAAAATGCATTTATCCTGTTTTATAATATAAACAACAGTATATTAAATATATAGTTCTGCTATGTAACTAAATTTTTTTGAAAAGTAATGTTACAAATCTATTGTGGTACAAAGCTTTCTATAATATGCAAGGAGAAAAGTTCTATTTAAGGTAATTGCACTATAATGATTTTTCTTTTTGTAAAACAAAAACATATTTATAAAGCCTGTAGATACCTTGTAATTTTGTGTCCAGATGCATTTATTTACAGATGTGCTTGACTTAGGATAGTTTTCAACTTAGGATGGGTTTAATCAGCTGTGACTCCACTGTAAGTTGAGGAAAGATTTTATTCTAGTTTGGTTTTTCAAGGTAGAGTCTCACTCTAGCCCAGGCTGTCCTGGAATTCACTATGTAATCCCAGGCTGGCCTTGAACTCACAGTGATCATCCTATCTCAGCCTCCCAAGCGCTGGGATTAAAGGCGTGTGCTACTAAACCCATGAGAGGCAAGTAGAGGAATATTTGCATAACCAGTTCCTCCATGGATATTAAGATTGCTTTCATTCAAACTGCTACAAATAGTGTTGCCTTCAGCTATGGTTAATCTTCATTAACAACTTGATTAGACTTGCAGTCACCTAGGAGACACACCCCTGGGTGTGTCTGTGAGTAGGTTTCCAGAGAGGATTTGCTGAGGAGGGAAAATCCACCCTAATCAGGACTATATAAAAAGGAGAAAAAGTTGGGCTGGAGAGACATCTTAGCAGTTAAGCACTTGCCTGTGAAGCCTAAGGACTCTGGTTTGAGGCTCAATTCCCCCAGGACCCACGTAAGCCAGATGTACCAGGTGGCACATGCATCTGGAGATTGTTTGCAGTGACTGGAGGCCCTGGTGTGCCCATTTTCTCTGTTCTATCTTCCTCTTTCTGTCTCTGTCTGTCACTCTCAAATAAATAAATAAAAATTAAAAAAGGATGCCGGGCGTGGTGGCGCACGCCTTTAATCCCAGCACTTGGGAGGCAGAGGTAGGAGGATCGCCGTGAGTTCGAGGCCACCCTGAGACTCCATAGTGAATTCCAGGTCAGCCCGGGCTAGAGTGAGACCCTACCTTGAAAAACAAAAAAACAAAACAAAACAAAAAAAATTAAAAAAGGAGAAAAAGTAGACAGCCAGCTGCAGTGCTACAGCCTCACCCTCACGCCCCTGCCACCATGACTTCCTGGATAGTACTCCCAAACGATGAGCCAAGGGAAACTTCCTACCTTAGGTTGCTTCTTTTTAGACAGGGTCTTGTGTAACCCAAGCTGGCTTCAAACTCCCTATGAGCACAGTGGCCTGATTTTCCTTCTTTTGTCTCCCTAGTGCTGGAATTACAGGTGTGTGCTGGGCGTCAAACCCAAGATTCATGAATGCTGGGAAAGTACTTTTCCAACCAAGTTACATCCCATTGCCTTAAGTTGCTGCTTGCCAGGTCATAGCAAAGAAAAAGTAATGCTTTGTAAGGAGTTCATATTGTTAGGTTGGGACAGACTTCCATGATGGAGTCATCAAGGTCAGCAGAATGATGGCAGAGGCATAAGGAAGTGGATCATCTATCCACATTCCTCCAGAAACCCCATTTTCTTTGCCTAACACTGTCCCAGGTCATGTTTTCCTGCCTCCTTATCTCTTAAGTCACATGGCTACTGTTCTGGTGTCACACCCTAGCTATTTTAAAAGGTTAATGTAATGATCTCCTCTGAGGGAACTTTTCTTTTTTCTTTCTCTATTTTTTAAATTTTTTCTCTATTTTTTTAAACATTTTCCATGATTATAAAAAATATCCCCTGGTAATACCCTCCCTCCCCCCTTTCCCCCTTTGAAATTCCATTCTCCATCATATCCCCTTCCCATCCCAATCAGTCTCTCTTCCATTTTGATGTCATGATCTTTCCCTCTTCTTATGATGGTCTTATGTAGGTAGTGTCAGGCACTATGAGGTCATGGATATTGAGGCCATTTTATGTCTGGAGGGAGCATGTTGTAGGGAGTCCTACCCTTCCTTTGGCTCTCACATTCTTTCCGCCACCTCTTCTACATTAGACCCTGAGCCTTGGAAGCTGTGATCAAGAAGTTACTCGGTACTCTAGTCACTTCTTTCCAGCACCATGATACCTTCTGAGTCGTCCCAAGGTCACTGCCACCTGAAAAGAGAAGATTCTCTACCCAAAGCAAGAGTAGCATTAATATAAGGGTATGAATATTAAGAGAAGTGCTTACTGGGCAGTTTGATAAGCATAGTATATACACTTATCCAGACATTAGCAGATGTTACACCCCTAGGGCTCATGACTACCCCTATTTTAAGTTTTCAGTATCAGGGAAGTATTCCCTCCTATGGAGCGGGCCTCCAATCCAATTGGAGGGCAGTTGGTTTCCACCATGACAGACGTGCCACTATTGCACCTGTTGGCTCATTTGGCCTGGCTGGCCAATTATAAGGCTTGCAGTGTCCACTGTTGAGTGTCTTCATTGGTGGTATCTCTTTCTCCCATTGAACTACATGTAGAATGGCTTCACCAGCTTTCTGTCAGCAGGTCTACGTGGAGGAGGTTATCAGCTCAGTTCCAGCAGGATTTCTCAGTGGCCTTGCAGCCCATATATGTGGAGTCTTCAGCAATAGGGTCTTACCATATATTCCTGGTGGGAAACCAAGGACGTCAGCAATAGCCTATAATGTTTTGGGGGCATCAGGGACCTCCTTGGCCAAAAACTCACTGGAGGTATCCCATCCCTGGCACTGAAAATTTTTTAACAACGATCTATGGCTCCTGAGTGTTCCATTGTCCAAAACTGGAGGATTCCATATGATTTATTTATATCCTCTTAGGTTTTGATTAGCCCTCCCTCCACCTTTCCTCTACTCCTCCGCTGACCTCACTTTGGGCCTTTTCACCCCAGCTAATCTATTCTTCTGCTTACATATATACAATACCAACCTATTAAGAACCCTCCTACCTTCTCTTCCCTTCCCTTTGTATCTCTTTTTTAGCTTACTGGCCTCTGCTACTGAGTTTTTTCCTTCTCACACAGAAGCCCAATCATCTGTAGCTAGGATCCACATATGAGAGAGAACATGTGGCACTTGGCTTTCTGGGCCTGGGTTACCTCACTTAGTATAATTCTTTCCAGATCCATCCATTTTTCTGAAAATTTCATAACTTCCTTTTTCTTTACCGATGAGTAGAACTCCATTGTATAAATGTGCCATATCTTCATTATTCACCCATAAGTTGAGGGACATCTAGGCTGGTTCCATTTCCCAGCTATTATGAATTGAGCAGCAATAAACATGGTTGAGCACACACTTCTAAGGAAATGAGATGAGTCCTTAGGATATATGCCTAGGAGTGCTATAGCTGGGTCATATGGTAGATCAATCTTTAGCTGTTTTAGGAAACTCCACACTGATTTCCACAATGGCTGGACCAGATTGCATTCCACCAACAGTGATACCACCAACAGTGTAGAAGGGTTCCTCTTTTTCCACATCCCCGCCAGCATTTATGATCATTTGTTTTCATGATGGTAGCCAATGTGACAGGAGTGAGATGTAGTTTTAATCTGCATTTCCCTGATGACTAGGGACGTAGAACATTTTTTTTAGATGCTTATACGCCATCTGTATTTCTTCTTTTGAGAACTCTCTATTTAGCTCCATAGCCCATTTTTTAATTGGCTTGTTTGATTTCTTATTATTTAACTGTTTGAGTTCTTTGTATATCCTAGATATTAATCGTCTATCAGATATATAGCTGGTGAAGATTTTTTCCCATTCTGTAGGTTGCCTCTTTGGTTTATTCACAGTGTCCTTTGCTGTACAAAATCTTTGTAATTTCATGAGGTCCCAGTGGTTAATCTGTGGTTTTATTGCTTGAGCAATTGGGGTTGTATTCAGAAAGTCTTTGCCAAGACCAATATGTTGAGGGGTTCCCCTACGTTTTCCTCTAGCAGTTTCAGAGTTTCAGGTCTGATATTAAGGTCTTTGATCCATTTGGACTTAATTCTTGTGCATGGAGAGAGAGAAGAATCTATTTTCATCTTTCTACAGATACATATCCAGTTTTCTCAGCACCATTTGCTGAAGAGGGTGTCTTTTCTCCAATGAATATTTTTGGCATTTTTATCAAATATCAGGTGGCTGTAGCTACCTGGACTTACATCTGGGTCCTCTATTCTGTTCCATTGATCTACATGTCTGCTTTTGTGCCAGTACCATGCTGTTTTTGTTACTATGGCTCTGTAGTATAGGTTAAAATCAGGTATGGTGATACCACCAGCCTTATTTTTGTTGCTCAGTATTATTTTGGATATTCGAGGTTGTTTGTGCCTCCAAATGAATTTTTGGATTGTTTTTTTCTATTTCCATGAAGAATGCCTTTGGAATTTTGATGGGGATTGCATTAAATGTGTAGAATGCTTTTGGTAAGATTGCCATTTTTACAATATTGATTCTCCTTTTTTTCCCAATCTTTATTAATATTTTCCATGAGTATAAAAAAATCCCATGGTAGTACCCCCCCTACTTTCCCCTTTGAAATTCCATTCTCCATCATATCCCCTCCCCATCTCAATATTTCTACTTACATATATACAATACCAACCTAATAAATGCCCTCCTCCCTTCCTTTCTCTTCCCTTTCTATCTCCTTTTTAACTTACTGGCCTCTGCTACTGAGTTTTTTCCTTTTCGCACAGAATATTGATTCTTCTAATCCAGGAACAAGGGATGTTTTTCCACTTCCTAGTGTCTTCTGCAATTTCTCGCTTGAGTGTTTTAAAGTTTTCATTGTAGAGATCCTTTACTTCCTTGGTTAGGTTTATTCCAAGGAACTTTATTTTCTTTGATGCAATTGTGAATGGGAGTGATTCTCTGATTTCATCCTCTGTGTGTTTGTTGTTAGCATATAGGAAGGCTACTGATTTCTGTGTATTTATTTTGTATCCTGCTACATATCTGTAGGTTTTTATCAGCTCTAACAGTTTGCTGGTAAAGACTTAGGGTCCTTTATGTATTGAATCATGTCATCTGCAAATAATGATAACTTTATCTCTTTTTTTTCTTTATTAGTTAGTTTTGTATTCAGCAAATATAGTCAGTTTGGTACCATTATTAGGATCATCCGTGACCTACCCCCTCCCCTTGGCCCCTCCTTGTTGAGGTATACGGGTCATGCATTGTGGAGTTAGCCCACAGTTATGGGTAAGCTAAATGTCTCTGCATATCATGACCCAACATATGGCTCTGACATTCTTTCTGCCCCCTCTTCCACAAAATTTTCCTGAGCCATGTTGGGTTCATTTTTGGTCTGCTTCAGTGATGAGGTGTTGGGGGCCTCTGAGGCTCTGGCTCTCTGATTTGGTAGGAGTTGATTTTTCTCTGTGCTGATCTCCTTCCCCCTTGTGCTGGTATCTGGTTCATCAGGAAAACAGCCCCCTTGCTTGTTTCTCCAATTTTTCTTTGTTTCAGCTGGGGCCCTTTTGAGGTATGATGGGGTTGCTCTCTCCTTAGGATCTACATGTATCTGAAAAAGAGAAGCAGATTCTCCAACGGAGAGTAAGTTAGCACCAGGAGAAATGAGATAACCCTTACTTTTTTTTTTTGTAGAGAATTTAATAGGTGTAGGCCCTCTTGTAGCCCACAATTGATGGTAGCTTGATATTGGTGAGTGGGCTTATGTTTGGATATGGTTCTGACTTGTTTCTCAGATCCAGCTATGGGTCCCATACCAGTGAGGGGATCAGTTAGCCAAATTGAGAGCAGTTGGTTCCCCACCATGGCTGTGTGCCACCACTGCACTTGTGTGGGCATCACACCAAGTTATTTGCTGCTAAGTAGGTTAGACCATGCGTTGCTTCGACAGATATTGGTCATTTTCCCCCAGTCGCCCATGTAGCACCTTTGGGCACTAGACGTGCTGACTGTCTGGGGACTGACTCTGTTCCAACTTCCAGCCATGCAATTCTAGTTTGCATGTCAATCACATAAGGTGTCTTCAGCAGTAGGGTCTTACCACCAGCCTTTGGTGGGTCATCAAGTACTCTGACAGAAATCTGTCTGTCTTTTAGGAAACCTTGTAGGTCTCTCTGATCAAAAGCTCATTGTGGATGATAGCCCCATGCTGGTTCTGGGAGTTACAGGTCAGTGCCGACTAAGAAAATGAGGCAAAAGATAACTAATATACAAGGGTTAGAGATAAGAGAGAGAGAGGGAGGGAGAGGGGAAGTGAGGGAGGGAAGATGTAGAAGATTAAGGTTCGTCTTGATCTTACCCTCTCCAGTGTCTTGTGGTTCAGGTGTTCCCTGTAAGGGTCTGGTAAAGGATCAGCCATTTGGTCTGTCTTTTAGTAAGTAGAAAATTATGGTACCATTGCCGTTTGGGTCTAGATTTGTGTTTCCCACCCCTTTGATGCCCTCCTCTCCCTCCCCTTCCATCCTAGCGTCTAGTCTAGGAGATGCTTACTGGATATGTAAGGTATCTTGGGTAGATTCAGGTTAGGTGCTGTAGATGAATGAGACTATATGGCGATTTTTTTTCTGTGATTGGTTAAGTTCACTGAGAATGATCTGTTCCAGGTTCTACCATTTTTCCTCAAATTTCATTGTGTCATTTTTTTCTTACTGCTGTATAGAATTCCATTGTGTAGATATACCACATCTTAGTTATCCATTCTTCTAGTGATGGACATCTGGGTTGATTCCAGCACTTAGCTATTACAAATTGAGCCGCTATAAACATGGTTGAGCAAATCTCTCTAGCCTGTGGTTTGAAGGTTTTAGGGTAGATGCCCAGTAAGGGAATAACTGGGTCTGTTGGTATCTCTATACTCAGCTTTTTCAGAAGTCGCCATATTGCTTTCCAAAGTGGTTGTACCATCCTACATTCCCACCAACAGTGGATGAGTGTTCCTACTTCTCCACATCCTCACCAGCATTTTATTTTTATTTGATTTTTTGATGTTTGCTATCCTTATTGGGGTAAGGTGGAATCTCATAGTTGTTTTAATTTGCATGTCTCTGATGATTAGGGATGCTGAACATTTTCTTAAGTGTATGTTTGCCATTTGTATTTCTTCCTCTGTGAACTGCCTGTTCAGCTCTTTGCCCCATTTTGTGAGTGGGGTGTTTGACTTCTTACTGTTTAGATTTTTGAGTTCTTTGTAGATTCTAGAGATTAGGGCTCTATCAGTTGGATAACCCGCAAATATTTTCTCCCATTCTGTGGGTATTCTATTGGCTTTGCTTACTGTATGCTTGTCTGTAAAGAAACTCTTCAGCTTCATGTGATTCCATTGGCTGAGTGACGGTTTAAGTTCATGAGCTACTGGGGTTTTGTTCAGGAAGTCTTTTTCCATTCCTATATCATGGAAAGTACTTCTTAAATTTTCTTCCAGTAGTATTCGAGTTTCTTGTCTTATATTGAGATCTTTGATCCATTTGGACTTGAGTGTAGTGCATGGTGAAATGTGTTGATCAAGTTTCAGTTTCCTGCATATGGTTATCCAGTTTGTCCAGCACCATTTGTTGAAGATGCTGTCTTTTAATACAACGAAAACCTAAAAACACTCTAAAAAGAAATTGAGGCCGACTTGAGAAAATGGAAAGACCTCCCATGTTCCTGGATAGGCAGAATTAACATTGTGAAGATGAAAATCGTACCAAAGGCAATATACAGATGTAATGCAATTCCAATTAAAACCCCTACAGTGTTCTTCACAGAGATAGAAAAAATGACCTCAAATTTCATATGGAAAGGCAGAAGGCCTCGCATTTCCAAACATATCCTCAGCAAAAGAAATAACTCTGGAGGCATCACCATACCTGATCTAAAGCTATATTACAAAGCCATAGTAATAAAAACAGCATGGTACTGGCATAAAAACAGGAGTATAGATCAATAGAATAGACTTGAGGACCCGGACTTTGGGTCAAGCAAGTATAGCTACTTGATATTCGATAACTTGATCTCTTCCTTTCCAATCTGAATCCCTTTTATGTGCATCTGTTGCCTTATTGCTATGGCTAAGACTTCCAGTACTATATTAAATAAAAGTGGGGACAGTGGACACTCTTGTCTTGTTCCTAATTTTAATGGAAAAGCTTCCAGTTTTTCCCCATTTAGTTATATGTTGGCTGTAGGCTTGTCATGAATAGCCTTTATTGTATTGAATTATGTTCCTTCTATCCCCAGTCTCTGTAGGACTTTTATCATGAAGGGATGTTGGATTTTGTCAGATGCTTTCTCTGCATCTAATGAGATGATCATGTGATTTTTGTCCTTCAATCCATTTATGTAATGTATTACGTTTATCGATTTGTGTGTATTGAACCATCCCTGCGTCTCTGGGATAAAGCCTACTTGGTCAGGGTGAATGATCTTTCTGATATATTCTTGTATTCTGTTTGCCAATATTTTTTTGAGAATTTTTGCATCTATGTTCATGAGGGAGATTGGTCTGTAATATTCTTTTGTTGTCCTATTTTTGCCTGTTTTTGGTATCAGGGTGATGCTGGCTTCATAGAAAGAGTTTGGTAGAATTCCTTCTTTTTCTATTTTATGGAAAAACTTAAGAAGCAATGGTGTTATCTCTTTCCTGAAAGTCTGGTAAAATTCAGCAGTGAATCCATCTGGGCCTGGGCTTTTTTTAGTTGGGAGATTTTTGATAACTGCTTGGATCTCCATGCTTGTTATAGGTCTATTTAAGTGATTAATCTCATCTTGATTTAATTTAGGTAGGTCATATAAATCAAGGAAATCATCCATTTCTTTCAGATTTTCATACTTTGTGGAGTATATGCTTTTATACTATGTCCCTATGATTTTTTGAATTTCTCTGGCATCTGTTGTGATGTTATCTTTTTCATCTCTAAATTTATTAATTTGTGTCTCTTCTCTCTTTCCTTTTGGTCAGATTTGCTAAGGGTTTATAAATCTTGTTTATCCTTTCAAAGAACCAACTCTTTGTTTCATTGATTCTTTGGATTGTTTTTTTTTTTTTTTAGTTTCTATTTCATTGATTTTTGCCCTTATCTTTATTATTTCCTCCCGTCTGCTGATTTTGGGTTTGCCTTGTTCTTCTTTTTCCAAGGCTTTAAGGTGAAGCATTAGGTCATTTACTTGCAACCTTTCTAATTTCTTAATATAGGCACTTAAAGCTATAAATTTACCTCTTAGGACTGCTTTCATTGTGTCCCAGAGATTTTGGTATGTTGTGTTCTCATTATTGTTTGACCCTATAAATTTTTTGATTTCCCTCTTGATTTCTTCATTGACCCATTCATCATTTAGTAATGAGTTGTTTAATTTCCATGATTTTGTGTATGCTCTATAGCCTTTCTTGCTATTGATTTGTTTCCATTGTGGTCAGATAGAATGCAAGGAATTATTTTAATTTTCCTGTATTTGTTAAGATTTGCTTTGTGTCCTAATATATGGTCTATTTTAGAGAATGTTCCATGTGCTGCTGAAAAGAATGTATATTCTGCAGCATTTGGATGAAATGTCCTGTATATATCTGTTAGGTCCACTCCTTCTATGACTTCATTTAGTCCAGATGCCTCTTTGTTTATTTTTTCCTGGGGTGACCTGTCAATTGATGAGAGTGGGGTGTTGAAGTCCCCCACTACCACTGTGCTTGGTGTTATCTGTGACCTTAGTTCTAATAGCATTTGTTTGATGAATTTGGGGGCCCCATGTTAGGTGCATATATGTTTAGGATTGTAATGTCCTCCTGTTGGAGGGTGCCCTTAATCAATATAAAGTATCCCTCCTTATCTTTCTTGACTAATGTTGGACTGAAGTCTACCTTTTCAGATATTAGGATAGCAACCCCTGTTTGTTTTCTAGGTCCATTTGCTTGAAATAGTGTTTTCCAACCTTTCACCCTAAGATAGTGTCCATCCTTTGTAGAAAGGTGGGTTTCTTGGAGGCAAGAAATTGAAGGATCCTGCTTTTTAACCCAGTCTGCAAATCTATGTGTTTTGGTTGGGGCATTGAGGCCGTTAATATTAAGAGATATTATTGAAAGGTGTGTATTCATTTTTGCCATTTTTTTTAGTAGTTCTTCTGGTTTTACCTTTGCTCTCTTGTGTTAACTAGTATTTGAGTATTGTTTGTTTTTTCCAGGTTCCTTATATGTGTGCTTTTCCTTCTCTTCGGCATGGAGGATTCTTTCAAGTATTTTCTGTAGAGCTGGTTTTGTCTTGAAATACTCCTTTAGCCTGCTTTTGTCATGGAATGTCCTTATTTCTCCGTCTATTTGAATGGATAGCTTTGCAGGATAAAGTAACCTTGGTTGACAGTTGTTATCTTTCAGAACTTGGAATACATCACTCCACGCCCTTTTGGCTTTTAAAGTTTGTGTTGAGTAATCTGGTGTAATGCTGATAGGCTTGCCTTTGTAGGTAACTTGATTTTTCTCTCTAACTGCTTTCAATATTTTTTCTTTGGTTTGTGTGTTTGGTAGTTTGATTATAATATGGCGAGGAGAGGTTCTTTCCATGTTTTTTCTGGCTGGTGTTCTAAAGGATTCCTGTATCTGCATTGGCACCTCTTTCCCAATTTGGGGGAAGTTTTCTTCTATGATTTTGTTGAAGACGCCTACTATGCCTTTGGAGTGAAATTCTTCTCCTTCTACTATGCCCTGAATTCTTATGTTTGATCTTTTTATAGTGTCCCGAATATCTTGAAATTCCCACTCATACTTTTGTATTAGTTTGTATTTCTCTTTATTGGACTGTATTAGATCTGTCATCTGGTCTTCTAGCTTAGATATTGTGTCCTCTCCTTCATCCATTCTACTGGTTAGATTTTCTACAGAGTTTTTTATTTCATTAACTGTGTTCTTTATTGCTAGTAATTCTAACTGGTTTTTTTTTTTTAACTTTATTTATTTATTTGTTTGAGAGTGACAGACAGAGCGAGAAAGAGGCAGAGAGAGAGGGACACAGAGAGAATGGGCGCACCAGGGCCTCCAGCCACTGCAAACGAACTCCAGACGCGTGCGCCCCCTTGTGCATCTGGCTAACGTGGGTCCTGGGGAGTTGAGCCTCGAACCGAGGTCCTTAGGCTTCACAGGCAAGCGCTTAACCACTAAGCCATCTCTCCAGCCCCTAACTGGTTTTTCTTTAATATTTCTATTTCCTTATTTATGTCTAGTATTGACCTCTTTATTTCATTAAATTGGCATCCTGTGTCTTCTTTGCTTCCTTTGATTTCTTCTTTGAGTTCTTTGAACATATTTATAATCATTCTTTTGACATCTTTCTCAGGTATTTCCTCTAACTCGTTCTCACTGGAGATCATTTCTGATGCAATAATACTTTTGGTGGATTTATATTGTCTTGATTTTTGGTGTTTCTTGTGTTATAATGTATATATTTTTGCATATTGGATTATTTAATGATTGGATTTTCCAGTTAGTTTGGTATTAAGAGATGTATCAATCAATTTGATCTTATATATCTTCAGGGTAGGAGCTTAAGGCGCTAGGTGTGGCTCTGAAGACGCTCAGAGCATCTACAAAAGTGACTCCAGGTGTTGGGTGTGCCTGCTATGAGAGTATTCAAGTAGGCTAAGTGGAACAAAATATAGGCAGATTCTAAAATTTAACTGCACAATGTACACTTTCAGTGAAAAACTGCACAGAGTATTTATCCAAGAGTAGGTATTATGACAACCAGATCCTCTGTCTGTCCCTTAGGCTGTGTGGTGCCTCACCCACTCCCTTAATCCTGACAACAAGGCAGTTAAGATTTCTAGTCTGTAGAGGGTTCCAAGTCAGCTTGTGACCAGGTGAGACCCTTCCTTAATGTATAACAGAAGAGTAAACAAAGCCACTATAGTTCAAGAAGCAACAAATAACAAGCCCCAAATACAGCTTTTTTAAGAATGGCAAATTTGACCATCCACCTGATTTAACATATAATTTATCCTTATATGGAAGTTACAATTAGCACTTCTGGTTCAGGCCTATATACCAGGTTTATTAGGCGGGTACTGACCTGTTGTAATCCCAGTTACCTTTTGCAATGATTTTAGTCTCAGCTGGGCTCATGATTGGGTCCCTCTTTGGTGCTCTGTCAGTTCAAGTAGGTGTGGCCGGGTCCCTGGACCGCTGCTCTGTTCCCGACCACTGGACACTGGTGGTGGGGCAGGGAGGGAGCCGATGCTGCTCTAGTTCACCCACTGTTCCACGTGTTCTTCTACCTTGTGATCTGCTCCTCCGTTGTTCACTGCCATTCTCCCTTCATGTTTCTTGAGTTTGCAGAGAGCTCTGGTGTGAGTGGAAAAATCCCCTTGCGTGGCTATTCCTGTGGCTGAAGCCAAGCCTGGCGGCTGGCTTGTGTGCCGCCACTGAGGCACACGCCCTGCCAGAGCAGCTTCTGCTGGCCCGCGTGGGCTCTGTATGCTCTGGATCTCTCCTACTTCTCCTCTGCTGTTTCAGTTTCCTATACACCTCACTTTTTAGTAAAAGTGTGTATTTTGCTGGTTTTTTTTTTTTTTGGCATTTTCCCCCCTAGGCTGCTTTGGTGTGGCACCTACGCTGCCATCTTAACTGGAAGTCTGAGGGAACTTTTCTATTCAACTTAACAAATGAGTTCCTTTTCCTTCCTCACCTTTCCCCAACTGAAAAAGCCCTATAAAGCCCATGACCTGAAAACTCAGGTTGGCTGTGCTCCGCTCTTGTGTGTCAGCTCTGGCAGCTTGTGCTTTCCTGAAATAAAAGCTTTCATCTTTGCCTCAGAGTGATTTGTGTGGTCTTGGTTACTGTCAAACCTTACACATACTACTTTACTTTTTTAGTTTTTAGAGATAGGGGCTCACTCTAGCTCAGATGGATCTGGAATTCATTATGTAGTCTCAGGATGGCCTCAAACTCATGGAAATCCTCTTATCTATGCCTCCAAGTGCTGGGATTAAAAGCATGCACCATCACACCTAGCTTATTTTTATTATTTTTTTGAGGTACAGTCTCACTCTAGCCCAGGCTGGCCTAGAACTCACTCTGTAGTTCCAGGCTGGCCCTGAACTCACAACAATCCACCTACTTCTGCCTCCCGAGTGCTGGGATTAAAGGTTTGGGCTACCACCCCTTTCAAAGAACCAACTCTTTGTTTCATTCATTCTTTTTATTGTGTTTTTAGTTTTTATTTCATTAATTTCTGTCCTAATCTGTATTATTTCTTCTTGTCTACTGATTTTTGGTTTGCCTTGTTCTTCTTCCAAGGCCTTAAGGTGGATCATTAAGTTGTTTACTTGAGACCTTTCTATTTTCTTTTTTTTCTTTAATATTTTATTTATTTATTTGAGAGAGAGAGAGAGAGAGAGACAGAAAGAGAGAGAGGCAGATAGAGAGAAAGGGTGCATCAGGGCCTCTAGCCACTGCAAACTAACTCTAGATGCATGCACCCCCTTGTGCATCTGGCTTACTTGGGTCCTTGGGAATTGAACCGGGTCCTTAGGCTTCGCAGGCAAATGCCTCAACCGCTAAGCCATCTCTCCAGCCCCTTTATAATTTCTTAATATAGGCCCTTAAAGGTGTAAATTTCCCTGTTAGGACTGCCTTCATTGTGTCCCAAAGGTTCTGGTATGTTGTATTCTCATTATCATTTGATTCTATGAGTTTTTTGATTTCCTTTTTGATTTCTTTGTTGACTCAGTCATCATTAAGTAGTGTATTGTTTAGTTTTCATGATTTTTTGTATGCTCTATAGCTTTTCTTGCTGTTGATTTGTAGTTTGATCCTATTGTGATCAGATAGAATGCAAGGAATTATTTCAGTTTTCTTGTATTTTTTAAGGTTTGCTTTGTGTCCTAATATATGGTCTATTTTAGAGAATGTTCCATATGCTACTGAAAAGAATGTGTATTCTTCAGCATTTGGGTGAATTAGTCTGTAGATATCTGTTAGGTCCATTTGTTCTATGACCTCATTTAATCCAGATACTTCTTTGTTTATTTTTTGCCAGGATGACTGCCAATTGATGAGAATGGTATGTTTGAAGTCACCCACTACAACTCTAGCCACTGCAAATGAACTCCAGATGCATGCACCACCTTGTGCATCTGGCTTACATGGGTCCTGAGGAATCAAACTGAGGTCCTTTGGTTTTGCAAGCATGTACCTTAACTGCTAAGCCATCTCTCCAGCCCTTGTTGTTTTTTTGAGGTAGGGTTTTGCTCTAGCCCAGACTGACCTGGAATTCACCATGTAGTCTCAGGTTGGCTTCAAACTCTCAGTGATCCTCCTACCTATGCCTCTTGCGTGCTGGCATGAAAGGTATGCGTCACCAAGCCTGGCAGTTTCAACTTCATCTTTGTCAATTATTATGTCCTCAATTTCCTAAAAATTCCTCCAAGTAACTTCACACTGCACTTCTCCAGTTGTCTGATCCATTTCTTCACAAAGAGCATCTAATGTGCTAGGTATATAAAGGCCACTAGGATGTGGATTCACACCATGACCTTCTACATCCTGATGTGTACGAGAACCCATTCCAGAGCACACAGCTCTGCTTCAGTGAGTGTTTCTTCTTATTGGACACTTATCATCCTTCACCTCCTACCTGTGTTTCTTTTTTCCCTTTGTTAGTTAGTTTTGTATTCAGCAAATACAGTCAGTTTGGTACCATTATTAGGCTCATCCGTGACCTACCCCCTCCCCTTGGCCCCTCCTTGTTGAGGTATACGGGTCATGCATTGTGGAGTTAGCCCACAGTTATGGGTAAGCTAAATGTCTCTGCATATCATGACCCAACATGTTGCTCTGACATTCTTTCCGCCCCCTCTTCCGCAAAAATTTCCTGAGCCATGTTGGGTTCATTTTTGGTCTGCTTCAGTGATGAGGTGTTGGGGGCCTCTGAGGCTCTGGCTCTCTAATTTGGTAGGAGTTGATTTTACTCTGTGCTGATCTCCTTCTCCCTTGTGCTGGTATCCGGTTCATCAGGAAAACAGCCCCCTTGCTTGTTTCTCCAATTTTTCTTAGTTTCAGCTGGGGTCCTTTTGAGGTATGATGGGGTAGCTCTCTCCTTAGGATCTACATCTATCTGAAAAAGAGAAGCAGATTCTACAACGGAGAGTAAGTTAGCACCAGGACAAAAGACATAACCCTTACTTATTTTATAGAGAATTTAATAGGTGTAGGCCCTCTTGTAGCCCATGATTGATGGTAGCTTGATATTGGTGAGTGGGCTTATGTTTGGATATGGTTCTGACTTGTTTCCCAGATCCAGCTATGGGTCCTGTACCACTGAGGAGATCAGTTAGCCAAATTAAGAGCAGTTGGTTCCCCACCATGGCTGTGTGCCACTATTGCACTTGTGTGGGCATCACAACAAGTTATTTGCTGCTAAGTATGTTAGACCATGAGTTGCTTGGGCAGATATTGGTCATTTTCCCCCAGTTGCCCGTGTAGCACCTTCTGGCACTAGACGCGCTGACTGTCTGGGGACTGACTGTGTTCCAACTTCCAGCCATGCCATTCTAGTTTGCATTCAACCACATAAGGTGTCTTCAGCAGTAGGGTCTTAACACTAACCTTTGGTGGGTCATCAAGTACTCCGACAGAAATCTTTCTGTCTTCTAGGAAACCTTGTAGGTCTCTTTGATCAAAAGCTCATTGTGGATGATAGCCCCATGCTGGATCTGGGAGTTACAGGTCAGTGCCCACTAAGAAAATGAGGAAAAAGATAACTAATATACAAGAGTTAGAGAGAAGAGAGAGGGAGAAGGAGAGGGAGAAGGAGGGAGGGAAGATGTAGAAGATTAAGGTTAGTCATGATCCTACCCTCTCCAGTGTCTTGTGGTTCAGGTGTTCCCTGTAAGGGCCTGGTGAAGGATCAGCCTTTTGGTCTGCCATTTAGTAAGTAGAATTTTATGGTACCATTGCCATTTGGGTCTAGATTTGTGTTTCCCACTCCTTTGATACCCTCCCCTCCCTCCCCTTCCATCCTAGTGTCTAGTCTAGGAGATGCTTACTGGATATGTAAGGTATCTTGGGTAGATTCAGGTTAGGTGCTGTAGATGAGTGAGACTATGTGGTGATTTTTTTTTTTTTTGTGTGTGTTGTGATTGGGTAAGTTCACTGAGAATGATCTGTTCCAGGTTCAACCATTTTTCCTCAAATTTCATTGTGTCATTTTTTCTTACTGCTGTATAGAATTCCATTGTGTAGATATACCACATCTTAGTTATCCATTCTTCTAGTGATGGACATCTGGGTTAATTCCAGCTCTTAGCTATTACAAATTGAGCTGCTACAAACATGGTTGAGCAAATCTCTCTAGCCTGTGGTTTGAAGGTTTAGGGTAGATGCCCAGTAGGGGAATAACTGGGTCTGTTGGCATCTCTATACCCAGCTTTCTCAGAAGTCTCCATATTGCTTTCCAAAGTGGTTGTACCATCCTACATTCCCACCAACAGTGGATAAGTATTCCTACTTCTCCACATCCTCACCAGCATTTATTTTTATTTGATTTTTTGAAGTTTGCTATCCTTATTGGGGTAAGGTGGAATCTCATAGTTGTTTTAATTTGCATTTCTCTGATGGTTAGGGATGACGAACATTTTCTTAAGTGTTTGTTTGCCATTTGTATTTCTTCCTCTGTGAACTGCCTGTTCAGCTCTTTGCCCCATTTTGTGAGTGGGGTGTTTGACTTCTTACTGTTTAGATTTTTGAGTTCTTTGTAGATTCTAGAGATTAGGGC
Source organism: Dipus sagitta (assembly GCA_036346955.1). Lineage (NCBI taxonomy): Eukaryota > Metazoa > Chordata > Mammalia > Rodentia > Dipodidae > Dipus > Dipus sagitta. The sequence continues at coordinate 53,099,200 of CM070787.1, forward strand.
TCTATCAGTTGGATAACCCGCAAATATTTTCTCCCATTCTGTGGGTATTCTATTGGCTTTGCTTACTGTATGCTTGTCTGTAAAGAAACTCTTCAGCTTCATGTGATTCCATTGGCTGAGTGACGGTTTAAGTTCATGAGCTACTGGGGTTTTGTTCAGGAAGTCTTTTTCCATTCCTATATCATGGAAAGTACTTCCTAAATTTTCTTCCAGTAGTATTCGAGTTTCTGGTCTTATATTGAGGTCTTTGATCCATTTGGACTTGAGAGTAGTGCATGGTGAAATGTGTGGGTCAAGTTTCAGTTTCCTGCTTATGGTTATCCAGTTTGTCTAGCACCATTTGTTGAAGATGCTGTCTTTTCTCCAGCGTATATTGTTTGGGCCTTTATCGAATATCAAGTAGCTATAGGTGCTTGACCCAAAGTCCGGGTCCTCATGTCTATTCCATTGGTCTATACTCCTGTTTTATGCCAGTACCAGGCTGTTTTTATTACTATGGCTTTGTAATATGGCTTTAGATCAGGTATGGTGATGCCTCCAGGGGTATTTCTTTTGCTGAGGATATGTTTGGATATGCGAGGCCTTCTGCCTTTCCATATGAAATTTGAGATCGTTTTTTCTGTCTCTGTGAAGAACACTGTAGGGATTTTAATTGGAATTGCATTAAATCTGTGTATTGCCTTTGGTAGGATTGTCATCTTCACAATGTTAATTCTGCCTATCCAGGAACATGGGAGGTCTTTCCATTTTCTCAAGTCCTCCTCAATTTCTTTTTAGAGTGTTTTTATGTTTTCGTTGTATAGATCTTTCACTTCCTTTGTTAACGTTATTCCAAGGTATTTTATTTTTTTTGTTGCTATTGAAAATGGGACTATGTCCCTTATTTCTTTCTCTGTATCTTTGTCATTTGCATATAAGAAGACTACTGATTTTTGCGCATTGATTTTGTATCCTGCTACTTTGCTATAGGAGTTAATCACCTTCAGGAGTTTTGGGATGGAGTCTCTCTGGTCTCTTACATATACAATCATGTCATCAGCGAATAACGCTAACTTAACTTCTTCCTTTCCAAATTGTATCCCTTTTATTTCCTTCTCCTGTCTTATTGCTTGAGCTAGGACTTCCAATACTATATTGAAAAGCAGAGGTGAGAGTGGACAACCCTGTGTTGTTCCTGATCTTAATGGGAATTCCTCCAGTCTCTCTCCATTAAGTATTACTTGGGCCTTCGGAGCTTCGTATATTGCCTTTATTAGGTTAAGATATGAACCAACCATGCCAATTCTCTCCAATGTTTTGAACATGAAGTGATGTTGAATCTTGTCAAAGGCCTTTTCTGCATCTATCGAAATGATCATGTGGTTTTTATGTTAAACCTTGTTTATGTGGTGTATTACATTGACAGATTTCCATATGTTGAACCACCCCTGTGTTCCTGGAATGAATCCCACTTGGTCAAGGTGGATAATGCTTTTGATGTGTTGTTGGATTCGGTTTGCAAGGATTTTGTTTAGGATCTTTGCATCTAATTCATCAGGGAAATAGGCCGGTAGTTTTCTTTTCTTGTGGCATTTCTGCCGGGTTTTGGAATTAGGGTGATGCTAGCTTCATAAAAGGAGTTGGGTAGCTTTCCCTGTTCACCAATTGTGTGGCACAGTTTGAGGAAGATTGGTTTGAGTTCTTCCATGAAGGTTTGATAGAATTCAGCTGAGAAGCCATCTGGTCCTGGACTCTTCTTTTTTGGGAGGTTTTTTTTTTTTTGTTACTTTTTCAATCTCCATGAGTGTGATGGGTTGATTGAGGTGATTAATCTGCTCTGTGTTTAGCTTTGGTAGATGGTATGTGTCCAAGAATTTATCCATCTCCTCCACATTATCCAGTTTTGTGGAGTAGAGGTTTTTGAAATAAGTCCTGATGATTCTCCCAATTTCACTTATGTCTTTTGTGATCTCTCCTTTTTCATTTTGAATTTTGTTAATTTGAAGCTTCTCCTTTTTTTGCTTGATCAGATTGGCCAGGGGTTTGTCAATCTTGTTTATTTTTTCAAAGAACCAGCTCTATGTTTTGTCAATTGTCTTAATTGTTTCCTTTGTTTCCAGTTCATTGACTTCTGCTCTGATTTTAATTATTTCTTTCCTTCTGGAGCTCTTTGGGTTGTATTTTTCTTGTTTTTCCAGTGCCTTTAGGTGCATGGTTAGGTCATTGATTTGGGACCTTTCGGTCTTTTTTATGAAGGCATTGAGTGCTATGAATTTCCCCTGAGGACCACCTTCATTGTGTCCCATAAGTTTTGGTACGATGTGTTCTCATTGTCATTGAATTCCAGAAATTTTGGAATTTCATTTTTTGTTTCATCCACTATCCATTTATTGTTTAAAAGTGTGCTGTTCAGTTTCCAGGTGCCATTGGGATTCTTGGTGGGCCTTTTGTTGTTGGTTTCTAGCAATATAGCATTGTGATCTGATATCATGCAGGGAATTATGTCAATCTTCCTAGATATGTGGAGGCAGTGTTTGTGACCCAGTATATGGTTTATTTTAGAGAATGTTTCAATGGCTGCTGAGACGAATGTGTAGTCTGTGGATTTGGGACGGAAAGTTCTGTAGATGTCCTTTAAGTCTAAGTGATCTATGGTTTTGTTGAGCTCTCTTACTTCCCTGTTGAGTTTCTGTTTAGATGATCTGTCTATTACTGATAAAGGTGTATTGAAGTCTCCAGCTATGATGGTGTTGGTGGTTATTTCTGTTTTATTGTCAAGTAGGTTTTGTTTTATGAACTGTGGTGCCCCTGTCTTTGGTGCATACAGATTTATGATTGTAATATCCTGTTGATGGATCCTTCCCTTGATAAGTAGGAAGTGGCCTTCTTTGTCTTTTTTGATTATTTTTGGTTTGAAGTCTATTTTATCCGATATTAATATAGCTACACCTGCTTGTTTCTTATTCCCACTTGTTTGGAATACTGTTTTCCATCCTTTCACCCCGAGGAGGTGTCTGTCTTTAATGGTGAGGTGGGTTTCTTGATGGCAACAGATTGAGGGGTCTAATTTTTTGATCCATCCTGTTAACTTGTGTCTCTTGATGGGTGAATTAAGGCCATTAATATTTAGGGTAATGACTGTGACTTTTGATTTGATCCCTGCCATGTTGGTAAATGTGGGTTGGTGTATTCATGGACATTGAAGTTTTTTGTGCCTACTCTGAGTTTGGTTGTTGTGATCTGCTTCTTGTAGGCAATTGAGTTTGATTATTTTTTTTCTTCTCTGTGGAGAATTTCCTGAAATACTCTCTGTAGGTTTGGTTTTGTGTTCATATAATTGTAAAGCTGAGTTTTGTCATGGAATGTTTTTCTTTCACCATCTATTATGAGGGATACTTTTGCTGGGTAGAGCAGTTTGGGTTGGAAGCCATAGGTTCTTAGCCTTTTCAGTATTTCATTCCAGGCCCATCTTAGCTTTCAGGGTTTCCATTGAGAAGTCTGAAGTAATTCTGATGGGGTTACCTTTGAAGGTGGTGTGCTGTTTTTCCCTAGCTGCTTTTAGGATTTTCTCTTTGGTGTCAATGTTTAGAGTCTTAATGATAATATGTCTTGGAGAGTTTCTCCTTTGGTCCAGTCTGTTTGGAGTTCTATTGGCTTCTTGTATCTTGATGGCCCTTTCTTTTAAGAGACTGGGGAAGTTTTCTTCAATTATTTTGTTAAGTAAATTCTCCATGCCTTTGGTCTGAATTTCTTCTCCTTCTGGTATTCCAATGATCATGATATTGGGACGTTTATGTGTATCCCACAATTCCCTCATGTTCTGTTCACAGGAACTTTTGAACTTACTGAAATTTTTGAACTCTCTAACGGTTTCTTCCATCTTGTCTTCCAGATCAGAGTTTCTGTCCTCCACTTGGCTGACTCTATTCTTGAGAGCTTCTAGCGGGTTTTGGATATGTTCAATTAAGTTTCCGTTGTCTATTACTTTTCTATGTATAATTTCCATCCCTCTGTCAAGCTCCCTTTTCACATCATTTTCTGATTTTCTTGGTGATTCTTGGAGTTCATCCTTGCATTTCTTTATGTCTTCATTTAGCATGGCCAGCTGATTTTTAAGGTCTTCTTTTTTTTTCACTCTCCTTCAAATTTCTTAACTCTCTTTGAACTCCTTCCAATTTCTTATCTATTAGTTCTAGTTTAGTGATGGCAGCATCCACACGATTATCGGTCCTTTGTTGCTTTCCTGCAAATTCTACCAGTAGGTTGGTCAGGGTTGCATTGCTCATAGCTTGAATTTGGTGTTCTGGTCCTAATGGTTCTTCTATGTTTTGGTTAGATGTATTCATTGTGGGACTGGGTGATCTAACTGGATTTTCTTGCATTTGATTTTTCATGTTATTTCTTTTGCGCTGTGTTCTGCCCATGACAGTGTATGGGCACGTAGGTGGTAGTATCAGCCTGGGCTCAAGAACAATGGGAATCTTATGCAGCCTGGGGCAGTTGCCAAGCAGCCTGGGTTTTTGCTCTCACTTGCCAAAGCCGCCTATCTAGTGCCTGGCAGGGGCACCAAAGTTGCCTGAGTTCTCAAGCGGTAATGTGCCAACGCTGCCTGCGTTTGAGTTAGGAGTGGCACTGAGGCACCAAGCACTGAAGCAGCCCGAACTCTGGCTGGGAACACTGGGACCCGGAAGCAGTCTGCGCTCCCCTGCCACAGGATAATGGCGGACGGACGGCATGGCAGACAGGTAGGGGGATGGCACCTGTGCTGGCACAAGCGAGAGACACAGTTTGAGCCTGCGTGGCAGTTGCTGTGGGACTGAGCTCGCTCAGTAAGTGGGTGAGTGGACGAGTGTGCAGAGTGGTCTGAGCTTCCACATGCAGGGATCCGGCACACTGGCGCACAGTAGCGGCAGCTGCGGTGCTGTGAACATGGCGGTTATTTGGGGGGAGGGGTGGGCTACCCTCCCACGAGGGGATCCGTGATTCCCTGTTTCCCTCGCCTCTGTGCCCTCCCAAATTTCTCTCCCCTGAAAGCCCCAATGAACCCTAAATATCTTGCCTTTCTTTCCCCGGGATTTGCAGCGCAGCTAGGCGGTCACCATCTTCCCAGAATCCTGTGTTTCTTTTTACAGTGAATGGGAACATGATCCTGGGCTTTCCCATCAGGGCTGCCCAAGACAGAAGAGTCCCAGCCATGGGTCCAGGTGGAGGTTCTCAGTGGGAAGGCCCGACTGGGCATATGCAGATGTCTGGGCTACTGCCAAGGGGGAGGCCACCACAGCCTCAGCTATCTATGGTCACAGCTTTTTTTTTTTTTTTTTGAGGTAGGGTCTCACTGTAGCCAAGGCTGACCTGGAATTCACTATGTAGTCTCAGGCTGGCCTTGAACTCAAAGCATTCCTCTTGCTTGAGCTCTCATGCCATCATACCTGGGTTTATATCTTTCATTTTCTTATTTCCTTTTTTACTCTTCTTGGGAGAATTTGAGTTTGAACTTTGCCCCTGCCACTTAGAGAGATCATGTGGCAGTTTCTCTCTGTATTTATTTGTTTAGTGGCTGGGAAATGGGAAACTAGAGATTGCTGGTTTGATTTGAAAAACCCAGAATCTGCAGCCATGAGTTGGTCATCTCAAGGGATGGCATGTGGCTTCAGAGGACAGTGGCTGTCCTGAAGGGTAGGTGTTCTCCAGGTAGGTAGAAACCCTCCATGTCTTGTGTTGCTTTACACCTGGCCTGTGGTAGGAAATGGGCTGAGGTGAAACTGTCAAGGAGAAGAGGGGCTTTAAAGGATAGGATGAGTGGGAGCTCATCAAAAATACAACTGAGGGCCTAGAGAGATGGTTCAGTGGTTAAGAGGACTTCCTGTGCAAGCATGAGGACCTGAGGAAGTTTGAGAGACTGCTTGATCCCCAGGGCCCACATCAGTAGGATGTGACCACTAGTCCTAAAGGGAAGCAGAAATCACAGAATTGCTGGTGCTTGGTGGGGTGGAGGAGGGGGAGGGGGGATGGGTGGCATGCTCTGGGATCAGTAAGAAACTCCAGCTCTAAGGCTCTAGTAAAAATGTGCTGGAAGCTGGGTGTGGTGGTGTATGCCTTTAATCCCAATACTTGGGAGGCAGAGGTAGGAGGATTACTGTGAGTTGGAGGCCACCCTTGAGACTACACAGTAAATTCCAGGTCAGCCTGACCTAGAGCAAGGCCCTGCCTCAAAAATAAAATAATTATAATAGGAATGGGCTGAAGATAAATGGAGTAAGACACTAGATGTTCTACTCTTGCTATCACAGGCAAGTTCATGGGGGCATTGCATGGGCATATGTGCATTATATACCCCTCCCAAACAAAAAGAAAAAAAAAACACATGACTGAGGCCTGCCGAGGAAATAAGAGGTGCCAGTATTAGCCTCTGGAATGTGTTTGGCTGGTAGTTAGTGAAGCTGTTATTGTAGAAACAAGCTGGGAATGTGAGTTGGGGCTGTGGCTCATTTTAAAGGTCCAGTATAAGTCCCAGTCCCATGTTTATTTGTAATACATAGATTTTCTTTTTGCAGTGCCAGAGGTAGAACTTTGTGATTCAGACAAGTGCTCTACCATTGAGCTACACTCTCAGTCCTCAGATTTTCTTAAAGAAAGATACCTTATTACCACCCAGTCTCCTCCTCACTGCAGTATATTTGGTAATCCTATTTTCTTCCTTAAAATAGCATATAATTAACATTGAAATGAAGATTAGCATGGCCCCTATGCAAATTCATGTGGTGTCCCATGGTTTTGGTGGAGGGTTTTTCTAGTTTGGAGATACTGGGTTTTATCTCCAGCACAGTGCCCCCTCACCCCCAAAATCAAAACCACAGAGATGGTTGAGGAGCTTGCCTATAAAGCTTAAGATTTGTGATTGACTCTTCAGGTCCCATGTAAGCCAGACACACAATATGACGCAAACATGCAAGGTCACACGTGCACACAAGATGGCCCAGGCATCTGGAGTTTAATTGCAGTGGCATCATTCCTGTCTCTCTCTGATTTAAAAAAAAAAAATTAAAACAAAGCTGGGCATGGTGGCACACACCTTTAATCCAGCACTCGGGAGGCAGAGGTAGGAGGATTGCTGTGAGTTTGAGGCCACCCCGAGACTCCATAGTGAATTCCAGGTCAGCCTGGGCTAGAGTGAGACCCTACCTCATAAAACCAAAATAAATAAATAAATAATAATAAAATAAAAAACACCCCAAAAATCATAATAAAAAGATTGGTCTGTAATCCCTTTATAATATCTATAAGCACATATTGAGAAATTTATGTTAGAGAAGTCAGCAGCTTGAGGTTATGGCTTAGTTATTGGGTGCTTGCCTGGCACACATAGGCCCCAGGGATTGACCCAAAACTCCATGCAAAAATTGAAACAACTGGGTATGGGGGTGTACAACTTCAGTCCTAACACTCAGGAGGCAGAGGTAGGAGAATTCCCATGAGTTTGAATCCAGCCTGAGACTACATAGTGAATTCTAGGTCAGCCTGGGCTACAGCAAGACCCTACCTAGAAAAACCAAAAATGTAGCCTATGTAGTCTAGTGGTGGTACAAGCTTTTAATTTAAAAAATTGGGGTTAATTCTGCAAGCAGTTCAATCACCAGTGAGTCACCATTGAAGATACTCATTAGTGAACACTGCAAGCCTTATATTTTGCAAGCCAGGCCAAATAAGCCAGCGGGTGCAATAGTGGCATGTCTGTCATGGTGGAAACCAACTGCCCTCTAATTGGACTGGAGGCCCACTCAATGGGAGGGAATACATCCCTAATACTGACAACCTAAAACAGGAGTAGTCATGAGCTCTAGGGGTGTAACATCTGCTGCTGTCTGGCTAAATGTATATACTATGCTCATCAAACTGCCCAGTATGCACTTCTCTTAATGTTTATACCTATATGTTAATGCTCCTCTCACTTTTGGTAGAGATACTTCTCTTTTCAGATGGCAGTGACCTTGGGATGACTCAGAAGGCATTATGGTGCTGGGAAGAAGTGAGAGAGGAGTGCTCAGCCCTGCAATATCTCTGTCACACCTTCCAAGGCTCAGGGTCCATTGTGGAAGAGGTGGTGGAAAGAATGTAAGAGCCAAAGGAAGGCTCCTTACACCGTGCTCCTCCAGATGCAAAATGGCCTGGATATCCATGACCTCACAGTGCCTGACACTACCTACACAAGACCATCATAATACGAGGAAAAGATCGTGACATCAAAATAAAAGAGAGACTGATTGAGAGGAGGAGGGGATATGATGGAGAATGGAGTTTCAAAGGGGAAAGTGAGGGGTGGGAGGGCATTACCACGGGATATTGTTTATAATCATGGAAGTTGTTAATAAAAAAAGTAAAAAAAGAAAAGGGCAAAATGAAAATTTGGGTTAGAAAATGTAAAAGGCTCTGACCCTACATTATGTTCTGTGTTGTAATAGACTTTTGCATTGGTAATGTTCCATACTGCATAGTCTTTTGTATTGACACTGTAGTTTTTGTACTGTTCCAAGACTATAATTTGTTTTACATCTTCTGACCTGTACTGAAAATCATCTTGTGTTTCTTCTTACAAGACTGAACTAAAGGATCTGGACATTTGCAGTTCCACCAGATCATCTCAGAGGGCTAAATAGCAGACTAACTCTATCTATCTGGGTCCTTTTGATGGTTCTCCAAGGCCTCAACGCCAACAGGAGTAGACTCCCTATTTCACCGTCTCACTTCAGCTTGAAAGACTTGAACCTTCCATCCATCTTCCAAGAACTTAAGGTCTCTCTCCACTGACATTAGACTTGGAGGTCATTAAAATATATTAAAATCCTTTGTCTCTGATAATATTAAGAAAAAAAATCCTCCCGATCCGAAACAAAGACATAAAATATATATGTGCTGATAGATTAAAAATGTTGCAAAAGCTGGGTGTGGTGGTGCTTATCTTTAATCCCAGCACTTGGGAGGCAGAGGTGGGAGGATCACCATGAGTTTGAGGCCACCCTGAGATTACATAGGGAATTCCAGGTCAGCCTGAGCTAGAGTGAGACCCAACCTTGAAAAAAGAGGTTGCAAAAGTATCTCTGATTAAGATAACTAAGTCATATCCAAATGCTTAGCTTCTATGTTTTCCACAGGATAAAGCCTGCATTTAGTTACATAAATACCTGTTTATAACAATAGGTTTCTTATGTGTTCTACTCATATATTTTCCTATTAAGTAAAATTCATTTGTTTGCTATGAATTTATTAAAAAAAACCCACAACAAACTGGACTGCATTATATAAAATTTATTGTGCCTGTAGAATTAATCAAACTTTAAACTTTTTCAGCCTAACATACCTCCATTAGTTTCTCTAAAGCTAAGTTCAACCTTTTGATCTCTGGACTGAGTAAGTAAAACTATAAGCTTTCTATATTAAGAACTTTAAACCTGATAACAAAGCTTCAAAATTAGTTAATTTCTTAATCTCTACCATATTTAAATTAAAAATTGTTCAAGATGTCTCAAATATTGCTTCAATACTAGTCTTTTATATTTCCTACCTTACCTAAGCCAAATCTTTAAATTTCCAAAAATTCCAAGGAATTTCCCATCCAAGTTAATTCCTTCTTTCTTACAGACAGCACCCCCGTCTTCTTACCTACCACCCATATTACTTTGGAACCTTCATGTCACATACAAAAAATTCATGGGTAGATATTAACCTGATCATAATGGCTAATAGATTTAATATGATCTAGGAGTTTCTTTCCTAGTGGCTCAGATAATTATCACTCTCCTTAAGAGCTGCCTCCCTTGGGCTGGAGAGATGGCTTAGCGGTTAAGCACTTGCCTGTGAAGCCTAATGACCCCGGTTCGAGGCTTGACTCCCCAGGACCCACGTTAACCAGATGCACAAGGGGGCGCACGCGTCTGGAGTTCGTTTGCAGTGGCTGGAAGCCCTGGCGCGCCCATTCTCTCTCTCTCTCTCTGCCTCTTTCTCTCTGTGTGTCTGTCTGTCACTCTCAAATAAATAAATAAATAAATATTAAAAAAAAAGAGCTGCTTCCCTGCCTGTTCATAAAAGCCATGTGGAACCACAGCCTGCTACATATACAAGGTACAAAAGCAAATGGAGAACTGAAAGCTGAGTCTCTCAGAAGCCACACCTTGTGACTAGAACTTCAACATTGGATTGCAGCAATTGTGGGGAAATAAATGGTACCAACCCAGAGCCAATAATATTTTGGGCTGTATTAGCCTTTTTAATGGCCAATAACATTATTTCTCTGCATGTGACTTGATATCTCTCTGTGACCAGATAGATGTGTATTGTTTTAAGTTTAAAAAAATATCACAGCTCTACTACCTTCAAGTTAAACCTATCATGTCTCTGACATGTACTTTATTCCCCTGATTATGATAATGTTCACCCTTTCTTTTGGTCCTTGCCTACTCAGATGCCTCACTGCATTCCTCCAAGACAGAATCCTCACCTTCACTTCACAGCAAGCCACTGAATTCTTCATGGCCACTGAATGTCAACCCCTGGACATCCAACCTCCACAGGAGTGTGCAGGACACCCCAAGAGATCTACTGCCCTCCTCCAGCAGGAAGTACTCTAAGAGAGCTCTTTACCCCAAGTCTGGCCCACGCAGTCCTCCCCTAAACTCATTCCCAGTTCTCCCCAATCTTTTTTATCCTTCTAGAGTCTGTACTGAAGGGTTAACAGCCTTCCCTGAAAACTAGAGGGAACTAGAGTTAATAATTAACCTTAAGATTAGAAGGTTGTAAAGAATGGAGACACCCAGTCCTTCCTAGCCAATTCTGCTAATTCTGAGCAAATAATTTTGATGCCTTATCTGCTTCCCTTGGACCTGCAGCTGATTCAGTATGTTTGCCTTAGGATCCTCCTTATAATTTGAACCCCAGCCTGACTCAGTGCTTAACCACCATGCCTGGCCTCATTATGGATATTTTTTTTTTTATTCTTAAATATGGTTTAATACTCTTCTCCATTTCTGTACATCACAACACCAAGATTTCGCTGCTTACTCAGGCTCTCTCTGCAGAGGCTATAGAGAATGCAAAGGCTACGGTTTCACCCCCTTCATGTGTCTGTATGTGTAAGTGTAATACATATCAGTATATATTGATACACACATCAATATATAATGCAATATATATCATTATGGATATTTTTTAATTGTGACAGTTACATAGAGCTTGTCTGGTAGGGCCAACTATTTCCTATTAATGACCACACAAAAATAAGACCCTACCTTATAAAAACACAACAAAAGCCAGGCATGGTGGCACATGCCTTTAATCCCAGCATTTGGGAGGCAGAGGTAGGAGGATCGCTGTGAATTCAAGGCCACCCTGAGAATACAGAGTGAATTCCAGGTCAGTCTGGGCTAGAGTGAGACCCTACCTCAAAAAACCAAACCAAACCAAAAAAAAAAAAAAAACCAAAAAACAAAAAACAAAAAAACAAACAAACAAAAAAAACTGTTGGGGCTGGAGATGACTCAACAGTTAAGAGCACCTCCTATGTAAGCATTGAGGGTGTGAGGCCTGAGAGACTGTTCTCGATGCCTTTTAAATTTGCCAGGGCCCAAATAAACAGCAGGCTGTGGCCATGGGTTTCCATACATTCAATTTTGTAAGGGAACAGAGACCAGAGAATCATAGAAGTTCTGACATCACTAAGACTTCAGCTGAAAAAAGAACTAGTGGAAGAGTGAAGGAGTGGGGTACCCAATATTCCATTGTGGACAGTACAAGCAGGTGAGGTACATGTATGGGGCACCACATGGGCACATATACATGTATACAATAAACACACAAAAGCAAAGAAAAATCAAACTGGTTGGGGGTGGACACTAATTTCCGTCAAACAAAACAAAACTCATAAATTTTAAATTCCTTACTGTATCAGAACTAAGGCTTCAGTAGATCGTACTCCTAATCTTTGTCCACAGTAGATGAGGCCTAAAGTTTCTGATCTGAACTTGTTCTGTGGCTCAATTCAGATCTTAAGCTATTAGAGGTCAGAACCATGTGTATTTATTTGCCTTGTGAATTTCTCACAAGGAAATTTTAAAATTGAGCTTTTTTTTGCTTTTCTTTTCTTATTTTTTTTTCGTTTTTTTTTCTTTATTAGTTTTGTATTCAGCAAATACAGTCAGTTTGGTACCATTATTAGGCTCATCCGTTACCTATCCCCTCCCCTTGGCCCCTCCTTGTTGAGGTATACGGGTCATGCATTGTGGAGTTAGCCCACAGTTATGGGTAAGCTAAATGTCTCTGCATATCATGACCCAACATGTGGCTCTGACATTCTTTCCGCCCCCTCTTCCGCAAAATTTCCCTGAGCCATGTTGGGTTCATTTTGGTCTGCTTCAGTGATTAGGTGTTGGGGGCCTCTGAGGCTCTGGTTCTCTGATTTGGTAGGAGTTGATTTTTCTCCGTGCTGATCTCCTTCTCCCTTGTGCTGGTATCCGGTTCATCAGGAAAACAGCCCCCTTGCTTGTTTCTCCAATTTTTCTTAGTTTCAGCCGGGACCCTTTTGAGGTATGATGGGGTGGCTCACTCCTTAGGATCTACATCTATCTGAAAAAGAGAAGCAGATTCTCCAACGGAGAGTAAGTTAGCACCAGGACAAATGAGATAACCCCCCTTTTTTTTTTTGTAGAGAATTTAATAGGTGTAGGCTCTCTTGTAGCCCACAATTGATGGTAGCTTGATATTGGTGAGTGGGCTTATGTTTGGATATGGTTCTGACTTGTTTCCCAGATCCAGCTATGGGTCCCATACCAGTGAGGGGGTCAGTTAGCCAAATTGAGGGCAGTTGGTTGCTCACCATGGCTGTGTGCCACCACTGCACTTGTGTGGGCATCACAACAAGTTATTTGCTGCTAAGTAGGTTAGACCATGCGTTGCTTCGACAGATATTGGTCATTTTCCCCCAGTCGCCCCTGTAGCACCTTCTGGCACTAGACGTGCTGACTGTCTGGGGACTGACTCTCTTCCAACTTCCAGCCATGCAATTCTAATTTGCATGTCAATCACATAAGGTATCTTCAGCAGTAGGGTCTTATCACTAGCCTTTGGTGGGTCATCAAGTACTCTGACAGAAATCTGTCTGTCTTTTAGGAAACCTTGTAGGTCTCTCTAATCAAAAGCTCATTGTGGATGATAGCCCCATGCTGGATCTGGGAGTTACAGGTCAGTGCCCACTAAGAAAATGAGGAAAAAGATAACTAATATACAAGGATTAGAGATAAGAGAGAGAGAGAGAGAGAGAGAGAGAGAGAGAGAGAGAGAGAGAGGAAGTGAGGGAGGGAAGATGTAGAAGATTAAGGTTAGTCTTGATCTTACCCTTTCCAGTGTCTTGTGGTTCAGGTGTTCCCTGTAAGGGCCTGGTGAAGGATCAGCCATTTGGTCTGTCTTTTGGTAAGTAGAAAATTATGGTACCATTGCCGTTTGGGTCTAGATTTGTGTTTCCCACCCCTTGATGCCCTCTTCTCCCTCTCCTTCCATCCTAGTGTTTAGTCTAGGAGGTGCTTGCTGGGTATGTAAGGTATCTTGGGTAGATTCAGGTTAGGTTCTGTAGATGAATGACACTATGTGGCAATTTTTTTTCTGTGATTGGTTAAGTTCACTGAGAATGATCTGTTCCAGGTTCAACCATTTTTGCTCAAATTTCATTGTGTCATTTTTTCTTACTGCTGTATAGAATTCCATTGTGTAGATATACCACATCTTAGTTATCCATTCTTCTAGTGATGGACATCTGGGTTGATTCCAGCTCTTAGCTATTACAAATTGAGCCGCTATAAACATGGTTGTGCAAATCTCTTTAGCCTGTGGTTTGAATGTTTTAGGGTTGATGCCCAGTAAGGGAAGAACTGGGTCTGTTGGTATCTCTATACTCAGCTTTTTCAGAAGTCTCCATATTGCTTTCCAAAGTGGTTGTACCATCCTACATTCCCAACAACAGTGGATGAGTGTTCCTACTTCTCCACATCCTCACCAGCATTTATTTTTATTTGACTTTTTTGATGTTTGCTATCCTTATTGGGGTAAGGTGGAATCTCATAGTTGTTTTAATTTGCATTTCTCTGATGATTAGGGATGATGAACATTTTCTTAAGTGTATGTTTCCCATTTGTATTTCTTCCTCTATGAACGGCCTGTTCAGCTCTTTGCCCCATTTTGTGAGTGGGGTGTTTGACTTCTTACTGTTTAGATTTTTGAGTTCTTTGTAGATTCTAGAGATTAGGGCTCTATCAGTTGGATAACCCGCAAATATTTTCTCCCATTCTGTGGGTATTCTATTGGCTTTGCTTACTGTATGCTTGTCTGTAAAGAAACTCTTCAGCTTCATGTGATTCCATTGGCTGAGTGACGGTTTAAGTTCATGAGCTACTGGGGTTTTGTTCAGGAAGTCTTTTTCCATTCCTATATCATGGAAAGTACTTCCTAAATTTTCTTCCAGTAGTATTCGAGTTTCTGGTCTTATATTGAGGTCTTTGATCCATTTGGACTTGAGAGTAGTGCATGGTGAAATGTGTGGGTCAAGTTTCAGTTTCCTGCTTATGGTTATCCAGTTTGTCTAGCACCATTTGTTGAAGATGCTGTCTTTTCTCCAGCGTATATTGTTTGGGCCTTTATCGAATATCAAGTAGCTATAGGTGCTTGACCCAAAGTCCGGGTCCTCATGTCTATTCCATTGGTCTATACTCCTGTTTTATGCCAGTACCAGGCTGTTTTTATTACTATGGCTTTGTAATATAGCTTTAGATCAGGTATGGTGATGCCTCCAGGGGTATTTCTTTTGCTGAGGATATGTTTGGATATGCGAGGCCTTCTGCCTTTCCATATGAAATTTGAGATCGTTTTTTCTGTCTCTGTGAAGAACACTGTAGGGATTTTAATTGGAATTGCATTAAATCTGTGTATTGCCTTTGGTAGGATTGTCATCTTCACAATGTTAATTCTGCCTATCCAGGAACATGGGAGGTCTTTCCATTTTCTCAAGTCCTCCTCAATTTCTTTTTTGAGTGTTTTTATGTTTTCGTTGTATAGATCTTTCACTTCCTTTGTTAACGTTATTCCAAGGTATTTTATTTTTTTTGTTGCTATTGAAAATGGGACTATGTCCCTTATTTCTTTCTCTGTATCTTTGTCATTTGCATATAAGAAGACTACTGATTTTTGCGCATTGATTTTGTATCCTGCTACTTTGCTATAGGAGTTAATCACCTTCAGGAGTTTTGGGATGGAATCTCTCGGGTATCTTACATATACAATCATGTCATCAGCGAATAACGCTAACTTAACTTCTTCCTTTCTAAATTGTATCCCTTTTATTTCCTTCTCCTGTCTTATTGCTTGAGCTAGGACTTCCAATACTATATTGAAAAGCAGAGGTGAGAGTGGACAACCCTGTGTTGTTCCTGATCTTAATGGGAATTCCTCCAGTCTCTCTCCATTAAGTATTACTTGGGCCTTCGGAGCTTCGTATATTGCCTTTATTAGGTTAAGATATGAACCAACCATGCCAATTCTCTCCAATGTTTTGAACATGAAGTGATGTTGAATCTTGTCAAAGGCCTTTTCTGCATCTATCGAAATGATCATGTGGTTTTTATGTTAAACCTTGTTTATGTGGTGTATTACATTGACAGATTTCCATATGTTGAACCACCCCTGTGTTCCTGGAATGAATCCCACTTGGTCAAGGTGGATAATGCTTTTGATGTGTTGTTGGATTCGGTTTGCAAGGATTTTGTTTAGGATCTTTGCATCTAATTCATCAGGGAAATAGGCCGGTAGTTTTCTTTTCTTGTGGCATTTCTGCCGGGTTTTGGAATTAGGGTGATGCTAGCTTCATAAAAGGAGTTGGGTAGCTTTCCCTGTTCACCAATTGTGTGGCACAGTTTGAGGAAGATTGGTTTGAGTTCTTCCATGAAGGTTTGATAGAATTCAGCTGAGAATCCATCTGGTCCTGGACTCTTCTTTTTTGGGAGGTTTTTTTTATTACTTTTTCAATCTCCATGAGTGTGATGGGTTGATTGAGGTGATTAATCTGCTCTGTGTTTAGCTTTGGTAGATGGTATGCGTCCAAGAATTTATCCATCTCCTCCACATTATCCAGTTTTGTGGAGTAGAGGTTTTTGAAATAAGTCCTGATGATTCTCCCAATTTCACTTATGTCTTTTGTGATCTCTCCTTTTTCATTTTGAATTTTGTTAATTTGAAGCTTCTCCTTTTTTTGCTTGATCAGATTGGCCAGGGGTTTGTCAATCTTGTTTATTTTTTCAAAGAACCAGCTCTATGTTTTGTCAATTGTCTTAATTGTTTCCTTTGTTTCCAGTTCATTGACTTCTGCTCTGATTTTAATTATTCCTTTCCTTCTGGAGCTCTTTGGGTTGTATTTTTCTTGTTTTTCCAGTGCCTTTAGGTGCATGGTTAGGTCATTGATTTGGGACCTTTTGGTCTTTTTTATGAAGGCATTGAGTGCTATGAATTTTCCCCTGAGGACCGCCTTCATTGTGTCCCATAAGTTTTGGTACAATGTGTTCTCATTGTTGTTCAATTCCAGAAATTTTGGAATTTCATTCTTTATTTCATCCACTATCCATTTATTGTTTAAAAGTGTGCTGTTTAGTTTCCAGGTGCCATTGGGATTCTTGGTGGGTCTTTTGTTGTTGATTTCTAGCAATATAGCATTGTGATCTGATATCATTCTGGGAATTATGTCAATCTGTAGGTACCTATGGTATTTTGAATGGATGGTCCCCCAATATACTCAGGATTTTTAAAAGATTTTATTTTTATTTATTTATTAGAGACAGAGGGAGAGAAAATGGGCATGCCATGGCATCTTGCCCCTGTAAACAAACTCCAGACGCATGTGCCACCATTGTGCATCTGGCTTACGTGGGACCTGAAGAATCAAACCGGGGTCCCTAGGCTTCACAGGCATGCACCTTGACTGCTAAGCCATCTCTCCAGCCCCTATATTCAGGATTTTATTAAAGTTTATCATTTAGATTTGTGGGAGATGTAGATATGGAAGAGATGTCACTGTGGGTGGATCCTAGGGTCCAACCCTAATGTGTGGGGTGGGTATGGAATTCCAGTCTAAAGATACGCAAAGTGCCTGAGCTTTGCCTGGAGTTCCCTGAGTGTGCTTGCTCATGATGCTGGTGCAGCCTTTTTTCTCTGTGCTTGGAAGAAGCAGGCCAGCTTCTTCGGCCATTGTGGAACTTCCCCTGCTTCGATTAATCCCTTTCTCCCATAACTGTGCCTGGTCTGGAAGTTCATCTCAGCGACCCGAGGCTGACAGTTACAGTACCCAAGTTGACCCAGCATTGACTTCACTAAAGCCAAGAAAGTTGAGGTCACATATTTTTCCCAATTTGCTTTCAAAACTATGAATATAAGAAAATGTATTCCAAAATAAACATTTTGTAGTCATATTAAGCCATCTTCAATGTTATTTTGTTAAAAAATACTTTTGGGGCTGGAGAGATGGCTTAGCGGTTAGGCGCTTGCCTGTGAAGCCTAAGGACCCCAGTTCAAGGCTCAACTCCCCAGGACCCACGTTAGCCAGATACACAAGGGGGCGCATGCGTCTGGAGTTCGTTTGCAGTGGCTGGAGGCCCTGGCGCGCCCATTGTCTCTCTCTCTCTCTCTCTCTCTCTGCCTGTCGCTCTCAAATAAATTAATAAAAAAAAATAACAAAAAAAATTAAAAAAAAATACTTTTGACAAGAGTATAAACATAAATACCTAAACTTAAAAGAAACATCTAAAGTTTTAAAAGGGGCTAAAAATAAATACTTTCAATGTCAGTCTGTTCATTTTCAAAGGCACTAACTGGGACTTTTTTTTTTTTTTTTGGTTTTTTGAGGTAGGGTTTCACTCTAGCCCACGCTGACCTGAAATTCACTATGTAGTCTCAGGGTCGCCATGAACTCAATGTTGATCCTCCTACCGCTGCCTCCTAGTGAACACATTGCATGAGAAGTGACTGAGTTTTTTTGCACCATGTACAATGAGTATAACAGCTTTGAACTTCATTGGATTTGATGCGATGTCTTTGTTGGTAACTTCTTTTCATTCTGGTTGTAATTTTCTAAGATAAGTAACATAATAACTGTAGAACACCATATTGTTTGAAATCATTAATACAAGTTCGTTTGAATTGATGTGTCCTAGCAGGCTAGACACTCTGACATGAAAGTACACTCATGTGTTATATGCCTTTCATGGATCTCTTTCAGATCATACAATTAGGTTCACTTTAGAGCTAGTTGCTATTGTATACACAAATTCTAATCCAATTTCCTCAAACTTTTAAAACTCTGATTATAGTTCATGTATAACATCAAACAGCATCAGCAAACCTTTTCTATTGAAGTTGTCATTTAAGAAATGAAGCAAATGAGTATGAATTGGTTGAGCATCTTTTGCAGATTGTTCAATACGTGTGACAACTTTATTGGTTTGAAATATCCATCACGTTGTCTTTGTTGGTAACTTCTATTCTTTCTGGTGGTAATTTGCTATGTTAGGTAACATAATAATAGCAGAACACTATATTGTTTGAAATAAGTCACATAAGTTTGTTGGTCTTTTACCTGAAAGTCCACTCATCTTGTTACATGTCTTTGATTTATCTCGTTCAGATCATATAACTAGGTTCTCTTTAGAGCTAGTTGTTACAGTGTCAGAAAATGCTAGCCATATATTCCCATGCATTTTAAAAAGTGATTGCAGTTCATCTTTACTAACTAACAACATCAACAAGCATTTTCGTTACAAGTTTGCACTGATGAAAATGAAGGACATGCGTAGAAATTGGTTGGGTTTCTTTTGCAGATTCTACAATGAGTGTGAAGGCTTTGAACTTCTTTCACTTGAAATGTTTAACACAATGTCTTCGTTGCTAAATTCAATTCATTTTGGTAACAATTTCCTAACATGAGTAACATAATGATTGCAGAAACTGTACCATTTGAAAAAAGCCATGTAAATTTGTTATTGTCAGATGTCTTAACAGTCTGGAGCATTGTGAAATGAAACACCACTCATTTGTTACATGTCTGATTCATCACATTCAGATTGTATAACTAGGTCCACATTATAGCTAGTTGTTACTATGTTAGTAAATTGATTGTAGTCCACATTTAGTGTCCAGCAAGAACAGCCATCATTTTCTTGAGAAGTGTTCATTGATGAAAAACGAAGCAAATGCCTTCCAAAGGCTTGAGTTTCTGTTGCAGATTGTCCAATTACTACAACTTTGTAGTTCTTTGCTTTGTACTAGCTAACACAATGTGTTTGTTGTTAACTTCTTTTCATTCCTGCTGTAGATTCCTGAGTTAACTCTAATAATGATTGCAACTGTATGATTAGAAATGAATATGTACGTTTGTTTCATTTGGTGTGTCTTAACATTCTAAAATACTGGGAGGTGGAAGGACACTGCTTTTATGGGTTGGAATGCCTTAGTTTTGGTCTTGTATTTTGGTTTACTTTCGAACTAGTTATGGTGCAATTCTAATCCTTCACAACATTCTTACATGTTCATAAAAAGTCATTGTAGTTCATCATTAATATCAATCAACATCAATGAGCATTTCCTTTGGAGGTTTTCACTTATGGCAGGGAAGAGATTCTCTGCCAATTGACTGAGTTTTTTTTTTTTTTTTTTTTTTTTTTTTGCTTTGAACTTCGTTGGATCTGACCATCTAACGCAATGTCTTTGTAACTTATTCTCATTCTGGTTGCAATTTTCTAAGATAAGTAACATAATAACTGCAGAACACTATATGGCTTGAAATCAGTAATACAAGTTCATTTGACTTGATGCATCCTAGCAGTCTAGAGCACTCTGAAAAGAAAGTACACTCATTTGTTATATGCCTTTCATGTATCTCTTTCAGATCATATAAATAGATTCACTTTAGAGCTAGTTTTTATTGTATAAACAAATACTAATCCAGTTTCTTCAAATTTTTAAAACTCTGATTGTAGTTCATGTTTAACATCAAACAAGATCAGCAAACCCTTTGTTTTGAAGTTTTCATTTAACAAATGAAGCCAATGCCTATGAACAGATTGAGCATCTTCCGTAGATTGTTCAATACATGTGACAACTTCATTGGTTTGAACTATCCAACACATAGTCTTTTTTGTAATTGCCTTTCTTTCTGGTGTTAATTTGCTATGTTAGGTAACAAAATGATAGCAGAACACTGTATTGTTTGAAATAAGTCACATAAATTTGTTGATCTTTGACCTGAAAGTCCACTCACCTGTTATATGTCTTTGATTTATCTCATTCAGATCATATAACTAGGTTCACATTAGAGCTAGCTGTTACTGTGTCAATAAATGCTAGCCATATATTCTCATACATTTTAAAAACTGATTACAGTTCATCTCTACTAACCAACAACATCAAAAAGGGCTTTTGTTAGAAGTTTGCATTGATGAAAATGAAGAACATGCATAGAAATTGGTTGCGTTTCTTTTGCAGATTCTATGATGGGCTTTGAACTTCCTTAGCTTGAACTGTTTAACACAATGTCTTCGTTGGTAAACTCCATTCTTTTTGGTAATAATTTCCTGAGATGAGTAACATAATGATTGCAGAATCTCTACCATTTGAAAACAGTTATATACCTTTCTTCTTGTCAGGCGTCTTAACAGTCTGGAGCATTCTGAAAAGAAAGTCCACACATTTGTTCCATGTCTTTGATATATCGCATTCAGATCATATAACTAGGTTCACTTTAGAGCTAGTTGTTATTGTGTTAGTAAATTGATTGTAGTTCACATTTAGTATCCAACAGCAACAGCCATTGTTCTCTTGAGAAGTGTTCATTTATGAAAACGAAGCAAATGCCTTCCAAGTGCTTGAATTTCTGTGGCATAGTTTACTACAACAACTTTGTACTTCTTTGTTTTGTACTAGCTAACACAATGTGTTTGTTGTTAACTTCCTTTCATTCCTGCTGCAGTTTGCTGAGTTAACTCTAATAATGATTACCCAAGACTGTGTGATTGGAAATGAATATGTACATTTGTTTCATTTGGTTTGTCTTAACATTCTAAAACACTGGGACCTGAAAGGACACTGCTTTGTTTTTTGAGTTTCATTGCCTCAGTTTCTCTCTTGCATTTAGATTTACTATGGAGCTAGTTATGGTGCAATTCTATTCCTTCACAACATTCTTACACTTTGATAAAAAGACATTGTAGTTCATCAATATCAAGTAAGATCAATGAGCTTTTCCTTTAGAAGTTTTCACATATGTCAGGTTAAGAAATTGCCTGCGAATTGACTGAGTTTTTTCTGCAGCCGTAAGATGAGTAGATGAGTGTAACAGCTTTGAACTTCTTTGGATTTGACCATCTAATGCAATGTCTTTGTTTGTAACTTCTCATTCCAGTTTGCAATTTTCTAAGATAAGTAACAAAAGAACTGCAGAACACTATATGGTTTGAAATCAGTATGACAAGCTCATTTGATTTGATGCATCCTAGCAGTCTAGAGCACTCTGACAAGAAAGTACACTCATTTTTTTTATTATTCAATCATTTTATTGGAAAAAGTACACTCATTTGTTGTACACCTTTCATGTATCTCTTTTGGATCATATAATTCAGTTCACTTTAGAACTAGGTTCCATTGTATAAATGAACTCTAATCCAGTTTTCTCAAATTTTTAAAACTCTGATTTTAGCATCAAACAAGATCAGCAAACCCTTTCTTTTGAAGTTTTCGTTTAACAAATGAAGCAAATGCCTATGAATTGGTTGAGCATCTTTCGTAGGTTGTTCAATACGTGTGACAACTTCATTGGTTTGAACTATCCAACACATTGTCTTTTTTGTAATTTCTTTCCTTTCTGGTGTTAATTTGCTATGTTAGGTAACACTTGATAGCAGAACACTGTATTGTTTGAGTAAGCCAAATAAATTTGTTGGTCTTTGACCTGAAAGTCCACTCACCTGTTACATGTCTTTGATTTATCACCTTCAGATCATATAACTAGGTTCACTTCAGAGCTAGCTGTTACTGTGTTAGTAAATTATAGCTTATAGATTATAGTTCACATGTAGTATCCAAGAACAACAGCCATCGTTTTTTGAGAAGTGTTCATTTATGAAAATGAAGTAAATGCCTTCCAAGTGCTTGAATTTCTGTTGCATAGATTACTACAACAACTTTGTACTTCTTTGCTTTGTACTAGCTAACACGATGTATTTGTTGTTAAATTCTTTTCATTCCCACTGTAGTTTGCTGAGTTAATTCTAATAACGATTGCCGGAGACTGTGTGATTGGAAATGAATATATGCATTTGTTTCATTTGGCGTGTCTTAACATTCTTAAAAACTGCTCCATGAATGGACACAGCTTTCTTTTATGAGTTTGACTGCCTCAGTTTCGCTCTTGTATTTAGGTTTACTGTTGAGCTGGTTATGGTGCAATTCTATTCCTTCATGACATTCTTACACTTTGATAAAAAGATGTTGTAGTTCATCATTAATATCAATCAACATGAATGAGCTTTTCCTTTAGAAGTTTTCCCTTCTGAAAGGGAAGAAATTGCCTGCGAATTGACTGAGTTTTTTCGCGGCATGTACGATGAGTGTAACATCTTTGAGCTACATTGGATTTGACCATCTAACTCAATGTCTGTTTAACTTCTTTTCATTCTGGTTGCAATTTTCTAAGGCAAGTAACAAAATAACTGCAGAATGCTACATGGTTTGAAATCAATATTACAAGTTCATTTGATTTGATGCGTCCTAGCATAGATTACTACAAGAACTTTGTACTTCTTAACTTTGTACTAGTTAACACAATGTGTTTGTTGTTAACTCCTTTTCATACCCGCTGTACTTTAGAGTTAACTCTAATAATGATTGCCCGAGACTGTGTGATTGGAAATGAATATGTATGTTTGTTTCATTTGGCATGTCTTAATGTTCTAAAACACTGGGTCGTGAAAGGACACTGCTTTATCTTAGAAGTTTGATTGCTTCAGTTTCGCTCTTGTATTTAGGTTTACTATTGAGCCGGTTATAGTGCTATCTATTCCTTCACGACATTCTTACACTTTGACAGAGAGACATTGTAGTTCATCATTAATATCAATCAACATGAATGAGCTTTTCCTTTAGAAGTTTTCCCTTCTGGCAGGGAAGAAATTGCCTGTGAATTGACTGAGTTTTTCGCAGTATGTACGATGAGTGTAACAGCTTTAAACTTCACTGGATTTCTAACAATGCAATGTCTCTGTTTGTAACTTATTCTCTTTCCAGTTACAATTTTCTAAGACTAGTAACACAATAACTGCAGAACACTATATGGTTTGAAATCAGTATTAGAAGTTCATTTGGTTTGATGTGTCCTAGCATAAATTACTACAACTTTGTACTCCTTACCTTCGTACTAGTAAACACAGTGTGTTTGTTGTTAACTTCTCCTCCTGCCTGCTGTATTTTCCTGAGTGACCTCTAATAATGATTGCCCGAGATTGTGAGATTGGGTAGGAGTAGGTATGTTTGTTTCATTTGGCGTGTCTTCACTTTCTAAAACACTGGGACATGAAAGGACACTGCCTTGTTTTAGAAGTTTGAATGCCTCCTTTTTGCTCTTGTATTTAGGTTTACTATTGAGCTAGTTTTAGTGAAATCTATTCCTTCATGAAAGACATTGTAGTTCATCATTAATATCAATCTACATCAATGAGCTTTTCCTTTAGAAGCTTTCACATATGACAGAGAAGAAATTGCCTGCCAATTGACTGAGTTTTCTTGTACTATGTAGGATGAATTAAACAATATGAACTTCATTGCTTTTCTTACAATGCAATGTCTCTGTTTGTAACTTCTTTTCATTCCAGTTGCAATTTTCTAAGATAATTAAGAGAATAACTGCAGAACACTACATGGTTTCAAATCAGTATTACAAGTTCATTTGTTTTAATGCGTCCTAGCATAGATAACTAAAACAACTTTTTACTTCTTTGCTTTGTACTGGATAACACAATGTGTTTGTTGTTAACTTCTTTACATTCCCACTGTAGTTTTCAGAGTTAACTCTAATAATGATGTCCCGAGACGGTGTAAACTGGAAATGAATATGTACATTTGTTTCATTTGGTTTGTCTTCACTTTCTAAAACACTGGGATGTGAAAGGACACTGCTTTATCTTAGAAGTTTGATTGCTTCAGTTTCGCTCTTGTATTTAGGTTTACTATTGAGCTAGTTATGGTGCAATCTATTCTTTTTCAACAATCTTACACTTTCATAGAAAGACATTATAGTTCATCGTTAATATCAATTAATATCAGTGAGATTTTCCTTTAGAAGTTTTAAGATATGACAGGGAAGAAATTGCCTGCAAATCCACTGAGTTTTCTTGGAGTATGTACGGTGAAGGTAACAGCTTTCAAGTTGATTGCTTTTCTTACAATGTGATGTCTCTGTTTTGAACTTCTTCTGATTCCAGTTGCAATTTTCTAAGATAGGAAGCAGAATAACTGCAGAACACTGTATGGTTTCTAATCGGTATTACAAGTTCATTTGTTTTAATGCATCGTAGCACAGATTACTACATTAACTTTGTACTTCTATGCTTTGTACTGGTTAACACAATGTGTTTGTTGTTAAGTTCTTTACATTCCCGCTGTAGTTTGCAGACTTAACTCTAATAATGATTACCTGAGACAGTGTGATTAGAAATGAATATGTACGTTTGTTTCATTTGTCGTGCCTTCACTTTCTAAAACACTGGGACATAATAGGACACTGCTTTGTTTTAGAAGTTTGATTGCCTCAGTTTCATTCTTGTATTTAGTTTTACTATTGAGCCAGTTTTGGTGCAATCTATTCGTTTTCTTCAATCTTACTCTTTCATAGAATGACATTGTAGTTCATCCATAATATCAATCAACATCAATGAGCTTTTCCTTTAGAAGTTTTCACTTATGACAGGGAAGAAATTGGTGCAAAATGACTGAGTTTTCTCGCAGTATGTATGAAGAATGTAACACCTTGAATCTCACTGCTTTACTTACAACACAATGTCTCTCTGTTGAACTTCTTCTCATTCCAGTTGCAATTTTCTAAGATAAGTAACAGAATAACTGCAGAACACTATATGGTTTCTAATTGGTATTACAAGTTCATTTGTTTAAATGCATCCTAGCACAGATTGCTACACCAATTTTCTACTTCTTTGCTTTATATTAGTTAACACAATGTGTTTGTTGTTAAGTTCTTTACATTCCCACTGTAGTGCGCAGAGTTAACAACTCTAATTATGATTACCTGAGACTGTGTGATTAGAAATGAATATGTATGTTTGTTTCATTTGGTGTGTCTTCACTTTCTAAAACACTGGGACATAATAGGACACTGCTTTGCTGTAGAAGTTTGATTGCCTCAGTTTCGCTCTTGTATTTAGGTTTACTATTGAGCTAGTTTTGGCGCAATCTATTCCTTTTCTTCAATCTTACTCTTTCATAGAATGACATTGTAGTTCATCCATAATATCAATCAACATCAATGAGCTTTTCCTTTAGATGTTTTCACTTATGACAGGGAAGAAATTGGTGTGAAATGACTGAGTGTTCTCACAGTATGTACGAACAATGCAACACCTTGAACCTCATTGCTTTCCTTACAATGCAATGTCTCTCTTTTGAACTTCTTCTCATTCCAGTTGCAATTTTCTAAGATAAGTAACAGAATAACTGCAGAACACTATATGGTTTCTAATTGGTATTACAAGTTCATTTGTTTTAAGGCTTCTTAGCACAGATTACTGCAACAACTTTCTACTTCTTTGCTTTGTACTGGTTAACACAATGTGTTTATTGTTAACTTCTTTTCATTCCCACTGTAGTTTGCAGAGTTAACTCTAATAATGAATGCCCGAGATTGTGTGATTGGAAATGAATGTGTACATTTGTTTCATTTGGCATGTCTTCACTTTCTAAAACACTGGGACTTTAAACGACACTGCTTTATTTCACAAGTTTGATTTTCTCCTTTTCGCTCTTGTATTTAGGTGTTCTATTGAGCTAGTTATGGTACAATGTATTCCTTCACGACAATCTCACACATTCATAGAAAGACATTGTAGTTCATCATTAATATCAAGCAACATCAATGCGCTTTTCCTTTAGAAGCTTTCACACATGACAGGGAGGAAATTGCCTATGAATTAACTGTTTTCTCACATTATGTATGATGAATGTAACACATTGAACCTCATTGCTTTTCTTACAAAGCACTGTCTTTGTTTTGAACACCTTCTCATTCCAGTTGCAATTTTCTAAAATAAGTAACAGAAAAACTACAGAACACTGTATGGTTTCTAATCAGTATTATAAGTTCATTTGTTTTAATGCATCTCAGCACAGATTACTACACCAACTTTGTACTTCTTTGCTTTGTACTAGTTAACACAATGTGTTTGTTGTTAATTTCTTTAGATTCCATCTGTAGTGTGCAGATTAACATCTCTAATTATGATTACCTGAGACTGTGATTAGAAATGAATATGTACGATTGTTTCATTTGGCGTGTCTTCACTTTCTAAAACACTGGGACATAATAGGACACTGCTTTGCTGTAGAAGTTTGATTGCCTCAGTTTCGCTCTTGTATTTAGGTTTACTATTGAGCTAGTTTTGGCGCAATCTATTCCTTTTCTTCAATCTTACTCTTTCATAGAATGACATTGTAGTTCATCCATAATATCAATCAACATCAATGAGCTTTTCCTTTAGATGTTTTCACTTATGACAGGGAAGAAATTGGTGTGAAATGACTGAGTGTTCTCACAGTATGTACGAACAATGCAACACCTTGAACCTCATTGCTTTCCTTACAATGCAATGTCTCTCTTTTGAACTTCTTCTCATTCCAGTTGCAATTTTCTAAGATAAGTAACAGAATAACTGCAGAACACTATATGGTTTCTAATTGGTATTACAAGTTCATTTGTTTTAAGGCTTCTTAGCACAGATTACTGCAACAACTTTCTACTTCTTTGCTTTGTACTGGTTAACACAATGTGTTTATTGTTAACTTCTTTTCATTCCCATTGTACCTTGCAGAGTTAATTCTAATAACGATTGCTCGAGATTGTATGATTAGAAATGAATATGTATGTTTGTATCACTTGTCGAGTCTTCACTTTCTAAAACACTGGGACTTTAAACGACACTGCTTTATTCTACAAGTTTGATTGCTTCCTTTTGGCTCTTGTATTTAGGGGTTCTATTGAGCTAGTTATGGTGCAATATATTCCTTCACGACAATTTCACACATTCATTGAAAGACATTGTAGTTCATCATTAATATCAAGCAACATCAATGCCGTTTTCCTTTAGAAGCTTCACACACGACAGGGAGGAAATTGCCTGGGAATTAACTTTCTTGCAGTATGTACGATGAATGTAACACATTGAGGTTCATCGCTTTTAATGCAATGTCTCTGTTTTGAACTTCTTCTCATTCCAGTTGCAATTTTCAAGATAAGTAAGAGAATAACTGCAGAACACTATATGGTTTGTAATCGGTGTTACAAGTTCATTTGTTTTAATGCATCTCAGCACAGATTACTACACCAACTTTGTATTCTTTGTTTTGAACTGGTTAACACAATGTGTTTGTTGTTAACTTCTTTACATTCCCACTGTAGTGTGCAGAGTTAACTCTAATAAGGATTACCCGAGACTGGGTGATTAGAAATGAATATGCACATTTGTTTAACTTGGCATGTCTTCACTTTCTCAAACACTGGGACATAATAGGACACTGCTTTGTTTCAGAAGTTTGATTGCCTCAGTTTCGCTCTTGTATTTAGTTTTACTATTGAGCTAGTTTTGGTGCAATCTATTTCTTTTTGACAATCTTACTCTTTCATAGAACGACATTGTAGTTCATCCGTAATATCAATCAATGGCAATGAGCTTTTCCTTTAGAAGTTTTCACTTATGACAGAGAAGAAATTGCTGTGAATTGACTGAGTTTTCTCGCAGTATATATGAAGAATGTAACACATTGAACTTCATTGCTTTACTTACAACGCAATGTCTCTGTTTTGAGTTCTTCTCATTCCAGTTGCAATTTTGTTAGATAAGTAACTGAATAACTGCAGAATACTATATGGTTTCTCATCAGTATTACAAGTTCCTTTGTTTTAATGCGTCCTAGCACAGATTACTGCATCAACTTTGTACTTCATTGCTTTGTACTGGTTAACACAATGTGTTTATTGTTAACTTCTTTTCATTCCCATTGTAGTTTGCAGAGTTTAGTTTAATAATTATTGCCCGAGATTGTGTGATTGGAAATGAATATGTACGTTTGTTTCATTTGTCGTGTCTTCACTTTCTAAAACATTGGGACTTTAAATGACACTGCTTTATTCTACAAGTTTGATTGCTTCATTTTGGCTCTTGTATTTAGGGGTTCTATTGAGCTAGTTTTGGTGCAATATATTCCTTCACAACAATCTCACACATTCATAGAAAGACATTGTAGTTCATCATTAATATCAAGCAACATCAATGCACTTATCCTTTAGAAGCTTTCACACATGACAGGGAGGAAATTGCCTGGGAATTACCTTTTTTCCTACAATATGTATGATGTATGTAACACATTGTACTTCATTGCTTTTTTTTTCAAAGCCCTGTCTCTGTTATGACCATCTCATTCCAGTTGCAATTTTCTAAGACAAGTAACAGAATAACTGCAGAACACTATATGGTTTCTAATCGGTATTACAAGTTCATTTGTTTTAATGCGTCTCAGCACAGATTACTACACCAACTTTATACTTCTTTGCTTTGTACTGGTTAACACAATGTGTTTCTTGTTAACTTCTTTACATTCCCACTGTAGTGTGCAGACTTAACTCTAATAATGATTACCTGAGACTGTGTGAGTAGAAATGAATATCTACTTTTGTTTCATTTGGCGTGTCTTCACTTTCTCAAACACTGGGACATAATAGGACCCTGCTTTGTTTTAGAAGTTTGATTGCCTCAGTTTCACTCTTGTATTTAGTTTTACTATTGAGCTAGTTTGGTGCCATCTATTTCTTTTCGACATCTTACTCTGTCATAGAATGACATTATAGTTCATTCCTAATATCAATCAACATCAATAAGCTTTCCCTTTAGAAGTTTTCACTTATGACAGGGAAGAAATTGGTGAGAATTCACTGAGTTTTCTTGCAGTATATATGAAGAATGTAACACATTTAACTTCATTGCATTTTGTACAATGCAATGTCTCTGTTTTGACCTTCTTCTCATTCCAGTTGCAATTTTCTAAGATAAGTAACAGAATAACTTCAGAACCAATATGGTTTCTAACAGGTTTTACAAGTTCATTTGTTTTAATGCCACTCATGAGATTACTACACAAACCTTGTACTTCTTTGCTTTGTACTGGTTAACACAAGGTGTTTGTTCTTAACTTCTTTACATTGCCGCTGTAGTGGATAGAGTTAACTCTAATAATGACTGCCTGAGATTGTGTGATTGGAAATGAATATTTACATTTGTTTCATTTGGCGTGTACTTCTTTGCTTTGTACTTTTAACACAATTTGTTTCTTGTTAAATTCTTTACACTGCAGCTGTAGAGTGCAGAGTTAACTTTAATAAGGATTACCTGACACTGTGTTTTTAGAAATGAATATGTACGTTTGTTTCATTTGGCGTGTACTTCATTGCCTTGTACTAGTTAACACAATGTGTCTTGTTAACTTCTTTACACTAGAGCTGTAGTGTGCAGAGTTAACACTAGTAAGTATTACCCGAGACTGTGTGATTAGAAATGAATATGTACATTTGTTTCATTTGGCATGTCTTCACTTTCTCAAACACTGGGACATAATAGGGCACTGCTTTGTTCTAGAAGTTAGATTGCTTCAGTTTCGCTCTTGTATTTAGTTTTACTATTGAGGTAGTTATGGTGCAATGTATTCCTTTTCTCCAATTTTACTCTTTCTTACAGCGACATTGCATTTCATACGTAATATCACTCAACATCAATGAGCTGTTCGTTTACACGTGTTCACTTATGACAGGGAAGAAATTGCTGCGAATTGACTGAGTTTTCTTGCAGTATGTACGAAGAAGGTAACACATTGAACTTCATTGCTTTTCGTACAATACAATGTCTCTGTTTTGAACTTCTTCTCATTCCAGTTGCAATTTTGTAAGATAAGTAACAGAACAACTTTAGAACCAATATGGTTTCTAAATGGTTTTACAAGTTCATTTCTTTTAGTGTGACTCAGTAGATTACTACAGAAACCTTGTACTTCTTTGCTTTGTACTGCTTAACACAATGTGTCTGTTATTAACTTCTGTACATTCCCACTGCAGTGTGCAGAGTTAACTCTAATAATGATTGCCTGAGATTGTGTGATTGGAACTGAATATGTGTGTTTGTTTCATTTGGTGTGTACTTATGAACCAATATGGTTTCTATGGTTTTACAAGTTCATTTGTTTTAATGCGACTCACAATGTGTTTCTAGTTAACTTCTATACATTGCAGCTGTAACGTGCAGAGTTAACTCTAGTAAGGATTACCCGAGAGTATGTGATTAGAAATGAATATGTACGTTTGTTTCATTTGGCGTGTCTTCAGTTTCTCAAACACTGGGACATAATAGGTCACTGCTTTGTTGCAGAAGTTTGATTGCCTCAGTTTCGCTCTTGTGTTTAGTTTTACTATTGAGCTAGTTATGGTGCAATCTATTCCTTTTCTTCAATCTTACTCTTTCTTAGAATGACATTGTAGTTCATACGTAATATCAGTCAACGTCAATGAGCTTTCCTTTTGAAGTATTCACTTATGACAGGGAAGAAATTGGTGCGCATTCACTGAGCTTTCTCACATTATGTATGAAGAATGAAACACATTGAAGTTCATTGCATTTCGTACAACACAATGTCTCTGTTTTGAGCTTCCTCACATTCCTGTTGCAATTTTCTAAGACAAGTAACAGAATAACTTTAGAACTAATATGTTTCTAACCGGTTTTACTAGTTCTTTTGTTTTAATGCGACTCAGCTGATTACTAAATAAACCTTGTACTTCTTTGCTTTGTACTGGTTAATGCAATGTGTTTGTTGTTAACTTCTTTACATTGCAACTGTTGTGTGCAGAGTTAACTCCAATAAGGATTACCCGAGACAGTGTGATTAGACATGAATATGTACGTTTGTTTCATTTGGTGTGTCTTCACTTTCTCAAAAACTGGGACATAATAGGACTCTGCTTTGTTGTACATGTTTGATTGCCTGAGTTTCTCTCTTGTATTTAGTTTTACTCTTGAACTAGGTATGGTGCAATCTACTCCTTTTCTTCAATCTTACTCTTTCTTAGAACCACATTGTAGTTCATACGTATATCAATCAACATCAATGAGATTTTCCTTTGGAAGTGTTCACTTATGACAGGGAAGAAATTGGTGCGAATTCACTGAGTTTTCTCGCAGTATGTAGAAAGATTGTAACACATTGAACTTCATTGCTTTTCATAACTCAATGTCTCTGTTTTGAACTTCTCATTCCATTTGCAATTTTGTAAGATAAGTAACTGAATAACTTTAGAACCAATACGGTTTCTAAATGGTTTTACAAGTTCATTTGTTTTAATGTGACTCAGTAGATTACTACACAATCCTTGTACTTCTTTGCTTTGTTCTGGTTAACACAATGTGTTCATTGTTAAGTTCTTTACATTCCCACTGTAGTGTGCAGAGTTAACTCTAATAATGATTGCCCGAGATTGTGTGATTGGAAATGAACATGCATGTTTGTTTCATTTGGCGTGTACTTCTTTGCTTTGTACTATTTAACACAATGTGTTTGTTTTTACCTTCTTTACATTGCAGCTATTGTGTGCAGAGTTAACTCTAATAAGTATTACCCAAGGCTGTGTGATTAGAAATGAATATATACGTTTGTTTCATTTGGTGTATCTTCACTTTCTCAAACACTGGGACATAATAGGACACCGCTTTGTTTCAGAAGTTTGATTGCCTCAGTTTCGCTCTTGTATTTAGTTTTACTATTGAGCTAGTTATGGTGCAATCTATTCCTTTTCTTCAATCTTACTCTTTCTTAGAACGACATTGTAGTTCATATGTAATCACAATCAACATCAATGAGTGTTGACTTATGACAGGGAAGAAATTGGTGAGAATTCACTGAGATTCCTCACAGTATTTACAAAGAATGTAACACTTTGAACTTCATTGCTTTTCGTACAATGCAATGTCTCTGTTTGGACCTTCTCATTCCAGTTGCAATTTTGTAAGATAAGTAACAGAATAACTTTAGAACCAATATGTTTCTAACTGGTTTTACAAGTTCGTTTGTTTTAAGGCGAGTCAGCAGATTACTACAAAAACCTTGTACTTCTCTGCTTTGCACTAGTTTACACAATGTGTTTCTTCTTAACTTCTTTACATGGCAGCTGTGGTGTTCAGAATTAACTCTAATAAGGATTACCCGAGACTGGGTGATTAGAAATGAATATGTACGTTTGTTTCATTTGGCGTGACTTCAGTTTCTCAAACACTGGGACACTGCTTTGTTTCAGAAGTTTGATTGCCTCAGTTTCACTCTTGTATTTACTTTTACTATTGAGCTACTTATGGTGCAATCTATTCCTTTTCTTCAATCTCACTCTTTCTTAGAACGACATTGTAGTTCATACATAATATCAATCAACATCAATGAGCTTTTCCTTTTGAAGTGTTCACTTATGACAGGGAAAAAATTGGTGCAAATTCACTGAGTTTTCTTGCAGGATGTACGAAGAATGTAACACATTGAACTTCATTGCTTTTTGTCTAATGCAATGTCTCTGTTTTGAGTTCTTCTCATTCCATTTGCAATTTTCTAAGATAAGTAACAGAATAACTTTAGAACTAATATGTTTCCTACCGCTTTTACAAATTCGTTTGTTTTAATGCGACTCAGCAGATTACTACACAAACCTTGTACTTCTTTGCTTCGAACTGGTTAACCCAATGTGTTTGTCGTTAACTTCTTTACATTCCAGCTGTAGTGTGCAGAGTTAACTCTAATAATGTTTGCCCAAGATTTTGTGATAGGAAATGAATATTTACGTTTGTTTCATTTGGTGTACTACATTGTACTAGTTAACACAGTGTTTCTCTTTAACTTCTTTGCATTGCAGCTGTAGTGTGCAGAGGTAAATCTAGTAAGGATTACCTGAGACTGTGTGATTAGAAATGATTATGTATGTTTCTTTAATTTGGCGTGTACTTCTTTGCTTTGTACTTGTTAACACAATGTGTTTCTTGTGAACTTTTTTACAGTGCAGCTGTAGTGTGTAGAGTTAACTCTAATAAGGAATACCTGAGACTGTGTGATTAGAAATGAATAGGTACGTTTGTTTCATTTGGCGTGTACCTCTTTGCTTTGTACTAGTTAACACAATGTGTTTCTTGTTAACTTCTTTACATCGCAGCTGTAGTGTGCAGAGTTAACTCTGATAAGGATTACTGAGACTGTGAGATTAGAAATGAATGTGTATGTCTGTTTCATTTGGCGTATCTTCACTTTCTCAAATACTGACACATAATAGGACATTGCGTTGTTTAAGAAGTTTGATTGCCCCAGTTTCAGTCTTGTATATAGTTTTACTATTGAGCTATGTATGATGCAATCTATTCCTTTTCTTCAATCTTAGTCTTGCGTATCGACATTGCAGTTCATACGTAGTATCAAGCAACATCAATGAGCTTTTCTTTGGAAGTGTTCACTTATGACAGAGAAGAAATTGGTGAGAATTCATTGAGATTTGTCGAAGTATATACGAAGAATGTAACAATTTAACTTCATTGCATTTTGCCCAAAGCATTGTCTCTGTTTTGAACTTCTCATTCCAACTGCAATTTTGTAAGATAAGTAACAGAATGACTTTGAAACCAATACGGTTTCTAAATGGTCTTACAAGTTCATTTGTTTCAATGTGACTCAGTAGGGTACTACACAAACCTTGTACTTGTTGCTAACATCTTGACATTCCTGCTGTAGTTTGCAGAGTTATCTCTAATAATGATTGCCTGAGATTGTGTGATTGGAAATGAATGTGTACGTTTGTTTCATTTGGCACGTACTTCTTTGCTTTGTACTAGTTAACACAATGTGTTTGTTGATAAATTCTTTTCATTGTAGCTGTAGCTTGTGGAAGTAACTCTAGTAGGGATAACCTGAGACTGTGTGATTAGCAATGAATATGTACGTTTGTTTCATTTGGTTTGTACTTCATTGTTTTGTACTAGTTTACACAATGTGTTTCTTCTTAACTTCTTTACATGCCAGCTGTGGTGTGCAGAATTAACTCTAATAAGGATTACCTGAGACTGTGTGATTAGAAATGAATATGTACCTTTGTTTCCTTTGGCGTATACATCTTTGTATTGTATTAGTTAACATGGTGTGTTTCTTCTTAATTTCTTCACATTGCAGCTGTAGTGTACAGAGTTAACTCTAAGAAGGGTTACCTGAGACTGTGTGACTAGAAATGAACATGTACGTTTGTTTCATTTGGTGTGTACATCTTCGCTTTCTACTGGTTAACACAATGTGATTCTTCTTAACTTCTTTATACTGCAGCTGTAGTGTGCAGAACTAATGCATGTAAGGATTACCCGAGACTGTGTGATTAGAAATGAATATGTATGTTTGTTTTCTTTGGCGTGTACATCTTTGCTTTGTACTAGTTAACACGGTGTGTGTCTTGTTAATTTGTTTACATTGCAGCTGTAGTGTGCAGAGATAATTCTAACAAGGATTACCCGAGACTTTGGGATTACAAATGAATATGTATGTTTGTGTCCTTTTGCGTGTACTTCTTTGCTTTGTACTAGTTAACACAATGTGTTTCTTGTTAACTTCTTTACATTGCAGCTGTAGTGTGGAGAGGTAACTCTAATAAGGAATACCCGAGATTGTGTTATTACAAATGAAGTGAATATGTACATTTGTTTCATTTCGCGTGTACTTCTTTGCATTCTACTAGATAACACAATGTGTTTCTTTCTAACTTCTTCATATTGCAGCTGTAGTGTGCAGAGGTAACTCTAATAAGTATTGCCTGAGTGTGTGGTTACTAATTAAATGAATATCTACGTTAGTTTCATTTGGTGTGTACCTTTTTGCTTTGTACTCGTTAACACACTGAGTTTCTTCTTAACTTCTTTACATTGCAGCTATACTGTACAGAGTTAACTCTAATAAGGGTTACCTGAGACTGTGTGATTAGAAATGAATATGAACCTTTGTTTCATTTGGGGTGTACATCTTTGCTTTGTACTAGTTAACAAAATGTGTTTCTTGTTAAGTTCTTTTCATTGCCGATGTAGTGTACAGAGTTAACTCTAATAAGAATTACCCAAGACTGTGTGTTTAGAAATGAATCTATACCTTTGTTTCATTTGGCGTGTACTTCTTTGCTTTGTAGTAGTTAACACAATGTGTTTCTTGTTAACTTCTTTACATCGCAGGTGTAGTGTGCAGAGGTAACTCTAATAAGGATTACCAGAGAATATGTGATTACAAATGAAATGAATATGTACATTTGTTTCATTTGGAGTGTACTTCTTTGCTTTGTACTAGTTAACACAGTGTGTTTCTTTTTAACTTCTTAACATTGCAGCCGTAGTGTGCAGAGGTAATTCTAACAAGGACTACGTGAGAGTGGGTGATTACAAATGAAATGAATATGTATGTTTGTTTAGTTTGGCATGTACCTCTTTGCTTTGTACTCGTTAACACACTGAGTTTCTTGTAAAATTCTTTACATTGCAGCTGTACTGTACAGAGATAATTCTTATAAGTGTTACCCGAGAGTGTGATTAGAAATGAATATGTACGTTTGTTTCATTTGGCGTAAACTTCTTTGCTTTGTACTAGTTAACACAATGTGTTTCTTGTTAACTTCTTTACACTGCAGCTGTAGTGTACAGAGTTAACTCTAATAAGGATTACCTGAGACTGTGTGCATAGAAATGAATATGTACGTTTGTTTCATTTGCTGTGTACTTCTGTGCTTTGTTGTACTAAACACAATGAGTTTCTTGTTAATTGTTTACATTGCAGCTGTAGTTTACAGAGTTAACTCTAATAAGGATGACGCTAGACTGTGTAATTAGGAATGAATATGCACGTTTGTTTCATTTGGTGTGAAATTCGTTAGTCTGTACTAGGTAACACAATGTGTTTATTGTTAAGTTATTTACATTGCAGCTGCAGTGTACAGAGTTAAATCTAATATGGGTTACCCGAGACTGTGTGATTAGAAATGAATATGTGCCTTTGTGTCATTTGGCGTGTACTTCTTTGCTTTGTACCAGTTAACACAAAGTGTTTCTTGTTAACTTCTTTACATGGCAGGAGTAGTGTGCAGAGGTAACTCTAATAAGGATTACGTGAGACTGCGTGACTACAAATGAAATGAATATGTATGTTTGTTTTGTTTGGCTTATACTTTTTTGCATTGTACTTGTTAACACACTGAGTTTCTTGCAAACTTGTTTACATTGCAGGTTTAGTGTACAGAGGTAACTCTAATAAGAATTACCCGAGACTGTGTGATTAGAAATGAATATGTACATTTGTTTCATTTGGCGTCTACATCTTTGTTTTGTTCTACTTAACACAGTGAGTTTCTTGTTAATTCTTTATAATGCAGCTGTAGTTTACAGAGTTAACTCTAATAACGATTTTCCGACACAGCATGATTAGAAATGAATATGTACGTTTGTTTCATTTGGCATGTACTTCTTTGGTTTGTACTAATTAACACAAAGTGTTTCTTGTTAACTTCTGTACATTGCAGGTGTAGTGTGCAGAGGTAACTCTAATGAGGATTACCCTAGACTGTGTGATTAGAAATGAATATGTGCCTTTGTGTCATTTGGCGTGTACTTCTTTGCTTTGTACCAGTTAACACAAAGTGTTTCTTGTTAACTTATTTACATGGCAGTAGTAGTGTGCAGAGGTAACTCTAATAAGGATTACATGAGACTGCATGACTACAAATGAAATGAATATGTATGTTTGCTTTGTTTGGCTTATACTTTTTTGCATTGTACTTGTTAACACACTGAGTTTCTTGGAAACTTGTTTACATTGCAGGTTTAGTGTACAGAGGTAACTCTAATAAGAATTACCCGAGACTGTGTGATTAGAAATGAATATGTACGTTTGTTTCATTTGGCGTCTACATCTTTGTTTTGTTCTACTTAACACAGTGAGTTTCTTGTTAATTCTTTATAATGCAGCTGTAGTTTACAGAGTTAACTCTAATAACGATTTTCCAACACAGCGTGATTAGAAATGAATATGTACATTTGTTTCATTTGGCGTGTACTTTTCTTTGCTTTGTACTAGTTAACACAATGTGTTTCTTGTTCACTTCTTTACATTGCAGCTGTAGTGTACAGAGGTAACTCTGGTAAGGATTACCCTAGACTGTGTGATTAGAAATGAATATGTACGTTTGTTTCATTTGCTGTGTACTTCTTTGGTTTGTACTAGTTAACACAAAGTGTTTCTTGTTAACTTCTGTACATTGCAGGTGTAGTGTGCAGATGTAACTCTAGTAAGGATTACCTGAGACTGTGGGATTACAAATGAAACGTATATGTATGTTTGTTTTGTTTGGCGTATACTTGTTTGCATTGTTCTCGTTAACACACTGAGTTTCTTGTAAACTTCTTTACATTGCTGCTGTAGTGTACAGAGTTAAATCTAATAAGGCTTACCCGAGACTGTGTGATTCGGAATGAATATGTACGTTTGTTTCATTTGCCGTGTATTTCTTTGCTTTCTACTAGGTAGCACAATATGTTTCTCCTAACGTTCTTTTCATTGCAGCTGAAGTTTTCAGATGTAATTCTGGTAGGGATTACCTGAGACTGTGTGAATAGAAATGAATATGTACCTTTGTTTCAATTGGCCTGTACTTCTTTGCTTTGTACTAGTTAACACAATGTGTTTCATGTTCACTTCTATACATTTCAGCTGTAGTGTACAGAGGTAACTCTAATAAGGATTACCCGAGACTGTGTGATTAGCAATGAATATGTACGTTTGTTTCATTTGGCGTGTACTTCTTTGCTTTGTACTAGTTAACACAATGTTTTTCTTGTTAACTTATTTACATTTCAGCTGTAGTGTACAGAGGTAACTCTAATGAGGAATACCCGAGACTGTGATTAGAAAAGAATATGTACCCTCGTTTCATTTGGCATGTACATCTTTGCTTTGTACTAGTTAACACAATGGGTTTCTTCTTAAGTTCTTTACATTGCAGTTGTAGCATACAGAGATGAGTGTAGTTAGGATTACAAGAGACTGTAATGAATATGTACGTTTGTTTCATTTGCCGTGTACTTCTTTGCTTTGTTCTACTTAACACAATGAATTTATTGTTAATTCTTTTTTTTTCTTTTCATTTTTATTTTTATTTATTTTTTTACAGCCAGTTTGGTACCATTATTAAGCTCATCCGTGACCTACCCCCTTCCTTTGGCCCCTCCTTGTTGAGGTATACGGGTCATGCATTGTGGAGTTAGCCCACAGTTATGGGTAAGCTAAATGTCTCTGCATATTATGACCCAACATGTGGCTCTGACATTCTTTCCGCCCCCTCTTCCACAAAATTTCCCTGAGCCATGTTGGGTCTGCTTCAGTGATGAGGTATTGGGGGCCTCTGAGGCTGTGGTTCTCTGATTTGGTAGGAGTTGATTTTTCTCTGTGCTGGTCTCCTTCCCCCTTGTGCTGGTATCTGGTTCATCAGGAAAACAGCCCCCTTGCTTGTTTCTCCAATTTTTCTTCGTTTCAGCTGGGGCCCTTTTGAGGTATGATGGGGTTGCTCTCTCCTTAGGATCTACATCTATCTGAAAAAGAGAAGCAGATTCTCCAACGGAGAGTAAGTTAGCATCAGGACAAATGAGATAACCTTTATTTTTTTTTATAGAGAATTTAATAGGTGTAGGCCCTCTTGTAGCCCACAATTGATGGTAGCTTGATATTGGAGAGTGGGCTTATGTTTGGATATGGTTCTGACTTGTTTCTCAGATCCAGCTATGGGTCCCATACCAGTGAGGGGATCAGTTACCGAATTGAGAGCAGTTGGTTCCCCACCATGGCTGTGTGCCACCACTGCACTTGTGTGGGCATCACAACAAGTTATTTGCTGCTAAGTAGGTTAGACCATGCGTTGCTTCGACAGATATTGGTCATTTTCCCCCAGTCGCCCCTGTAGCACCTTCTGGCACTAGACGTGCTGACTGTCTGGGGACTGACTCTGTTCCAACTTCCAGCCATGCCATTCTAATTTGCATGTCAATCACATAAGGTGTCTTCAGCAGTAGGGTCTTACCACTAGCCTTTGGTGGGTCATCAAGTACTCTGACAGAAATCTGTCTGTCTTTTAGGAAACCTTGTAGGACTCTCTGATCAAAAGCTCATTGTGGATGATAGCCCCATGCTGGATCTGGGTGTTACAGGTCAGTGCCCACTAAGAAAATGAGGAAAAAGATAACTAATATACAAGAGTTAGAGATAAGAGAGAGAGAGAGAGAGAGGGAGAGGGGAAGTGAGGGAGGGAAGATGTAGAAGATTAAGGTTAGTCTTGATCTTACCCTCTCCAGTGTCTTGTGATTCAGGTGTTCCCTGTAAGGGCCTGGTGAAGGATCAGCCATTTGGTCTGTCTTTTGGTAAGTAGAAAATTATGGTACCATTGCCGTTTGGGTCTAGATTTGTGTTTCCCACCCCTTTGATGCCCTCTCCTCCCTCCCCTTCCATCCTAGTGTCTAGTCTAGGAGGTGCTTGCTGGGTATGTAAGGTATCTTGGATGGATTCAGTTTAGGTGCTGTAGATAAGTGAGACTATGTGGCGATTTTTTTTCTGTGATTGGGTAAGTTCACTGAGAATGATCTGTTCCAGGTTCAATCATTTTTCCTCAAATTTCATTGTGTCATTTTTTCTTACTGCTGTATAGAATTCCATTGTGTAGATATACCACATCTTAGTTATCCATTCTTCTAGTGATGGACATCTGGGTTGATCAACCCAGATGGAATTATTGTTAATTATTTACATTGCAGCTGTAATGTACAGAGGTAGCTCTAATAAGGATTACCTGACACTGTGTGATTAGAAATGAGTATGTATGTTTGTTTCATTTGGCGTCTACATCTTTGCTTTGTTCTACTTAACACAATGAGTTTCTTGTTAATTGTTTATATTGCAGCTGTACTTTACAGAGTTAACTTTAATAAGTGTTACCTGAGACTGTGTGGTTAGAAATGAATATGTACGTTTGTTTCATTTGACGTGTACTTCTTTGCTTTGTACTAGTTAACACAATGTGTTTCTTGTGGTTAATTACATTGCAGCTGTAGTCTACAGAGATAACTCTAATAAGGATTACAAGAGACTGTGTGATTAGAAATGAATATGTACCTTTGTTTATTTGGTGTGTACTTCTTTGCTTTGTACTCGTTAACAGAATGTGTTTCTTGTTAACTTATTTACAATGGAGATGCAGAGTACAGAGATAACTCTAATAATGTTACAAGAGACTATGAGATGAGAAATGAATATGTACGTTTGTTTCATTTGGCATGTACTTCTTTGGTTTGTACTAGTTCACACAATTTTTTTCTTGTTATCTTATTTACCTTTCAGCTGCAATGTACACAGTTAACTCTAATAAGGGTTACCCGAGACTGTGTGAATAGAAAAGTATATGAACCTTTGTTTCATTTGGGGTGTACATCTTTGCTTTGTACTAGTTAACAAAATGTGTTTCTTGTTAAGTTCTTTTCATTGCCGATGTAGTGTACAGAGTTAAACTCTAATAAGAATTACCCAAGACTGTGTGTTTAGAAATGAATCTATACCTTTGTTTCATTTGGCGTGTACTTCTTTGCTTTGTAGTAGTTAACACAATGTGTTTCTTGTTAACTTCTTTACATCGCAGGTGTAGTGTGCAGAGGTAACTCTAATAAGGATTACCAGAGAATATGTGATTACAAATGAAATGAATATGTACATTTGTTTCATTTGGAGTGTACTTCTTTGCTTTGTACTAGTTAACACAGTGTGTTTCTTTTAACTTCTTAACATTGCAGCCGTTAGTGTGCAGAGGTAATTCTAACAAGGACTACGTGAGAGTGGGTGATTACAAATGAAATGAATATGTATGTTTGTTTAGTTTGGCATGTACCTCTTTGCTTTGTACTCGTTAACACACTGAGTTTCTTGTAAAATTCTTTACATTGCAGCTGTACTGTACAGAGATAATTCTTATAAGTGTTACCCGAGAGTGTGATTAGAAATGAATATGTACGTTTGTTTCATTTGGCGTAAACTTCTTTGCTTTGTACTAGTTAACACAATGTGTTTCTTGTTAACTTCTTTACACTGCAGCTGTAGTGTACAGAGTTAACTCTAATAAGGATTACCTGAGACTGTGTGCATAGAAATGAATATGTACGTTTGTTTCATTTGCTGTGTACTTCTGTGCTTTGTTGTACTAAACACAATGAGTTTCTTGTTAATTGTTTACATTGCAGCTGTAGTTTACAGAGTTAACTCTAATAAGGATGACGCTAGACTGTGTGATTAGGAATGAATATGCACGTTTGTTTCATTTGGTGTGAAATTCGTTAGTCTGTACTAGGTAACACAATGTGTTTATTGTTAAGTTATTTACATTGCAGCTGCAGTGTACAGAGTTAAATCTAATATGGGTTACCCGAGACTGTGTGATTAGAAATGAATATGTGCCTTTGTGTCATTTGGCGTGTACTTCTTTGCTTTGTACCAGTTAACACAAAGTGTTTCTTGTTAACTTCTTTACATGGCAGGAGTAGTGTGCAGAGGTAACTCTAATAAGGATTACGTGAGACTGCGTGACTACAAATGAAATGAATATGTATGTTTGTTTTGTTTGGCTTATACTTTTTTGCATTGTACTTGTTAACACACTGAGTTTCTTGCAAACTTGTTTACATTGCAGGTTTAGTGTACAGAGGTAACTCTAATAAGAATTACCCGAGACTGTGTGATTAGAAATGAATATGTACATTTGTTTCATTTGGCGTCTACATCTTTGTTTTGTTCTACTTAACACAGTGAGTTTCTTGTTAATTCTTTATAATGCAGCTGTAGTTTACAGAGTTAACTCTAATAACGATTTTCCGACACAGCATGATTAGAAATGAATATGTACGTTTGTTTCATTTGGCATGTACTTCTTTGGTTTGTACTAATTAACACAAAGTGTTTCTTGTTAACTTCTGTACATTGCAGGTGTAGTGTGCAGAGGTAACTCTAATGAGGATTACCCTAGACTGTGTGATTAGAAATGAATATGTGCCTTTGTGTCATTTGGCGTGTACTTCTTTGCTTTGTACCAGTTAACACAAAGTGTTTCTTGTTAACTTATTTACATGGCAGTAGTAGTGTGCAGAGGTAACTCTAATAAGGATTACATGAGACTGCATGACTACAAATGAAATGAATATGTATGTTTGCTTTGT
This sequence comes from Dipus sagitta, assembly GCA_036346955.1. NCBI lineage: Eukaryota > Metazoa > Chordata > Mammalia > Rodentia > Dipodidae > Dipus > Dipus sagitta. The sequence continues at coordinate 53,141,850 of CM070787.1, forward strand.
TTGGCTTATACTTTTTTGCATTGTACTTGTTAACACACTGAGTTTCTTGGAAACTTGTTTACATTGCAGGTTTAGTGTACAGAGGTAACTCTAATAAGAATTACCCGAGACTGTGTGATTAGAAATGAATATGTACGTTTGTTTCATTTGGCGTCTACATCTTTGTTTTGTTCTACTTAACACAGTGAGTTTCTTGTTAATTCTTTATAATGCAGCTGTAGTTTACAGAGTTAACTCTAATAACGATTTTCCAACACAGCGTGATTAGAAATGAATATGTACATTTGTTTCATTTGGCGTGTACTTTTCTTTGCTTTGTACTAGTTAACACAATGTGTTTCTTGTTCACTTCTTTACATTGCAGCTGTAGTGTACAGAGGTAACTCTGGTAAGGATTACCCTAGACTGTGTGATTAGAAATGAATATGTACGTTTGTTTCATTTGCTGTGTACTTCTTTGGTTTGTACTAGTTAACACAAAGTGTTTCTTGTTAACTTCTGTACATTGCAGGTGTAGTGTGCAGATGTAACTCTAGTAAGGATTACCTGAGACTGTGGGATTACAAATGAAACGTATATGTATGTTTGTTTTGTTTGGCGTATACTTGTTTGCATTGTTCTCGTTAACACACTGAGTTTCTTGTAAACTTCTTTACATTGCTGCTGTAGTGTACAGAGTTAAATCTAATAAGGCTTACCCGAGACTGTGTGATTCGGAATGAATATGTACGTTTGTTTCATTTGCCGTGTATTTCTTTGCTTTCTACTAGGTAGCACAATATGTTTCTCCTAACGTTCTTTTCATTGCAGCTGAAGTTTTCAGATGTAATTCTGGTAGGGATTACCTGAGACTGTGTGAATAGAAATGAATATGTACCTTTGTTTCAATTGGCCTGTACTTCTTTGCTTTGTACTAGTTAACACAATGTGTTTCATGTTCACTTCTATACATTTCAGCTGTAGTGTACAGAGGTAACTCTAATAAGGATTACCCGAGACTGTGTGATTAGCAATGAATATGTACGTTTGTTTCATTTGGCGTGTACTTCTTTGCTTTGTACTAGTTAACACAATGTTTTTCTTGTTAACTTATTTACATTTCAGCTGTAGTGTACAGAGGTAACTCTAATGAGGAATACCCGAGACTGTGATTAGAAAAGAATATGTACCCTCGTTTCATTTGGCATGTACATCTTTGCTTTGTACTAGTTAACACAATGGGTTTCTTCTTAAGTTCTTTACATTGCAGTTGTAGCATACAGAGATGAGTGTAGTTAGGATTACAAGAGACTGTAATGAATATGTACGTTTGTTTCATTTGCCGTGTACTTCTTTGCTTTGTTCTACTTAACACAATGAATTTATTGTTAATTCTTTTTTTTTCTTTTCATTTTTATTTTTATTTATTTTTTTACAGCCAGTTGGTACCATTATTAAGCTCATCCGTGACCTACCCCCTTCCTTTGGCCCCTCCTTGTTGAGGTATACGGGTCATGCATTGTGGAGTTAGCCCACAGTTATGGGTAAGCTAAATGTCTCTGCATATTATGACCCAACATGTGGCTCTGACATTCTTTCCGCCCCCTCTTCCACAAAATTTCCCTGAGCCATGTTGGGTCTGCTTCAGTGATGAGGTATTGGGGGCCTCTGAGGCTGTGGTTCTCTGATTTGGTAGGAGTTGATTTTTCTCTGTGCTGGTCTCCTTCCCCCTTGTGCTGGTATCTGGTTCATCAGGAAAACAGCCCCCTTGCTTGTTTCTCCAATTTTTCTTCGTTTCAGCTGGGGCCCTTTTGAGGTATGATGGGGTGGCTCTCTCCTTAGGATCTACATCTATCTGAAAAAGAGAAGCAGATTCTCCAACGGAGAGTAAGTTAGCATCAGGACAAATGAGATAACCTTTATTTTTTTTTTATAGAGAATTTAATAGGTGTAGGCCCTCTTGTAGCCCACAATTGATGGTAGCTTGATATTGGAGAGTGGGCTTATGTTTGGATATGGTTCTGACTTGTTTCTCAGATCCAGCTATGGGTCCCATACCAGTGAGGGGATCAGTTACCGAATTGAGAGCAGTTGGTTCCCCACCATGGCTGTGTGCCACCACTGCACTTGTGTGGGCATCACAACAAGTTATTTGCTGCTAAGTAGGTTAGACCATGCGTTGCTTCGACAGATATTGGTCATTTTCCCCCAGTCGCCCCTGTAGCACCTTCTGGCACTAGACGTGCTGACTGTCTGGGGACTGACTCTGTTCCAACTTCCAGCCATGCCATTCTAATTTGCATGTCAATCACATAAGGTGTCTTCAGCAGTAGGGTCTTACCACTAGCCTTTGGTGGGTCATCAAGTACTCTGACAGAAATCTGTCTGTCTTTTAGGAAACCTTGTAGGACTCTCTGATCAAAAGCTCATTGTGGATGATAGCCCCATGCTGGATCTGGGTGTTACAGGTCAGTGCCCACTAAGAAAATGAGGAAAAAGATAACTAATATACAAGAGTTAGAGATAAGAGAGAGAGAGAGAGAGAGGGAGAGGGGAAGTGAGGGAGGGAAGATGTAGAAGATTAAGGTTAGTCTTGATCTTACCCTCTCCAGTGTCTTGTGATTCAGGTGTTCCCTGTAAGGGCCTGGTGAAGGATCAGCCATTTGGTCTGTCTTTTGGTAAGTAGAAAATTATGGTACCATTGCCGTTTGGGTCTAGATTTGTGTTTCCCACCCCTTTGATGCCCTCTCCTCCCTCCCCTTCCATCCTAGTGTCTAGTCTAGGAGGTGCTTGCTGGGTATGTAAGGTATCTTGGATGGATTCAGTTTAGGTGCTGTAGATAAGTGAGACTATGTGGCGATTTTTTTTCTGTGATTGGGTAAGTTCACTGAGAATGATCTGTTCCAGGTTCAATCATTTTTCCTCAAATTTCATTGTGTCATTTTTTCTTACTGCTGTATAGAATTCCATTGTGTAGATATACCACATCTTAGTTATCCATTCTTCTAGTGATGGACATCTGGGTTGATCAACCCAGATGGAATTATTGTTAATTATTTACATTGCAGCTGTAATGTACAGAGGTAGCTCTAATAAGGATTACCTGACACTGTGTGATTAGAAATGAGTATGTATGTTTGTTTCATTTGGCGTCTACATCTTTGCTTTGTTCTACTTAACACAATGAGTTTCTTGTTAATTGTTTATATTGCAGCTGTACTTTACAGAGTTAACTTTAATAAGTGTTACCTGAGACTGTGTGGTTAGAAATGAATATGTACGTTTGTTTCATTTGACGTGTACTTCTTTGCTTTGTACTAGTTAACACAATGTGTTTCTTGTGGTTAATTACATTGCAGCTGTAGTCTACAGAGATAACTCTAATAAGGATTACAAGAGACTGTGTGATTAGAAATGAATATGTACCTTTGTTTATTTGGTGTGTACTTCTTTGCTTTGTACTCGTTAACAGAATGTGTTTCTTGTTAACTTATTTACAATGGAGATGCAGAGTACAGAGATAACTCTAATAATGTTACAAGAGACTATGAGATGAGAAATGAATATGTACGTTTGTTTCATTTGGCATGTACTTCTTTGGTTTGTACTAGTTCACACAATTTTTTTCTTGTTATCTTATTTACCTTTCAGCTGCAATGTACACAGTTAACTCTAATAAGGGTTACCCGAGACTGTGTGAATAGAAAAGTATATGGACTTTTGTTTCATTTGGTGTGTACATCTTTATTTTGTACTAGTTAGTGCAATGTGCTCCTTCTTACCTTCTTTTTATTGCAGGTGTAGTTTGCAGATGTAATTCTGGTAGGAATTACCTGAGACTGTGTGATTAGAAAAGAGTATGTACGTTTGTTCGACTTGGCCTGTACTTCTTTGCTTTGTAGTAGTTAACACAATATGTTTCTTGTTAACTTCTATACATTGCAGCTGTAGTATACAGAGATAACTCTAGTAAGGATTACAAGACACTTTGTGATTAGAAATGAATAAGTACATTTGTTTCATTTGGCTTGTACTTCTTTGGTTTGTACTAGTTAACACTATGTGTTTTTTGTTATCTTCTTTACATTGCAGCTGTAGTTTACAGAGTTAACTCAAATAAGGATTAAATGACACCGTGTGATTTGAAATGAGTATGTATGTTTGTTTCATTTGGCGTGTACTTCTTTGCTTTCTACTAGTTAACACAATGTGTTTCTTCTTAAGTTATTTACATTGCAGCTGTAGTGTACAGAGTTAAATCTAATAAGCGTTACCTGAGACTGTGTGATTTGAAATGAATATGTACCCTTGTTTCATTTGGCGTGTACTTCTTTGCTTTGTATTAGTTAACACAATGAGTTTCTTGTTAATTCTTCACATTGCACCTGTTGTTTACAGAGCTAACTCTAGTAAGGATGAAGCTAGACTGTGTGATTTGGAATGAATATGTACGTTTGTTTCATTTGGCGTGAATTTGTTTGGTTTGTACTAGTTAACACAATGTGTTTCTTGTTAAGTTGTTTACTTTGCAGCTCTAGTGTACAGACGTAGCTGTAATAAGGGTTACTGGAGACTGTGTGATTAGAAATGAATATGTACCCTTGATTCTTTTGGTGTGTACATCTTTGCTTTGTACTAGTTAACATGATGTGTTCCTTGTTAACTTCTTTAAATTGCAGTTGTACTGCACAGAGATAACTCTAATAAGGATTGCCTGAGACTGTGTGATTAGGAATGAATATGTATGTTTGCTACATATGGCGTGTACTTCTTTGCTTTGTACTAGTTAACACAATGTGTTTCTTGTTAATTTATTTGCAGTGCAGCTGTATTGCACAGACTATACTCTAATAAGGATTACCCAAGACTGTGTGATTAGGAATGAGTATGTACGTTTGTTTCATTTGGCGTGTACTTCTTTGCTTTGTGCTAGGTAACATAATGTGTTTGTTGGTAACTTTTTTGCATTGCAGCTGTAGTGTACAGAGATAACTCTAATAAGGATTAGCCGAGACTGTGTGATTAGAAGTGAATATGTACGTTTCTTTCATTTGCTGTGTACTTCTTTGCTTTTACTAGTTATGCAATGTTTCCTGTTGTCGTCTCTACATTGCAGCTGTAGTGTACAGAGATAACTCTAATAAGGATTATAAGAGACTGTGTGATTAGGAATGAATGTGTACATTTGTTTCGTTTGACGTGAACTTCTTTGGTTTTTACTAGTTAACACAATATGTTTCATGTTACCTTCTTCACATTGCAGCTGTAGTGTACAGTGTTAACTCTAATAAGGATTGCCCAAGGCTGTGTGATTAGGAATGAATATGTTTGCTTGTTTCATTTTGCGTGTACTTCTTTGCTTTGTTCTAGTTAACACAATGAGTTTCTTGTTAAGTTCTTTACATTGCAGCTATAGTGTACAGAGTTACCTCTAATAAAGACTACCCTAGACTGAGTGATTAGGCATGAATATGTCTATTTGTTTCATTTGGCATGTACTTCTTTGCTTTGTACTACTTAACACAATGTGTTTCTTGTTATCTTCTTCACATTGCAGCTGTAGTGTACAGAGTTAACTCCAATAAGGATTACAGGAGCCTAGGTGATTAGAATTGAGTGTGTACGTTTGTTTCATGTGGCGTGTACTTCTTTGCTTTGTACTAGTTAACACAATGAGTTTCTTGTTAACTTCTTTGCATTGCAGGTGTAGTGTACAGAGTTAATTCTAATGAAGTTTACCCAAGACTGTGTCATTAGGAATGAATATGTACGTTTGTTTCATTTGCCGTATACTTCTTTGCTTTGTTGTACTTAACACAATGAGTTTCCTGTTAATTCTTCACACTGTACCTGTAGTTTACAGAGCTGACTCTGGTGAGGATGACGCCAAACTGTGTGATTTGGAATGAATATGTACGTCTGTTTCATTTGGCGTGAACTTCTTTGGTTTGTACTAGTTAACACAATGTGTTTCTTGTTAAGTTATTTACATTGCATCTCTTGTGTACAGAGTTAACTCTAATAAAGTTTACCGTAGACCGTGTGATTAGAAATGAATATGTACCCTTGTTTCATTTGGCATGTACATCTTTGCTTTGTACTAGTTAACACAATGTGTTTCTTGCTAACGTATTTACAGTGCAGCTGTAGTGTACAGAGATAACTCTAATAAGGTTTACAAGAGAGTGTGATTAGAAATGACTATGGATGTTTGTTTCATTTGCCATATACTCCTTTGCTTTGTTGTACTTAACAGAATGAGTTTCTTGTTCATTGTTCACATTGCAGCTGCAGTGTACAGAGGTAACTCTAATAAGGATTACCTGACACTGTGTGATTCGGAATGAATATGTACGTTTGTTTCATTGCCCTGTACTTCTTTGCTTTGTACTAGTTAACACAATGTGTTTCTTGTTATCTTCTTTACATTGCAGCTGTAGTGTACAGAGTTAACTCTTACAAGAATGGCCCAAGACTGAATGAGTAGGAATGAATATGTACATTTGTTTCATTTGCCGTGTACTTCTTTCCTTTGTACTAGTTAGCACAATATGTTTCTTGTTAGGTTTTTTACATTGCAGTTGTAAGGAACAGCGATAACTCTAATATGGATTACCTGAGCCAGTGTGATTAGAAATGAATATGTCTGTTTGTTTCATTTGCCGTGTACTTCTTTGCTTTGTGCTAGTTAACACAATGTGTTTCTTGTTATCTTCTTTACATTGCAGGTGTAGTGTACAGAGATAACTAATAAGGATTACAAGAGACTATGTGATCAGAAATGAATATGTACGTTTGTTCCATTTGGTGTGTACTCCTTTGCTTTGTTGTACTTAAGACAATGAGTTTCTTGGTAATTCTTTACTATGACACTGTAGTTCACAGAGTTACCTCTAATAAGGATGACGCCAGACTGTGTGATTAGGAATGAATATGTACGTTTGTTTCATTTGGCGTGAACTTCCTTGGTTGTTACAAGTTAACACAATGTGTTTCTTGCTAAGGTGTTTACATTGCAGCTCTAGTGTTCAGATTTAAATCTAGTAAGGGTTACCCGAGACTGTGTGATTAGAAATGAATATGTACCCTTGTTTCATTTGGCGTGAACATCTTTGCTTTGTACTAGTTAACACAATGTGTTTCTTGTTAACTTATTTACAGTGCAGCTGTATTGTACAGATGTAACTCTAATAAGGATTACCCGAGACTGTGTGATTAGAAATGAATATTTATGTTTGTTTCATTTACCGTGTAATTCTTTGCCTTGGACTAGTTAGCACAATGTGTTTCTTGTCATCATCTTTACATGACAGGTGTAGTGTACAGAGATAACTCTAATAAGGATTAGAAGAGACTATGTGATTTGAAATGAATTCATACATTTGTTTCATTTGGCTTGTAGTTCTTTGCTTTGTACTGCTTAACACAATGTGCTTCTTGTTATTTACAGTGCAGCTCTGGTGTACAGAGATAACTCTAATAAGGATTACAAGAGACTGTGTGATTAGAAATGAATATGTATGTTTGTTTCATTTGCTGTGTACTTCTTTGCTGTGTATTAGTTAACACGATGAGTTTCTTGTTAATTCTTCACATTGCACCTGTTGTTTACAGAGCTAAGTCTAGTAAGGATGATGCTAGACTGTGTGATTTGGAATGAATATGTACGTTTGTTTCATTTGGCATGAACTTCTTTGGTTTGTACTAGTTAACACAATGTGTTTCTTGTTAAGTTGTTTACATTGCAGCTCTAGTGTACAGACGTAGCTGTAATAAGGGTTACTAGAGACTGTGTGATTAGAAATTAATATGTACACTTGTTTCATTTGGCGTGTACATCTTTGCATTGTACTAGTTAACACAATATGTTTCTTGTTAAGTTATTTACATTGCAGCTCTGATGTACAGAGTTAACTCTAATAAGGATTACAAGAGAGTGCGTGATTAGAAATGAATATGTACGTTTGTTTCATTTGCCATGTACTTTTGCTTTGTACTAGTTAACACACTGTGTTTCTTGTTAACGTCTTTAAATTGCAGCTGTAGTGTACAGAGTTAACTCTAATAAAGATTACCTGAGACTGTGTGATTAGGAATGAATATGTTCGTTTGTTTCATTTGCTGTGTACTTCTTTGCTTTGTTGTACTTAACACAATGAGTTTCTTGTTAATTCTTTACATTGCAGCTGTGGTTTACAGAGCTAACTCTAGTAAGGATTACAAGAGACTGTGTGATTAAAAATGAATATGTCCATTTGTTTAATTTGCCGTGTACTTCTTTGCTTTGTATTAGTTAACACAATGTTCTTCTTCTTAACTTCTTTCCATTGCAGCTGTAGTGTACAGAATTAACTCTAATAACTATTACCAGAGACTGTGTGATTAGGAATGAATATGTAGTAGTAATAATAACTGGGTCTGTTGGTATCTCTATACTCAGCCTTTTCAGAAGTCTCCATATTGCTTTCCAAAGTTGTTGTACCATCCTATATTCCCACCAACAGTGGATGAGTGTTCCTATTTCTCCACATCATCAACAGCACTTATTTTTATTTGATTTTTTGATGTTTGCTATCCTTATTGGGGTAAGGTGGAATCTCATAGTTGTTTTAATTTGCATTTCTCTGATGATTAGGGATGATGAACATTTTCTTAAGTGTATGTTTGCCATTTGTATTTCTTCCTCTGTGAACTGCCTGTTCAGCTCTTTGTCCCATTTTGTGAGTGGGGTGTTTGACTTCTTACTGTTTAGATTTTTGAGTTCTTTGTAGATTCTAGAGATTAGGGCTCTATCAGTTGGATAACCCGCAAATATTTTTTCCTATTCTGTGGGTAATCTATTGGCTTTGCTTATTGTATGCTTGTCTGTAAAGAAACTCTTCAGCTTCATGTGATTCCATTGGTTGAGTGACGGTTAAAGTTCATGAGCTACTGGGGTTTTGTTCAGGAAGTCTTTTTCCATTCCTATATCATGGAAAGTACTTCCTAACTTTTCTTCTAGTAGTATTCAAGTTTCTTGTCTTATATTGAGATCTTTGATCCATTTGGACTTGAATGTAGTGCATGGTGAATTGTGTGGATCATGGTTCAGTTTCCTGCATATGGTTATCCAGTTTGTCCAGCACCATTTGTTGAAGATGCTGTCTTTTCTCCAGCCTATATTGTTTGGGCCTTTATCGAATATCAAGTAGCTATAGTCGCTTGACCCAAAGTCTGGGTCCTCAAGTCTATTCCATTGATCTATACTCCTGTTTTTATGCCAGTACCATGCTGTTTTTATTACTATGGCTTTGTAATATAGCTTTAGATCAGGTATGGTGATGCCTCCAGAGGTATTTCTTTTGCTGAGGATATGTTTGGATATGCGAGGCCTTCTGCCTTTCCATATGAAATTTGAGATCATTTTTTCTATCTCTGTGAAGAACACTGTAGGGATTTTAATTGGAATTGCATTACATCTGTATATTGCCTTTGGTGGGATTGTCATCTTCACAATGTTAATTCTGCCTATCCAGGAACATGGGAGGTCTTTCCATTTTCTCAAGTCCGTCTCAATTTCTTTTTTGAGTGTTGTTATGTTTTCGTTGTATAGATATTTCACTTCCTTGGTTAAAGTTATTCCAAGGTATTTTATTTTTTTTGTTGCTATTGAAAATGGGACTATGTCCCTTATTTCTTTCTCTGTATCTTTGTCATTTGCATAAAGTAAGGGTACTAAAAGAGAGCTCTACAATACCACAGATCACTTAGACCTAACGGACCTCTATAGAACCTTCCATCCCAAATCCACAGATTAGACATTCTTCTCGGCAGCCCATGGAACATTCTCTAAAATAGACCATATACTGGGTCCCAAAGACTGCCTCCATATATTTAGGAAGTTTGACATAATTCCCTGCATGATATCAGATCACAATGCTATATTGCTAGAAATCAACAACAAAAGACCCATCAAGAATCCCAATGGCACCTGGAAACTGAACAGCAGACTTTTAAACAATAAATGGATAGTGGATGAAATAAAAAATGAAATTGCAAAATTTCTGAAATTGAATGACAATGAGAACACATCGTACCAAAACTTATGGGACACAATGAAGGTGGTCCTCAGGGGAAACTCATAGCACTCAATGCCTTTATAAAAACACAGAAAGGTCCCAAATCAGTGACCTAACCATCCCCCTAAGGGCACTGGAAAGACAAGAAAAATCCAATCCAAAGAGCTCCAGAAGGAAAGAAATAATTAAAATCAGAGCAGAAATCAATGAAGTGGAAACGAAGGAAACAATTAAGACAATTGACAAAACATTGTGGAGTTAGCCCACAGTTATGAGTAAGCTAAATGTCTCCGCATATCCTGACCCAACATGTGACTCTGACATTCTTTCCGCCCCCTCTTCCGCAAAATTTCCCTGAGCCATGTTGGGTTCATTTTTGGTCTGCTTCACTGATGAGGTGTTGGGGGCCTCTGAGGCTCTGGCTCTCTGATTTGGTAGGAGTTGATTTTTCTCTGTGCTGATCTCCTTCCCCCTTGTGCTGGTATCCGGTTCATCAGGAAAACAGCCCCCTTGCTTGTTTCTCCAATTTTTCTTAGTTTCAGCCGGGGCCCTTTTGATGTATGATAACAAAGAGCTGGTTCTTTGAAAAAATAAACAAGATTGACAAACTCCTGGCCAATCTGATCAAGCAAAAAGAGGATAAGCTTCAAATTAACAAAATTCAAAATGAAAAAGGAGAGATCACAAAAGACATAAATGAAATTGGGAGAATCATCAGGACTTATTTCAAAAACCTCTTCTCCACAAAACTGGATTATGTGGAGGAGATGGATAAATTCTTGGACGCATACCATCTACCAAAGCTAAACACAGAGCAGATTAATCACCTCAATCAACCCATCACACTCATGGAGATTGAAAAAGTAATAAAAAACCTCCAAAAAGGAGAGTCCAGGATCAGATGGCTTCTCAGCTGAATTCTATCAAACTTCATGGAAGAACTCAAACCAATTTTCCTCAAACTGTGCCACACAAGTGGTGAACAGGGAAAGCTACCCAACTCCTTTTATGAAGCTAGCATCACCCTAATTCCAAAACCAGGCAGAGATGCCACAAGAAAAGAAAACTACTGGCCTATTTCCCTGATGAATTTAGTTGCAAAGATCCTAAACAAAATCCTTGCAAACCGAATCCAACAATACATCAAAAGCATTATCCACCTTGACCAAGTGGCATTCATTCCAGGAACACAGGGGTGGTTCAACATATGGAAATCTGTCAATGTAGTACACCACATAAACAAGGTTGAACATAAAAACCACATGATCATTTCGATAGATGCAGATAAGGCCTTTGACAAGATTCAACATCACTTCGTGTTCAAAACATTGGAGAGTTGGCATGGATGTTTCATTCTTAACCTAATAAAGGCAATATACGAAGCTCTGAAGGCCCAAATAATACTTAATGGAGAGAGACTGGAGGAATTCCCATTAAGATCAGGAACAACACAGGGTGGTCCACTCTCACCTGTGCTTTTCAATATAGTACTAGAAGTCCTAGCTCAAGCAATAAGAGAGGAGAAGGAAATAAGAGGGACACAAGTTGGAAAGGAAGAAGTTAAGTTACATGATTTTTTATGTAAGAGACCCGAGAGACTCCATCCCAAAATGCCTGAAGGTGATTAACTCCTATAGCAAAGTAGCAGGATACAAAATCGATGCACAAAAATCAGTAGTCTTCTTAAGTTCTTTACATTGCAGCTCTAGTGTACAGAGATAACTCTAATAAGGATTACAAGACACTGTGTGGTTAGAAATGAATATGCAGGTTTGTTTTATTTGCCATGTACTTCTTTGCTTTGTACTAGTTAACACAATGTATTTCTTGTTAACTTCTTTACATTGCAGCTGTAGTGTACAGAGTTTACTCTAATCAGGATTACTCGAGACTGTGTGATTAGGAATAAATATACGTTTGTTTCATTTGCAGTGTACGTCTTCGTTTTGTTGCACTTAACACAATGAGTTTCTTGTTAATTCTTTCAATTGCAGCTGTTGTTTGCAGAGCTATCTCTAGTAAGGATGACACTAGACTGTGTCATTAGGAATGAATATGTACGTTTGTTTGATTTGGCGTGAACTTCTTTGGTTTCTACTAGTTAACACAATGCATTTGTTGTTAAGTTATTTTCATTGCTGCTGTCGTGTACAGAATTAACTCTAATAAGGGTTACCCGAGACAGAGTGATTTGAAATGAATATGTACATTTGTTTCATTTGGCGTGAACATCTATGTTTGTACTAGTTAACACAATGTGTTTCTTGTTATCTTCTTTACATTGAAGCATTAGTGTACAGAGATAGCTCTAATAAGGATTACAAGAGAGTCTGTGATTAGAAACGAATATGTCCTTTTTTTTCATTTGCCGTGAAGATCTTTGCTTTGCACTAGTTAATACAAGGTGTTTCTTCTTAAGTTCTTGACATTGCAGTTCTAGTGTATAGAGATAACTCCAATAAGGATTACAAGAATGTGTGATTAGAAATGAACATGTAGGTTTGTTTCATTTGCCGTGTACTTCTTTGCTTTGTACTAGTTAACACAATGTGTTTCCTGTTAACTTGTTTACAATGCAGCTGTAGTGTACAGCATTAACTATAATAAGGATTACCCATGGCTGTGTGGTTGGGAATGAATATGTACGTTTCTTTCATTTGCCATGTATTTCTTTGTTTTGTTGTACTTAACACAATGAGTTTCTTTTTAATTCTTTACATTGCAGCTGTAGTTTGCAGAGCTAAGTGTAGGAAGGATGACGCTAGTACATGTGATTAGGAATGAATATGTACGTTTTTTTGATTTGGCGTGAACTTGTTTGTTTTGTACTAGTTAACAAAATGTTTTTCTTTTTAAGTTTATTACATTGCAGCTATAATGTACAGAGTTAACTCTAATAAGGGTTACATGAGACTGTGTGATTAGAAATGAATATGTACGTTTCTTTCATTTGCCATGTACGTCTTCGTTTTATTGTACTTAACACAATGAATTTCTTGTTAATTCTTTATATTGCAGCTGTTGTTTGCAGAGCTATCTCTAGTAAGGATGACGCTAGACTGTGTCATTAGGAATGAATATGTACGTTTGTTTGATTTGGTGTGAACTTCTTTGGTTTCTACTAGTTAACAAAATGCGTTTGTTGTTAAGTTATTTTACATTGCAGCTGTCATGTACAGAGTTAACTCTAATAAGGGTTACCCGAGACTGAGTGATTAGAAATGAATATGTACATTTGTTTCATTTGCCATGTACTTCTTTCCTTTGTACTAGTTAACACAATGTGTTTCTTGTTATCTTCTTTACATTGAAGCATTAGTGTACAGAGATAGCTCTAATAAGGATTACAAGAGAGTTTGTGATTAGAAACGAATATGTACGTTTTTCTTCATTTGGCGTGATGATTTTTTCTTTGTACTAGTTAATACAATGTGTTTCTTCTTAAGTTCTTTACATTGCAGTTGTAGTATATAGAGATAACTCCAATAAGGATTACAAGAGAATGTGTGATTAGAAATGAACATGTAGGTTTGTTTCATTTGCCATGTACTTCTTTGCTTTGTACTAGCTAACACAATGTGTTTCCTGTTAACTTGTTTACAGTGCAGCTGTAGTGTACAGCATTAACTATAATAAGGATTACCCATGGCTGTGTGGTTAGGAATGAATATGTATGTTTCTTTCGTTTGCCTTGTACGTCTTTGTTTTGTTGTACTTAACACAATGAGTGTCTTGTTAATTCTTTACATTGCAGCTGTAGTTTGCAGAGCTAACTGTAGTAAGGATGATGCTAGAACATGTGATTAGGAATGAATATGTACGTTTTTTTGATTTGGCATGAACATCATTGCTTTGTTCCAGTTAACACAATGTGCTTCTCATTAAGTTATTTACATTGGAGCTGTAATTTACAGACTTAACTCTCATAAGGTTTACCTGAGACTGTGTGATTAGAAATGAATATCTACTTTTGTTTCATTTGCCGTTTACTTCTTTGCTTTGTAGTAGTTAACACAATGTGTGTCCTGTTTTCTTCTTTACATTGAAGCGTTAGTGTACAGAGATAACTCTAATAAGGATTACAAGAGACTGTGTGATTAGAAATGAATGTGTACATTGTTTCATTTGGGGTGAACGTCTTTGCTTTCTACTAGTAAACAAAATGTGTTTCTTCTTACGTTCTTTACATTGCAGTTGTAGTGTACAGAGATAACTCTAGTAAGGATTACAAGAGACTGTGTGATTAGAAATGAATATGTTCATTTGTTTCATTTGCCGTGTACTTCTTTGCTTTGTACTAGTTAACACAATTTGTTTCTTGTTAACTTCTTCACATTGCAGCTGTAGTGTACACAGTCAACTCTAATAATGATTACTCGTGACTGTGTGTTTAGGAGTGAATATGTACGTTGTTTCATTTGCCGTGTACGTCTTTGTTTTGTTGTACTTAACACAATGAATTTCTTGTTAATTCTTTACATTGGAGCTGTAGTTTGCAGAGGTAAATGTAGTAAGGATGACACTAGAACATGTGATTAGGAATGAGTATGTACGTTTGTTTGATTTGGCTTGAACTTCTTTGGTTTGTACTAGTTAACAAAATGTGTTTCCTGTTTAGTTATTTTCATTGGATCTGTAATGTGCAGATTTAATCTAATAAGGGTTACCCGAGACAGTGTGATTAGAAATGAATGTCTATGATTGTTTCATTTGCCGTGTACTTCTTTGCTTTGTATTCTTTAACACCATGTGTTTCTTGTTATTTCCTTTACATTGAAGCATTAGTGCACATGGATAACTCTTTTAATGATTACAAGAGACTGTGTGATTAGAAAGGAATATGTATGTTTGTTTCATTTGGCATGAACATCTTTACTTGTACTAGGTAACACAATGTGTTTCTTCTAAAGTTCTTTACATTGCAGTTGTAGTGTACAGAGATACCTCTAATAAGGCTTACAAGAGACTCTGTGATTATAAATGAATATGTACGTTTGTTTCATTTGCTGTGTACTTCTTTGCTTTGTACTAGTTAACACAATGTGTTTCTTGTTAACTTCCTTACATTGCAGCTGTAGTTTACAGAGTTAACTCTAATAAGGATTATAGGAGACTGTGTGATTAGGAATTAATCTGTATGTTTCTTTCATTTGGCGTGAACGTCTTTGTTTTGTACAAGTTAACACAATGGGTTTCTTGTTAATTCTTTACATTGAAGCTTTGGTATACAGAGATAACTCTACTAAGGATTACAAGAGACTCTGTGATTAGAAACGAATATGTACGCTTGTTTCATTTAGCGTGAACATTATTGCTTTGTTCTAGTTAACACAATGTGTTTCTTCAGTTCTTTACATTGCATTTCTAGTGTAGAGAGATAACTCTAATAAGGATTACAAGAGACTGTGTGATTAGAGATGAATATGTACGTTTGTTTCATTTGCCGTGTTCTTCTTTGCATGGTACTATTTAACACAGTGTGTTTCTTCTTAACCTCTTTACATTGCAGCTGTAGTATACATAGTTAACTCTAATAAGGATTACCCCAGACTGTGTGATTAGGAATTAATATGTACGTTTCTTTCATTTGCCGTGTAGGTCTTTGTGTTGTTGTACTTAATACAATGAGTTTCTTGTTAATTCTTTCCATTGCAGCTGTAGTTTGCAGAGCTAACTAAAGTAAGGATGACTGTAGACCGTGTGATTAGGAATCATTATATACGTTTGTTTGATTTGGGGTGAACATCATTGCTTTGTTCTAGTTAACACAATGTGTTTCTTGTTAAGTTATTTACATTGGAGCTGTAATTTACAGACTTAACGCTCATAAGGGTTACCCGAGACTGTGTGATTAGAAATGAATATCTACGTTTGTTTCATTTGCCGTGTACTTCTTTGCTTTGTACTATTTAACACAGTGTGTTTCTTGTTATCTTCTTTACATTGAAGCATTAGTGTACCGGGATAACTGTAATAAGGATTACAAGAAACTGTGTGATTAGAAATGAATATGTACGTTTGTTTCATTTGGCATGAACATCTGTGTTTGTTTTAGTTAACACAATGTGTTTTTTCTTAAGTTCTTTACATTGCAGTTGCAGTATACAGAGATAACTGTAATAAGGATTACAAGAGACTCTGTGGTTAGAAACGAAAATGTACATTTGTATCATTTGTCGTGAACATCATTGCTTTGTTCTGGTTAACACCATGTTTTTCTTCTTAAGTTCTTTACATTGCAGTTGTAGTGCGCAGAGATACCTCTACTAAGGATTACAAGAGACTCTGTGAGTATGAATGAATATGTACGTTTGTTTCATTTGGTGTACATCATTGATTTGTTCTAGTTAACACTATGTTTTTCTTCTTAAGTTCTGTACACTGCAGTTCTAGTGTATAGAGGAAACTCTAATTAGGATTACAAGAGATTGTGATTAGAAATGAATATGTAGGTTTGTTTCATTTGCCTTGTTCTTCTTTGCTTTGCACTAGTTAACACAATCTGTTTCTTGTTAACCTCTTTACATTGCAGCTGTAGTGTACAGAGTTAACTCTAATAAGGGTTACCCGAGACTGTGTGATTAGAAATGAATATCTACATTTGTTTCATTTGCCGTGTACTTCTTTGCTTTGTCTTAGTTAACACAATCTGTTTCTTGTTAATTTCTTTACATTGCAGCTGTAGGGTACACATTTAACTCTAATAATGATTACCCATGAATGTGTGATTAGGAATGAAAATGTACGTTTGTTTCATTTGGTGTGAACATCTTTGCTTGTTTTAGTTAACACAATGTGTTTCTTCTTAAGTTCTTTATATTGCAGTTGCAGTGTAGAGAGATAACTGTAATAAGGATTACAAGAGACTCTGTGGTTAGGAACTAATATGTACATTTGTATCATTTGGCATGAACATCATTGCTCTGTTCCGGTTAACACAATATTTTTCTTCTTACATTCTTTACATTGCAGTTGTGGTACACATAGATTCCTCTACTAAGGATTACAAGAGATTCTGTGATTATGAACGAATATGTACATTTGTTTCATTTGGTGTACATCATTGATTTGTTCTAGTTAACACAATGTTTTTCTTCTGAAGTTCTTTACACTGCAGTTCTAGTGTACAGCGAAAACTCTAATAAGGATTACAAGAGACTGTGATTAGAAATGACTATGTAGGCTTGTTTCATTTGCCGTGTACCTCTTTGCTTTGTACTAGTTAACCCAATGTGTTTCTTGTTAATTCTTTACATTGCAGCTGTAGTGTACAGAGTTAACTCTAATAAGGGTTACCCGAGACTGTGTGATTAGAAATGAATATCTACATTTGTTTCATTTGCCGTGTACTTCTTTGCTTTGTCTTAGTTAACACAATCTGTTTCTTGTTAATTTCTTTACATTGCAGCTGTAGGGTACACATTTAACTGTAATAATGATTACCCGTGAATGTGTGATTAGGAATGAAAATGTACGTTTGTTTCATTTGCCGTGGACGTGTTTGTTTTGTTTTACTTAACACAATGAGATTCTTGTTAATTCTTTTCATTGCAGCTGTAGTTTGCACAACTAACTGTAGTAGGGATGACGCTAGATGTGATTAGGAATGAATATGTACATTTGTTTGATTTGGCGTGAACTTCTTTGGTTTGTACTAGTTAACAAAATGTGATTCTTATTTAGTTATTTACATTGGATCTGTAATGTGCAGATTTAATCTAATAAGGGTTACCCGAGACAGTGTGATTAGAAATGAATGTCTATGATTGTTTCATTTGCCATGTACTTTTTATTTTATTTTTTTTTGGTTTTATTTGAGAGCGACAGAGAGAAGGAGGCAGAGAGAGAGAGAGAGAGAGAGAATGGGCGCACCAGAGCTTCCAGCCTCTGTAAACGAACTCCAGATGCATGCGCCCCCTTGTGCATCTGGCTAACGTGGGTCCTGGGGAATTGAGCCTTGAACCGGGGTCCTTAGGCTTCACAGGCAAGCGCCTAACCGCTAAGCCATCTCTCCAGCCCTGCTTTGCACTCTTTAACACCATGTGTTTCTTGTTATCTCCTTTACATTGAAGCGTTAGTGTACAGGGATAGCTCTAGTAATGATTACAAGAGACTGTGTGACTACAAATGAATGTCTACGATTGTTTCATTTGCAGTGTACTTCTTTGCTTTGTAGTAGTTAACACCATGTGTTTCTTGTTATCTCCTTTACGTTGAAACATTAGTGTACAGGGATAACTCTAGTCATGATTAGAAGAGACTGTGTGATTAGAAATGAATATGTACGTTGTTTCATTTGGTGTGAACATCTTTACTTGTACTAGGTCACACAATGTGTTTCTTCTTAAGTTCTTTACATTGCAGTTGTAGTGTACAGAGATACCTCTAGTAAGGCTTACAAGAGATTCTGTGATTATAAACGAATATGTAACTTTGTTTCATTTGCTGTGTACTTCTTTGCTTTGTACTAGTTAACACAATGTGTTTCTTGTTAACTTCCTTACATTGCAGCTGTAGTTTACACAGTTAACTTTAATAAGGATTACAAGAGACTGTGTGATTAGGAATTAATATGTACGTTCCTTTCAATTGGCATGAACATCTTTGTTTTGTACTAGTTAACACAATGGGTTTCTTGTTATCTTCTTTACACTGAAGCGTTCGTACACAGAGATAACTCTACTAAGGATTACAAGAGACTCTGTGTTTAGAAATGAATATGTACGTTTGATTCATTTAGCGTGAACATCATTGCTTTGTTCTAGTTAACACAATGTGTTTCTTCTTAAGTTCTTTACATTGCATTTCTAGTGTAGAGAGATAACTCTAATAAGGATTACAAGAGACTGTGTGATTAGAAATGAATATGTACGTTTGTTTCATTTGCTGTGTTCTTTGCTTTGTACTATTTAACACAGTGTGTTTCTTCTTAACCTCTTCACATTGCAGCTGTTGTGTACAGAGTGAACTCTAATAAGGATTACCCAAGATTGTGTGATTAGGACTTAATATGTACGTTTCTTTCCTTTGCTGCGTGCGTCTTTGTGTTGTTGTACTTAACACAATGAGTTTCTTGTTAACTCTTTACATTGCAGCTGTAGTTTGCAGAGCTAACTGTAGTAAGGATGACACTAGACTGTGTGATTAGGAATGAATATGTACGTTTGTTTGATTTGGCGTGAACATCATTGCTTTGTTCTAGTTAAGATAATGTGTTTCTTGTTAACTCCTTTACATTGGAGCTGTAGTGTACAGAGTTAACTTTAATAAGGATTACAAGAGACTCTGTGATTAGAAATGAATATGTATGTTTGTTTCATTTTCCGTGTACTTCTTTGCTTTATAGTAGTTAACACAATGTGTGTCCTGTTTTCTTCTTTACATTGAAGTATTAGTGTACAGAGATAACTCTAATAAGGATTACAAGAGACTGTGTGATTAGAAATGAATATGTACGTTGTTTCATTTGGGGTGAAAGTCTTTGCTTTGTACTTGTTAACAAAGTGTGTTGCTTCTTAAGTTCTTTACATTGCAGTTGTAGTGTACAGAGATAACTCAAGTAAGGATTACAAGAGACTGCATGATTAGAAATGAATATGTACATTTGTGTCATTTGCCGTGTACTTCTTTGATTTGTACTAGTTAACAGAATCTGTTTCTTGTTAACTTCTTCACATTGCAGCTGTAGTGTACACAGTCAACTCTAATAATGATTACTCATGACTGTGTGTTTAGGAGTGAATATGTACTTTGTTTCATTTGCCGTGTACGACTTTGTTTTGTTGTACGTAACACAATGAGTTTCTTGTTAATTCTTTACATTGCAGCTGTAGTTTGCAGAACTAACTGTAGTAAGGATGACGCTAGAACATGTGATTAGGAATGAATATGTACGTTTGTTTGATTTGGGGTGAACTTCTTTGGTTTGCACTAGTTAACACAATGTGTTTCTTGTTAAGTTATTTACATTGGATCTGTAATGTGCAGATTTAATCTAATAAGGGTTACCTGAGACAGTGTGATTAGAATTGAATATCTACATTTGTTTCATTTGCCCATGTACTTCTTTGCTTTGTACTAGTTAACACAATGTGTTTCTTGTTATCTCTTTGCATTGAAACGTTAGTGTACAGGGATTACTCTAGTTAATGATTACAAGAGACTGTGTGATTAGAAATGAATATGTACATTTGTTTCATTTGCCGTGAACATCTTTACTGGTACTAGGTAACACAATGTGTTTCTTCTTAAGTTCTTTACATTGCAGTTGTAGTGTACAGAGACACCTCGAATAAGGCTTACAAGAGACTCTGTGATTATAAATGAATATGTACGTTTGTTTCATTTGCTGTGTACTTCTTTGGTTTGTACTAGTTAACACAATGTGTTTCTTGTTAACTTCCTTACATTGCAGTTGTAGTTTACAGAGTTAACTCTAATAAGGATTACAGGAGACTGTTTTATTTGGAATTAATATGTACATTTCTTTCATTTCCCGTGTACTTTTTTGCTTTGTAGCAGTTAACACAATGTGTGTCTTGTTTTCTTCTTTACATTGAAGCGTAAGTGTACAGTGATAATTCTAATAAGGATTCCAAGAGTATGTGTGATTAGAAACGAATATATGCATTTTTATCATTTGGCATGAGCATCTTCGTTTGTACTAGTTAACACAATATGTTTCTTCTTAACTTCTTTACATTGCATTTGTAGTGTACAGAGATAGCTCTAATAAAGATTACAAGAGACAGTGTGATTCGAAACGAATATGTACGTTTCTTTCATTTGGCGAGGACGTCTTTGCTTTGTAGTTGTTAACAAAAGGTGTTTCTTCTTAAGTTCTTTGCATTGGAGTTGTAGTGTATGACGGTAACTCTAATAAGCCTTACATGAGACTCTGTGATTAGAAACAAATATGTACTTTGTTTCATTTGGCGTGAACATCTTTGCTTCGTACTAGTTAACACAATGTTTTTCTTCTGAAGTTCTTTACATTGCCCTTGTAGTGTACAAGCCTAACTCTATTAAGGGTTACAGGAGAATCTGTGATTAGAAATGAATAAGTACGTTTGCTTCATTTGGCGTGAACATCTTTGTTTGTACTAGTTAACACAATGTGTTTCTTCTTAAGTTCTTCACATTGCAGTTCTTGTTT
The DNA here is from genome assembly GCA_036346955.1 of Dipus sagitta. Classification (NCBI taxonomy): domain Eukaryota; kingdom Metazoa; phylum Chordata; class Mammalia; order Rodentia; family Dipodidae; genus Dipus; species Dipus sagitta. The sequence goes on from CM070787.1 coordinate 53,163,042, forward strand.
ACAGAGATAACTCTCATAAGCGTTACAAGAGACTCTGTGATTAGCAACGAATATGTACGTTTTTTTTCATTTGGTGTGAACATCTTTGCTTTGTACTAAGCAAAATGTGTTTCTTCTTAAGTTCTTCAAATTGCAGTTGTAGTGTACAGAGATAACTCTAATAAGGCTTACAAGAGACTCTGTGATTAGAAACGAACCTGTACATTTATTTCATTTGGCATGAACATCTTTGTACTAGTTAACACAATGTGTTTCTTCTTAAGTTCTTTACATTGCAGTTGTAGTGTACGGAGGTAACTCTAGAAAGGCTTACACGTGTCTCTGTGATTAGAAACGAATATGTACGTTTGTTTCATTTGGCGTGAACATCTTTGTTTGTACTACTTAACAGAGTGTGTTTCTTCTTAAGTTCTTTACATTGCAGTTCTAGTGTACAGAGATAACTCTAATAAGGATTACTAGACAATGTGTGATTAGAAATGAATGTGTACACTTGTTTCATTTGCCGTGTTCTTCTTTGCTTTGTACTATTTAACATGATGTGTTTCTTGTTAACTTCTTTAAGTTGCAGCTGTAGTGTACAGAGTTAACTCTAATAAGGATTACCCAGGACTGTGTGATTAGTAATGAATATGTACGTTTGTTTCATTTGTCATGTACCACTTTGTTTTGTTGTACTTAAAAGAATGAGTTTCTTGCTAATTATTTACATTGCAGCAGTAGTTTGCAGAGCTAATTCCAGTAAGGATGATGTTAGACTGTGTGATTAGGAATGAATATGTACGTTTGTTTGATGTGGCGTGAACATCTTTGTTTGTACTTGTTAACCGAATGTGTTTCTTCTTGAGTTTTTTACATTGCAGTTCTAGGGTACAGAGATAACTCTAATAAGGATTAGGAGACACTGTGGGATTAGAAATGAGTATGTACCTTTGTTTCACTTGCCGTGTACTTCTTTGCTTTGTACTAGTTAACACAATGTGTTTCTTGTTATCTTCTTTACATTGGAGCATTAGTATACAGAGATAACTCTAGTAAGGATAAAGCTAGACTGTGTGATTGGGAATGAATATGTACATTTCTTTGATTCGGCGTGAACTTCTTTAGTTTGTACTAGTTAACACCATGTGTTTCTTGTTAAGTTATTTACATTGCATCTGTATTGTACAGAGTTAACTGTAATAAGGTTTACCTGAGACTGTGTGATTAGAAATGAATATGTACATTTGTTTCATTTGCCGTGTTCTTCATTGCTTTGTAGTTGTTAACACAATGTGTTTCTTGTTATCTTCTTTACATTGAAGCATGAATGTATAGAGATAACTCTAATAAGGATTAGAAGAGACTGTGTGATTAGAAATGATTATGTACGTTTCATTCATTTGGCGTGAACATCTTTGTTTGTACTAGTTAGCACACCGTGTTTCTTCTTAAGTTCTTTACATTGCAATTGTAGTGTACAGAGATAACTCTAATAAGGGTTGCAAGGGACTCTGATTAGATAGAAATATGTACATTTGTTTCTTTTGGTGTGAACATCGTTGTTTGTACTAGTTAACACAATGTGTTTCTTCTTACGTTCTTTACATTGTAGTTCTAGTTTACACAGATAACTCTAATAGGGGTTACAAGAGACTGTGTTATTGGAAATGAATATGTATGTTAGTGTCATTTGGCGTGAACATCTTTGCTTTGTACTAAACACAATGTGTTTCTTCTTAAGTTCTTCACGTTGCAGTTGTAGTGTACAGAGATAATGCTAATAAGGCTTACAAGAGACTCTGCGATTAGAAATGAATATGTACATTTGTTTCATTTGGCCTGAACATCTTTGTTTGTACAAGCTAACACAATTTGTTTTTTCTTAAGTTCTTTACATTGCAGTTCTAGTTTACAGAGATAACTCTAATTAGGGCTACAAGAGACTCTGTGATTCGAAATGAATATGTACATTTGTTTCATTCGGAGTGAACATCTTTGCTTTGTACTTAACACAATGTTTTTCTTCTTAAGTTCTTTACATTGCAGTTGTAGAGTACAGAGATAACTCTAATACGGATTACAAGTGACTTTGTGATTAGAAATCAATATGTACCTTAGTTTCATTTGCCGTGTACTTCTTTGCTTTGTACTAGTTAACACAATGTGGTTTTTGTTAATTTCTTTACATTGCAGCTGTAGTGTAAGGAGTTAACTCTAATAAGGATTACCCTAGAGTGTGTGATTAGAAATGAATATCTACATTTGTTTCATTGGCCGTGTACTTCTTTGCTTTGTAGTAGTTAACAAGGTGTGTGTCTTGTTAAGTTATACACATTGCAGCTGTAGTGTACAGAGTTAACTCTAATAAGGGTTACCCAAAGCTGAATGATTGGAAATGAATATCTACTTTTGTTTCATTTGCCGTGTACTTCTTTGCTTTGTACTAGTTAACACAATGTTTTTCTTCTTAACTGCTTTACATTTCACCTTTAGTGAATAAAATTAACTCTCATAAGGAATACCTGATACTGTGTGATTAGGAATGAATTTGTATGTTTGTTTCATTTGCGTGTACGACTTTTTTTTTCTTATACTTAACTCAATGAGTTTTTTGTTAATTCTTTACATTGCAGCTGTAGTTTGCTGAGGTAACTCTAGTAAGGATTACGGTAGACTGTGTGATGAAGAATGAATATGTACATTTTTTTTCATTTGGCGTGATCATCTTTGTTTGTACCAGTTAACACAATGTGTTTCTTCTTAAGTTCTTTATGTTGCAGTTGTAGTGTACAGAGATTACTCTAATGAGGGTTACAAGAAACTCTGTGATTAGAAACGAATATGTATGTTTGTTTCATTTGGCGTGAACATCTTTGTTTGTACTAGTTAACACAATGTGTTTCTTCTTAAGTTCTTTACATTGTAGCTGTATTGTACAGAGTTAACTCTAAGAAGTATTACCCCTGACTGTGTGATTAGGAATGAATATGTACGTTTGTATCATTTGCTGTGTACTTCTTTGCTTTGTAGTAGTTAACACAATGTGTTTTTCGTTAACTTCTTTACATTGCACCTGTAGTGTACAGAATTAACTCTAATAAGGATTACCCGAGACTATGTGATTAGGAATGAATATGTACTTTGGTTTCATTTGCCGTGTATGACTTTGTTTTGTTCTACTTAACACAATGAGTTTCTTGTTAATCTTTACATTGCAGCTGTAGTTTGCAGAGCTAACTCTTCTAAGGGTGACACTGGACTGTGTGATTAGGAATGAATATGTACGTTTGTTTGATTTGGCGTGAACATCTTTGGTTTGTACTACTTAACACAATGTGTTTGTTGTTAAGTTATTTACATTGCAGTTGTCGTGTACAGAGTTAACTCTAATAAGGGTTACCCGAGACTGTGTGATTAGAAATGAATATCTCCATTTCTTTCATTTGCCATGTACTTCTTTGCTTGTACTAGTTAACACAATGTGTTTCTAATTAACTCCTTTATATTGCAGCTGTAGTACAAAGTTAACTGAAATAAGGATTACAAGAGACTGTGTGATTAGAAATGAATATGTACGTTTGTTTCATTTGGCTTGAACACCTTGTTTGTAGTAGTTAACACAATGCGTTTCTTCTTAAGTTCCTTAGATTGCAGTTCTATTGTACAGAGATAACTCTAATAAGGATTAAGGAGACTGTGTTATTAGAAATCAATATGTATGTTTTTATCATTTGCCGTGTACTTCTTTGCTTTGTACTAGTTAACACAATGTGTTTCTTCTTAAGTTCTTCACATTGTAGTTTTAGTGTACAGAGATAACTCTAATAAGTATTGCAAGAGACTGTGTGATTAGAAATGAATATGTTCGTTTGTTTCATTTGCCATGAATATCTTTGCTTTGTACTATTTAACACAATGTGTTTCTTCTTAAGTTCTTTACATTGCAGTTGTTGTGTACAGAGATAACTCTAATAAGGGGTACAAGAGACTGTGTGATTAGAAATGAATATGTATGTTTGTTTCATTGGCCTTGTATTTCCTTGTTTGTACTAGTTAACACAATGTGTTTGTTGTTAACTTCTTTACATTGCAGCTGTAGTGTACAGAGTTAACTCTAATAAGAATTACCCAACACTGTGTGATTAGGAACGAATATGTACGTTTGTTTCATTTGCCGTGTACATCTTTTTTGTTGTGCTTAACACAATTAGTTTCTTGTTAGTTCTTTACATTGGAGCTGTAGTGTACAAAGTTAAGTGAAATAAGGATTACAAGTGACTGTGTGATTAGAAATGAATATGTACCTTTGTTTCACTTGGGGTGAACATCTTTGTTGGTACTAGTTCACACAATGTGTTTCTTGTTAAGTTCTTTACATTGCAGTTCTTGTGTACAGAGATAACTCTAATAATGATTACAAGAGACTGTGTGATTAGAAGCGAATATGTACGTTTGTTTCATTTGGAGTGAACATCTTTGCTTTCTACAAAACACAATGTTTTTCTTCTTAAGTTCTTTACATTGCAGTTGTTCTCTACAGAGATAACTCTAATATGTATTACAAGAGACTGTGTGATTAGAAGTCAATATGTACGTTTGTATCATTTGCCGTATACTGCTTTGCTTTGTACTCATTAACACAATGTGTTTCGTCTTAAGTTCTTAACATTGCAGTTGTAGTGTACAGAGATAACTCTAATAAGGGTTACAAGAGACTGTGCGATTAGAAATCAGTATGTACGTTTGCATCATTTGCCGTGTACTTCTTTGCTTTGTGCTAGTTATCACAATGTGTTTTTCGTTAACATCTTTACATTACAGCTGAAGTGTACAGAATTAACTCTAATAAGGAGTACCCGAGACTTTGTGATTAGGAATGAATATGTACGTTTGTTTCATTTGCCATGTATGACTCTGTTTTGTTGTACTTGTCACAATGAGTTTCTTGTTAATGCTTTGCATTGCAGCTGTAGTTTGTAGCGCTAACTCTTCTACGGATGACGCGGGACTGTGTTATTAGGAATGAATATGTAAGTTTGTTTGATTTGGCATGAACTTCTTTGGTGTGTACTAGTTAACAGAATGTGTTTCTCGTTAAGTTATTTACATTGAAGTTTTATTGTACAGAGTTAACTCTAATAAGGGTTACCCAAGACTGTGTGATTAGAAATGAATATCTACTTTTCTTTCATTTTCTGTGTACTTCTTTGCTTTGTACTAATTAACACAATGTGCTTCTAGTTAACTCCTTTACATTGCAGCTGTAGTGTACAACGTTAACTCAAATAAAAATTACAAGAGACTGTGTGATTAGAAATGCATACGTACGTTTGTTTCACTTGGCATGAACATCTTTGTTTGTACTAGTTCACACAATGTGGTTTTGTTAAGTTCTTTACTTTGCAGTTCTTGTGTACAGAGATAACTCTAATAAGGATTACAAGTGACTCTGTGATTAGAGGCGAATATGTACGTTTGTTTCATTTGGAGTGAACATCTTTGCTTTCTACTAAACACAATGTTTTTTCTTAAGTTCTTTACATTGCAGTTTTAGTGTACAGAGATAACTCTAATAAGTATTACAAGAGACTGTGTGATTAGAAATCTATATGTACGTTTGTATCATTTGCCGTGTACTTCTTTGCTTTGTACTAGTTAACACAATGTGTTTCTTCTTAAGTTCTTTACATTGCCGTTGTAGTGTACAGAGATAACTCTAATAGGGTTACAAGAGACTTTGAGATTAGAAATGAATATGTATGTTTGTTTCATTTGGCGTGTACTTCTTTGTTTGTACTAGTTAACCCAATATATTTCTTGTTATCTTCTTTACATTGCAGCTGTAGTGTACAGAGTTAACTTTAATAAGGATTACCTGAGACTGTGTGATTAGGAATGAATATGTACGTTTGTTTCATGTCCCATGTACGTCTTTGTTTTGTTGTACTTAACACAATGAGTTTCTTGTTAATTCTTTACATTGCAGCTGTAGTGTACAATGTTAACTTAAATAAAGATTACGAGTGACTGTGTGATTAGAAATGAATAAGTATGTTTGTTTCATTTGGCATGAGCATCTTTGTACTAGTTAACACAATGTCTTTTTTCTTAAGTTCTTTACATTGCAATTGTAGTGTACAGAGATAACTCGAATAAGGGTGACAACGTACTCTGTGATTAGAAACGAATATGTAAGTTTGTTTCATTTGGCGTTAACATCTTTGCTTGTACTAGTTAACACAATGTGTTTCCTCTTATGTTCTTTACATTGCAGTTCTAGTTTACAGAGATAAGTATAATAAGGGTTACAAGAGACTCTGTGATTAGAGATGAATATGAATGTTTGTTTCCTTTTGAGTGAACATTTTTGCTTTGTACCAAACACAATGTGTTTCTTCTTGAGTTCTTTACATTGCAGCTGTATTGTACAGAGTTAACTCTAATAAGGATTATCCGAGACTCTGTGATAAGAAATGGTTATCTATGTTTGTTTCATTTGCTGTGTACTTCTTTTTTTTCATTTTTTTTTAATTTTTAATTTTTCTTTATTAGTTAGTTTTGTATTCAGCAATTATAGTCAGTTTGGTACCATTATTAGGCTCATCCGTGACCTACCCCCTCCCCTTGGCCCCTCCTTGTTGGGGTATACGGGTCATGCATTGTGGAGTTAGCCCACAGTTATGGGTAAGCTAAATCTCTCTGCATATCATGACTCAACATATGGCTCTGACATTCTTTCCGCCCCTATTCTGCAAAATTTCCCTGAGCCATGTTGGGTTCATTTTTGGTCTGCTTCAGTGATGAGGTTTTGGAGGCCTCTGAGGCTCTGGCTCTCTGATTTGGTAGCAGTTGATTTTTCTCTGTGCTGATCTCCTTCCCCCTTGTGCTGGTATCCGGTTCATCAGGAAAACAGCCCCCTTGCTTGTTTCTCAAATTTTTCTTAGTTTCAGCTGGGGCCCTTTTGAGGTATGATGGGGTGGATCTCTCCTTAGGATCTACATCTATCTGAAAAAGAGAAGCAGATTCTCCAACGGAGAATAAGTTAGCATCAGGACAAATGAGATAACCCTTTTTTTTAAATAGAGTTTAATAGGTGTAGGCCCTCTTGTAGCCCACAAGTGATGATACCTAATCAAATAGTGTAGCGTCATCCTTAGTAGAATTAGCTCTGCCGTGTACTTCTTTGCTTTGTACTAGTTAACACAATGTGTTTCTTGTTAAGTTATTTACATTGAAGTGATAGTGTACAGAGAAAACTCTAATAAGGATTACAAGAGACTGTTTGGTTAGAAATGAATATGTACGTTTGTTTCATTTGGCATGAACATCTTTGTTTGTACTAGTTAACACAATGTGTTTCTTCTTCAGTTCTTTGCATTGCAGTTTTAGTTTACAGAAATTACTATGATAAGGGTTACAAGAGACTCTGTGATTAGAAACGAATATGTATGTTTGTTTCATCTGGAGTAAACATCTTTGCTTTGTACTAAACACAATGTGTTTCTTGTTAAGTTATTTACATTGCAGCTGTAGTGTACAGTGTTAACTCTAATAAGGGTTTCCCATGACTATGTGATTAGATATGAATATGTACATTTGTTTCAATTATCATGTACATCTTTGCTTTGTACTAGTTAACACAATATGTTTCTTGTTAATTTCTTTACATTGCAGCTGTTGGGTACAGATTTAACTCTAATATCGATTATCTGAGCCTGTGTGATTAGATGTGAATATGTATGTTTGTTTGATTTGCCGTATACATCTTTGTTTTACTGTACTTAACACAATGAGTTTTTTGTAAAACCTTTACATTGCAGCTGTAGGTTGCAGAGCTTACTCTAGTAAGGATGGTGCTAGACTGTGTGATTAGGAATGAATATGTACTTTTGTTTGATTTGGCGTGAAGTTCTTTGGTTTGTACTAGTTAAGACAATGTGTTTCTTGTTAAGTTATTTACATGGCAGCTGTATTGTACAGAGGTAACTCTAATAAGGTTTACCCTAGACTGTGCGAATAGATATGAATATGTACTTTTGTTTCATTTGCCGTGTACTTCTTTGCTTTGTACTAGTTTACAAAATGTGTTTCTTTTTATGTTCTTACTCTGATAAGGATTAGAGGAGAATGTGTGATTAGAAATGAATATGTACCCTTTTTCATTTCACGTGAACATCTTTGCTTTCCACTAGTTAACATAATGTGTTCCTTCTTCAGTTATTTACATTGCAGCTGTATTGTACAGAGAAAACTAATAGGATTTCAAGAGGCTGTGTGATTAGAAATGAATATGTACGTTTGTTTCATTTGGCGTGAACATCTTTACTTTGTACGAGTTAATACAATGTGTTCCTTCTTAAGTTATTTACATTGCAGTTGTAGTGTACAGAGATAAATTTAATAAGGATTACAAGAGACGATGTGATTAGAAAGGAATATGTACGTTTGTTTCACTTGGCGTGAACATCTTTGCTTTGTACTAGTTAACACAGTGTGTTTCTTCTTAAGTTCTTTACATTGCAGTTGTAGTGTACAGAGATAACTCTGATAAGGATTACAAGAGACTGTGTGATTAGAAATGAATATGTACATTTGTTTCATTTGCTGTGTACTTCTTTGATTTGTACTAGTTAATGCAATGTGTTTTTTGTTAACTTCTTTACATTGCAGCTGTATTGTACAGAGTTAACCCTAATAAGGATGACCCGAGACTGTGTTTTTAAGAGTGAATATGTAGGTTTGCTTCACTTGCCGTGTACTTCTTTGCTCTGTACTAGTTAACACAATGTGTTTCTTGTTAGCTTCTTTACATTGCAGCTGTATTGTACAGAATTAACTGTAATAAGGATTACCCAAAACTGTGTGATTAGGAATGAATATGTATATTTGTTTCATTTGCCGTGTACGTCTCTGTTTTGTTGTACTCAACACAATGAGTTTCTTGTTAATTCTTTGCATTGCAGCTGTAGTGTGCAGCGTTAACTCTAGTAAGGATGACGCTAGACTGTATAATTAGCAAAGAATATGTACTTTTGTTTGATTTGGCGTGAACTTCTTTGGGTTGTACTAGTTAACCCAATGCATTTCTTGTTAAGTTATTTCCATTCCAGCTGTAGTGTACAGAGATAACTCTAATAAGGATTTCCAGAGATTGTGTGATTAGAAATGAATATGTACGTTTGTTTCATTTGGCGTGAACATCTTTGTTTATACTAGTTAACACAATGGTGCAGCAGCGGCGGCAGCGGGGGTGCTGTGAAGACGGGGGTTATTTGGGGTGAGGCGTGGCTACCCGCCCGCTAGGGGATCCGCGATTCCCTGTTCCCTTGTCTCTGTGCCATCCCAGATTTCTCTCCCCTGAAAGCCACTTTGTACCCTTAATATCTTGCCTTTCTTTCCCCGGGATTTGCAGCGCAGCTAGGCAGTCGCAGTCTTGGCCTCTAGATATCTTTTTTACATTGAAGCTGCAGTGTACAGAGATTACTCTAATAAGGATTAAAAGAGACTGTGTGATTAGAAATGCATATGTACGTTTGCTTCCTTTGGCGTGAACATCTTTGTACTAGTTAACACAATGTGTTTCTTCTTAAGTTCTTTACATTGCAGTTCTAGTGTACAGAGAGAACTCTAATAAGGGTTACAAGAGACTCTGGAATTAGGAACGAATGTGTATGTTTGTTTCGTTTGGCGTGAACATCTTTGCTTTGTAGTAGTTAACACGATGTGTTTCTTCTTATGTTCTGTACATTGCAGTTCTAGAGCACAGGGATAACTCTAATATGGATTACAAGAGACTGTGTGATTAGAAATGAATATGTATGTTTGTTTCATTTGCCGTGTACTTGTTTGCTTTGTACTAGTTAACACAATGTGTTTCCTGTAATCATGTTTACATTGAAGCGTTAGAGTACAGAGATAACTCTATTAAGGATTACAAGAGACTGGGTGATTAGAAATGAATATGTACGTTTGTTTCAGTTGGCATGAACAACTTTGTTTGTACTATTTAACACAATGTGTTTCTTCTTAAGTTCGTTACATTGCAGTTGTTCTGTACAGAGATAACTCTAATAAGGATTACAAAAGACTCTGTGATTAGAAATGAATATGTAGCACCTTCTGGCACTAGACGTGCGACTGTCTGGGGACTGACTCTCTTCCAACTTCCAGCCATGCCATTCTAATTTGCATGTCAATCACATAAGGTGTCTTCAGCAGTAGGGTCTTATCACTTGCCTTTGGTGGGTCATCAAGTACTCTGACAGAAATCTGTCTGTCTTTTACGAAACCTTGTAGGTCTCTCTGATCAAAAGCTCATTGTGGATGATGTGGCTCTGGCATTCTTTCTGCCCCCTCTTCCGCAAAATTTCCCTGAGCCATGTTGGGTTCATTTTTGGTCTGCTTCAGTGATAAGGTGTTGGGGGCCTCTGAGGCTCTGGCTCTCTGATTTGGTAGCAGTTGATTTTTCTCTGTGCTGATCTCCTTCCCCCTTGTGCTGGTATCCGGTTCATCAGGAAAACAGCCCCTTTGCTTGTTTCTCCAATTTTTCTTAGTTTCAGCTGGGGCCCTTTTGAGGTATGCTGGGGTGGCATGGTCTAACCTACTTAGCAGCAAATAACTTGGTTTGATGTCCACACAAGTGCATTGGTTGCACACAGCCATGGTGGGGAACCAACTGCTCTCAGTTTGGCTAACTGATCCCCTCACTGGTATGGGACCCATAGCTGGAGCTGGGAAACAAGTCAGAACCATATCCAAACATAAGCCCACTCTCCAATATCAAGCTACCATCAATTGTGGGCTACAAGCGGGCCTACACCTATTAAATTCTCTATAAAAAAAAGTAAGGGTTATCTCATTTGTCCTGGTGCTAACTTACTCTCCGTTGGAGAATCTGCTTCTCTTTTTCAGATAGATGTAGATCCTAAGGGGCATATATTTTAATAGGCTTAACGTCCAGCTAAGCATGTAAAATGGCTAAAGCTTATTATTATACCTAAGATTCAGCACTTCTCATGTAGATGAGATCACTGTATAGAGTCTACCTGCATGTGAACTCTCTATGTAAGTAAGCCGTGACTGGAATAATGGGCTGAATCCTGTTCTGCTTTGCACTGCAACTGGTGTCTGTGAATGCCTACTCCACATGCCTTCTTCCATCTGAGCTCATCTCCAGAATCTCCCTGGAACTGCCTCCTCCTAATATTTGGCATAGTTGGCAGGATGAGGTGAGTGAGCCCACTGCCCCTCCAATACCACCAGGTGGGGATCCCACATTGAACATGTGACCCCCCCAACTGAATTGTGGTATCCAGTGGCAGCCCTCTTGATGAACTTGGCTCCCTCTGAGAACTGGGGAGGTATTAGTTCCAGTCTGCCCAAAATGAAAAAAAAAAAAAAAACCTTGGAAAAAATTGAGGGCACAATCCCATAGGTACACCAGGAGACAGCCAAACTGGTAGTGTGGCTGTTTCTGTTTAGACTGAGGCAAGTACAGCAGGGCAACCAACCAGAAACTGTGAACAAAGATTTCTGATTGCCTCCAGGCAAGTATGGAAGGGTGACCAAAATTTGCTTGAGCCGCCTCTAGCACTTAAAACAAAAGACCTGGGAATTCAAGGATGCCTGATGGCAGTGGAGCTGCAGTTACATGTCTAGACCTTGGAAGAGGAGCCTGAAGATGAAATTCTACTGTCAGTGAGTCTGACTCCTGGCCACCCCTTTGCATTCCAGGTATGTCCAGCCATAAGCCAGAGGTTGGATTAGAAGGAACAGATCCCAGGGTAGAACCCAGGAACGAAACCGGTGCCACCTGCAAAACCATGTATATGACATATATGGTTATAGAATTGTGGGAGTTGGACAAAGAATGCAAACAGCAAGTGAGGGGGACAATTCCTGCTTGGTTATTGCATCTATAGGATGATGGAGCTGATAATACCCAGCTGTCTCCCAATGAAATAGCCAAAATGATTATTAAGACATCATTAAGACAAAGATTGCAGGAAGTGCGAGGTATGGCTCCTGATGCAAGGAAGCAGTCCCTAGCCACCCGGATGATGGCATCTACATGAATAGAATGGGGAAATGTCAGAGACATGACAGAGCAGGTCAGTAAATGGACTACCTACCTGGACTTGGTGCAGGGAGTTGGCCATGCTGAAGATATTATTTAGGCTGAATTTTAGACGACCAGATGAGGAAATGTTTACCTCTTGGATGAAGTATATGATTTTGGCATTTGAGCCTCCTAAGACCATGGTTTTACTTTCAGCTCTCTTAGCTCCCTATACTGACTGACATATTCATATGGTGGCCGCTACCCTGGCTGGGCTGGGAGATGTGGAAATTGAACTACAGGGTAAGCAGGTACAGCCAACAAAAATGTGTGGTCCATCACCTTACAAGGGAAAGAAAACTTGAATTTTAGAAACTAAATTCCCAAAGGCACAGAAAGGTGGACTTACAAAAGTACTCACAGACAGTTGTGGATTGACTTATTGGTCACTTGACTTAAGCAGACAAAGTTGGATGGACATGGGGTTTGAGAGATGGCTCAGGGATTAAGGCATTTCCCCGCAAAGCAACAACCTAGTTTCAATTCCCCAGTGCCCAGTAAAGCCAAATGCACAAAGTGGTGCATGCATATGGAATTCGTTTGCAGCAGCTGGAGGCCCTGGAGCACCTATTCTCTCTCTCTCTCTCTGTGCATGTGTGTGTGTGTGTGTGTGTGTGTGTGTGTTTGTGTGTGTGTGTTTCTCTTCTATCTCTGTCTGCTTTCAAATAAAGAAAGTAAATTTAAAATAAATTGATGGATATCTAAAAAAAAATCTAATGAGGATTACAAGAGACTCTGTGATTAGAAACGAATATGTACGTTTGTTACATTTGGCGGGAACATCTTTGCTTTGTAGTAGTTAACACAATTTGTTTCTCCTTAAGTTCTTTACATTGCAGTTGTAGTGTACAGAAATAACTCTAATAAGGATTACAAGAGACTCTCTGATAAGAATTGAATATGTACGTTTGTTTCATTTGTCATGAACATCTTTGCTTTGTACTAGTTAACACAATGTGCTTCTTCTTAAGTTCTTTACATTGCAGTTGTAGTGTACAGAAATAACTCTAATAAGGATTCCAAGAGACTCTGTGATTAGAAATGAATATGTACCTTTGTTTCATTTGGCGTGAACATTTTGCTTTGTACTACTTAACACAATGTGTTTCTTGTTAACTTCTTTACATTGCAGTTCTTGAGTACAGAGAAAACTCTAATAAGGATTACAAGAGACTGTGTGATTAGAAATGAATACGTACATTTGTTTCATTTGGTGTGAACATCTCTCTACTAGTTAGCACTTCTTAATTTCTTTACATTGCAGTTGTAATGAACAGAAATAACACTAAAAAGGATGCCAGGAGATTCTGTGATTAGAAATGAATATGTACATTTGTTTCATTTGGCGTGAACCTTTGCTTTGAACTAGTTAATATAATGTGTTTCTTCTTGAGTTCTATACATTGCAGTTGTAGTGTACAGAGTTAACTCTAATAAGGCTTACCCACGTAGTGTGATTAGAAATGAATATCTACGTTTGTTTCATTTGCCATGTACTTCTTTGCTTTGTACTAGTTAACACAATGTGTTTTTACTTAAGTTCTTTACATTGTGGTTCTAGTGTACAGTGATAACTCTAATAAGGATTAGAAGAGACTGTGTGTTTTGAAATCAATTGTCCGTGTGTTTCATTTGCCGTGTACTTCTTAGCTTTGTACTAGTTAACACAATGTGTTTCTTGTTAACTTCTTTACATTGCAGCTGTAGTGTACAGAGTTAACTCTAATAAGGATTATCTGAGACTGTGTCATTATGTATGAATATGTACGTTTCTTTCGTTTGCCGTGTTTGACTTTGTTTTGTTGTCCTTAACTCAATGAGTTTCCTGTTAATTCTTTACATTGCAGCTGTAGTTTGCAGAGCTAACTCTTGTAAGGATGATGCTAGACTGTGTGATTATGAATGAATATGTACGTGTGCTTGATTTGGTGTGAACTTGATTGGTTTGTAGTATTTAACAAAATGTTTTTCTTGTTAAGTTATTTACATTGCAGCTGTATTGTACAGAGTTAACTCTAATAAGTGTTTCCCGTGACTTTGTTATTAGAAATGAATATGTACGTTTGTTTCATTTGTCATGTACTTGTTTGCTTTGTACTAGTTAACACAATGTGTTCCTTTTTATCTTCTTTGCATTGAAGAGTTAGTGTACAGAGATAACTCTAATAAGGTTTACAAGAGACTGTGTGATTAGGAAAGTATATGCACGTTTGTTTCATTTGTCGTGAACATCTTTGTTTGTACTGGTAAACACAATGTGTTTCTTCTTAAGTTCTTTACATTGCAGTTGTGGTGTACGTAGATAACTCTAATAAGGATTACAAGAGACTCTGTGATTACAAGTGATTATGTACGTTTGTTTTATTTGGCGTGAACATCTTTGTTTGTACTAGTTAACACAATGTGTTTCTTCTTACGTTCTTTACATTGCAGTTGTAGTATACAGACATAACTCTAATAAGGATAACAAGAGTCTGTGCTTAGAAGTGAAAATGTACGTTTGTTTCATTTGCCGTGTAGTTCTTTGCTTTGTACTAGTTAACACGATGTGTTTCCTCCTAAATTCTTTACATTGCTGTAGAAGTATAGAGAGAAAGCTCTAATAAGGATTACAAGAGACTGTGATTTGAAGCGAATACGTACGTTCATTTCATTTTGCGTGAACATCTTTGTTTGTACTACTTAACAAAATGTGTTTCTTTTTAAGTTCTCACATTGTAGATCTAGTGTACAGAGATAACTCTAATATGGATTAGAAAAGACTGTGTGGTTAGAAAGGAATATGTACGTTTGCTTCATTTGCTGTGTACTTCTTTGCTTTATACTAGTTTACACAATGTGTTTCTTGTTATCTTCTTTACATTAATGCGTTAGTGTACAGAGATAACTGTAATAAGGATTACAAGAGACTGTGTGGTTAGAAATGAATATGTACGTTTGTTTCACTTGGCGTGAACATCTTTGTACTAGTTAACTCCATTTGTTTCTTCTTAGTTTCTTTACATTGCAGTTGTAGTATACAGAGATAACTCTAATAAGGATTACAAGAAACTGCGATTAGAAGCAAATAAGTACGTTTTTTTTCATCTGCTGTGTACTTCTTTGCTTTGTAGTAGTTAACACAATATGTTTCTTCTTAAGTTCTTTACATTGCAGTTGCAGTGTTCAGAGATAACTCTAATAAGGATTACAAGAGACTGTGTGGTGAGAAATGAATATATAAGTTTGTTTCATTTTCCGTGTACTTCTTTGCTTTGTACTAGTTAACACAATGTGTTTCTTGTTAACTTCTTTACATTGCAGCTGTAGTGTATAGAATCAACTCTAATATGGATTATCCGAGACTGTGTCATTAGGTATGAATATGTTCGTTTGTTTCATTTGCCATGGATGACTTTGTTTTGTTTTCCTTAAGTCAATGAGTTTCCTGTTAATTCTTTACATAGCAGCTGTTGTTTGCAGAGCTAACCCTTGTAAGGATGATGCTAGACTGTGTGATTTGGAATGAATATGTACGTTTGTTTCATTTGGCGTGAACTTCTTTGGTTTGTAGTAGTTATCAAAATGTTTTTCTTTTTAAGTTATTTACATTGCAGCTGTAGTGTACAGAGGTAACTCTAATAAGGGTTTCCCGTGACTTTGTGATTAGAAATGAATATGTATGTTTGTTTCATTTTTCATGTACTTCTTTGATTTGTACTAGTTAACACAATGTGTTTCTTTTTATCTTCTTTACATTGAAGCGTTAGTGTACAGAGATAACTGTAATAAGGATTGTAAGAGACTCTCATTAGAAATGAATATGTACGTCTGTTCCACTTGGCGTGATCATCTTTGTACTAGTTAACAGAATGTGTTTCCTCTTAAGTTCTTTATATTGCAGTTGTAGTGTACAGAGTTAACTCTAATAAGGATTAAAAGAGACTCTGTGATTGGAAGCGAATATGTACCTTTGTTTCATTTGGCGTGAACATCTTTGTTTGTACTACTTAACACAATGTGTTTCTTCTTAAGTTGTTTCCATGGCAGTTCTAGTGTACAAAGGTAACTCTAATATGAATGAGAAGAGACTGTGTCGTTAGAAATGAATATGTACGTTTGTTTCATTTGCCATGTACTTCTTTTCTTTGTAGTAGTTAACACAATGGGTTTCTTGTTAACTTCGTACATTGCAGCTGTAGTATACAGAATTAGCTCTAATAAGGATTGCCTGAGACTGTGTCATTAGGAGTGAATATGTACGTTTGTGTCATTTGCCATGTATGACTTTGTTTTGTTGTACTCAACGCAAGGAGTTTCTTGTCAATTCTTTACAGTGCAACTGTAGTTTGCGGAGCTAACTCTTCCAAGGATGACGCTAGACTGTGTGATTAGGAATGAATATGTATGTTTGTTTCATTTGCTGTGTACTTCTTTAGTTTGTAGTAGTTAACAAAATGTGTTTCTTGTTAAGTTATTTTCATTGGAGGTGTAGTGTACAGAGTTAACTCTAATAAGCGTTTCCTGTCACTGTGTGATTAGAAATGAGTATGTAAGTTTGCTTCATTTTTCATGTACTCTGTTGTTTTGTACTCATTAACACAATGTGATTCTTTTTATCCTCTTTACATTGAAGCGTTAGTGTACAGAGATAAGTATAATAAGGATTGCAAGAGACTGTGTGATTAGAAATGAATATATATGTTTGTTTGATTTGGTGTGAACATCTTTGTTTGTACTAGTTAACAAAATGCCTTTCTTCTTAAGTTCTTTACATTGTAGTTGTAGTGTACAGAGATAACTCTTATAAGGATTGAAAGAGACTCTTTGATTAGAAGCGAATATGTACGTTTGTTTCATTTGGCATGAACATCTTTGTTTGTACTACTTAACACAATGTGTTTCTTCCTAAGTTATTTACATGGCAGTTCTAGTGTACAGAGATAACTCTAATAAGGATTAGAAGAGACTCTGTGGATAGAAGCGACTATGTACGTTTGTTTCATTTGGGGCGAACATCTTTGTATGCACTAGTTAACACAATGTGTTTCTTTTTAAGTTCTTGACGTTGCGGTAGAAGTATACAGAGATAACTAATAAGGCTTAAAAAAGACTGTGATTAGAAGCGAATAAGTGAGTTTGGTTCATTTGCCGTGTACTTCTTAGCTTTGTACTAGTTAACACAATGTGTTTCCTGTTACCTTCTTTACATTGAAGCGTTAGTGTACAGAGATAACTCTAATAAGGGTTACAAGAGACTGTGTGATTAGAAATGAATATATACGTTTGCTTAATTTGGCGTGAACATCTTTGTATACTAGTTAACACAATGTGTTTCTTCTCAAGTTCTTTACATGCGGTTGTAGTATACAGAGATAAGTATAATAAAGATTACAAGAGACTGTGATAAGAAGTGAATATATACCTTTGTTTCATCTGCCGTGTACTTCTTTGCTTTGTGCTACTTAACACGATCTGTTTCTTCTTACGTGCTTTACATTGCAGTTGTAGTGTACAGACATAACTCTAATAAGGATTACAAGAGACTGTGTTGTGAGAATGGAATATATCCGTATGTTTCATTTTCCGTGTACTTCTTTGCTTTTTCCTGGTTAACACAATGCGTTTCTTGTTATGTTCTTTACATTGATGCGTTTAGTGTACAGAGATATCGCTTATAAGGATTACAAGAGACTGTGTGATTAGAAATGAATACGTAAGTTTGTTTCATTTGGCGTGGACATCTTTGTTTGTACTGCTTAACACAATGTGTTTCTTCTTATGTTCTGGACATTGCAGTTGTAGTGTACAGAGATAACGCTAATAAGGATTAGAAGAGACTGTGTTTACAAATGAATATGTACGTTTGTTTCATTTGCCATGTACTTGTTTGCTTTGTACTAGTTAACATAATGTGTTACTTGTCATCTTCTTTACATTGAAGCGATAGTGTACAGAGATAACTCTAAGAAGGATTAAAGGAGACTCTGTGATTAGAAGCGAATATGTAGTTTTGTTTCATTTGACGTGTTCTTCTTTGATTTGTGCTAGTTACACAATGTGTTACTTGTTATCTTATTTACATTGAAGCGTTTGTTTACAGTGATACCTCTAATAAGGATTAAAAGAGAGTTTGTGATTAGAAGCGAATATGTACGTTTGTTTCATTTGGCTTGAACATCTTTGTACTAGTTAACAGAATGTGTTTCTTCTCAAGTTCTTTACATTGCAGTTGTGTATACAGAGATAACTCTAATAAGGATTACAAGGAACTGCGATTAGAAGCAAATAAGTACGTTTGTTTCATCTGCTGTGTACTTCTTCGCTTTGTACTAGTTAACACAATGTGTTTGTTCTTAAGTTCTTTACCTTGCAGTTGTAGTGTACAGAGATAACTCTAATAAGGATTACAAGAGACTGTGTAGATTGAAGCGAGTATGTGCGTTTGTTTCATTTGTCTTGAACATCTTTGTTTGTACTAGTTAACACAATGTGTTTCTTCTTAAGTTCTTTACATTACAGTTGTAGTATACAGAGATAACTCTAAGAAGCATTAGAAGAGACTGTGATTAGAACTGAATATGTACGTATGTTTCATTTGCCGTGTACTTCTTTGCTTTGTGCTAGTTAACGCAATGTGTTTCTTCCTAAGTTCTTTACATTGCAGTTGTAGTGTACAGAGATAACTCTAAGAAGCATTAGAAGAGACTGTGATTAGAACTGAATATGTACGTTTGTTTCATTTGCCATGTACTTCTTTGCTCTGTACTAGTTAACACAATGTGTTTCTTGTTATCTTCTTCGCATTGAAGCGTTAGTGTACAGAGATAACTCTAATAGGGATTAGAAGAATCTGTGTGGTTAGAAATGAATGTGTACCTTTGTTTCATTTGCCGTGTACTTCTTTGCTTTGTACTAGTTAACACAATGTGTTTCTTTTTAACTTCTTTACATTGCAGCTGTAGTATACAGAATTAACTCTAATAAGGTTTACCCAAGACTGTGTGATTAGGAATGAATATGTACGTTTGTTTCATTTGACATGTACTTCTTTGCTTTGTACTGGTTAACACAATGTGTTTCTTGCTATCTTCTTTGCATTGAAGCGTTAGTATACAGAGATAACTCTAATAAGGATTATAAGAGGCTGTGTGATTAGAAATGAATACATAAGTTTGTTTCATTTGGCGTGGACATCTTTGTTTGTACTACTTAACACAATGTGTTTCTTCTTAAGTTGTGGACATTGCAGTTCTAGTGTACAGAGATAACGTTAATAAGGATTAGAAGAGACTGTGTTTACAAATGAATATGTACGTTTGTTTCATTTGCCATGTACTTCTTTGCTTTGTACTAGTTAACACAATGTGTTAGTTGATATCTTCTTTACATTGAAGCGATAGTGTACAGAGATAACTCTAATAAGGATTAAAGGAGACTCTGTGATTAGAAGCGAATATGTGCGTTTGTTTCATTTGGCGTGTACTTCTTTGATTTGTGCTAATTAACAGAATGTGTTACTTGTTATCTTATTTACATTGAAGCGTTTGTGTACAGAGATACCTCTAATAAGGATTAAAGGAGACTCTGTGATTAGAAGCGAATATGTGCGTTTGTTTCATTTGGCGTGTGCTTCTTTGATTTGTGCTAGTTAACACAAAGTGTTACTTGTTATCTTATTTACATTGAAGCGTTTTTGTACAGAGATACCTCTATTAAGGATTAAAAGAGAGTTTGTGATTAGAAGCGAATATGTACGTTTGTTTCATTTGGCGTGTACATCTTTGTACTAGTTAACACAATGTGTTTCTTCTTAAGTTCTTTACATTGCAGTTCTAGTGTACAGAGATAACTATAGTAGGCATTAGAAGAGACTGTGTGGTTAGAAATGAATGTGTACGTTTTTTTCATTTGCCGTTTACTTCTTTGCTTTATACAAGTTAACACAATGTATTGCTTGTTATCTTCCTTACATTAAAGCGTTAGTGTACAGAGATAACTCGAATAAGGAGTGTAGGAGACCGTGTGATTAGAAACTTGGCGTGAACATCTTTGTACTAGTTGTCAGAATGTGTTTCTTCTTAAGTTCTTTACATTGCAGTTGTATATAGAGATAACTCCAAGAAGGATTACAAGAGACTGCGAGTAGAAGCAACTAAGTACATTTGTTTCCTCTGCTGTGTACTTCTTTGCTTTGTACTAGTTAACACAATGTGTTTGTTCTTAAGTTCTTTACATTGCAGTTGTAGTGTACAGAGATAACTCTAATAAGGATTACAAGAGAATGTGTGGTGAATAATTGTTTCAATTGTCGTGTAGTTCTTTGCTTTGTACTAGTTAACACAATGTGTTTCTTGCTAACTTCTTTACATTGCAGCTGTAGTGTAAAGAGTTAAGTCATATGGATTACCCGTGACTGTGTCATTAGGTGTGAATATGTACGTTTGTTTCATTTGCTGTCCATGACTTTGTTTTGTTGTCCTTAACTCAATGAGTTCCCTGTTAATTCTTTACATAGCAGCTGTTGTTTGCAGAGCTCACTCTTGTAAGAATGACACTAGAGTTCGTGATTGGGAATTAATATGTACGTTTGCTTGATTTGGCGTGAACTTCTTTGGTTTGTAGTAGTTAACAAAATGTTTTTCTGGTTAAGTTATTCACATTGCAGCTGTAGTGTACAGAGTTAACTCTAATAAGAGTTTCCCGTGACTTTGTGATTAGAAATGAATATGTACGTTTGTTTCATTTGTCATGTACTTCTTTGATTTGTACTAGTTTACACAATGTGTTTCTTTTTTCTTCTTTACATTGAAGCGTTAGTGTACAGAGATAACTCTAATAAGGTTTACAAGAGACTGTGAGATTAGAAATGAATATGTACGTTTGTTTCATTTGGCGTGAACATCTTTGTTTGTACTAGTTAGCACAATGTCTTTCTTCTTATGCTCTTTGCATTGCAGTTGTAGTGTACAGAGTTAACTTTAATAAGGATTAAAAGAGACTCTGTGAGTAGAAGCCAATATGTACCTTTGTTTCATTTGGCGTGAACATCTTTGCTTGTACTACTTAACAAAATGTGTTTCTTCTTAAGTTGTTTCCATGGTAGTTCTAGTGTACCGAGGTAACTCTAATAGGAATGAGAAGAGACTGTGTCGTTAGGAATGAATATGTACGTTTGTTTCATTTGCCGTGTACTTCTTTGCTTTGTACTAGTTAACACAATTTGTTTCTTGTTAACTTCTTTACATTGCAGCTGTAGTATACAGAATTAGCTCTAATAAGGATTGCCTGAGACTGTGTCATTAGGAGTGAATATGTACGTTTGTGTCATTTGCCGTGTACGACTTTGTTTTGTTGTACTTAACGCAATGAGTTTCTTGTCAATTCTTTACCGTGCTGCTGTACTTTGCAGAGCTAACTCTTGTAAGGATGATGCTAGACTGTGTGATTAGGAATGAAACTGTACGTTTGTTTAATTTGCTGTGTACTTCTTTTCTTTTTACTAGTTAACATAATGTGTTCCTTGTTTTCTACTTTAGATTAAAGCGTTAGTGTAGAGAGATAACTCTAATAAGGGTTACAAGACACTGTGTGATTAGAAATGAATATGTACATTTGTTTCACTTGGCGTGAACATCTTTGTACTAGTTAACACAATGTGTTTCTTCTTAAGTTCTTTACATTGCAGTTGTAGTATACAGAGATAACTCTAATAAGGATTAAAAGAGACTGTGTGGTGAGAAATGAATATATACGTTTGTTTCATTTGCCGTGTACTTCTTTGCTTTGTACTACTTAACATAATGTGTTTTTTTGTTAACTTCTTTACATTGCAGCTGTACTGTACAGAGTTAACTCTAATAAGGATTACCTGAGATTTTGTTATTAGGTATGAATATGCACGTTTCTTTCATTTGACGTGTATGATTTTGTATTGTTGTCCGTAATGTAATGAGTTTCCTATTAATTCTTTACATAGCAGCTGTTGTTTGCAGAGCTATGTCTTGTAAGGATGAAGCTACACTTTGTGATTAGGAATGAATATGTACGTTTGCTTGATTTGGCGTGAACTTCTTTGGTTTGTAGTAGTTAACCAAATGTTTTTCTGGTTAAGTTATTCACATTGCAGCTGTAGTGTACAGAGTTAACTCTAATAAGGGTTTCCCATGACTTTGTGATTAGAAATGAATATGAACGTTTGTTTCATTTGTCATGTACTTCTTTGCTTTGTACTAGTTAACACAATGTGTTTCTTTTTATCTTCTTTACATTGAAGCGTTAGTGTACAGAGATAACGCTAATAAGGATTACAAGAGATTGTGTGATTAGAAATGAATGTGTACGCTTGTTTCATTTGGCGTGAACATCTTTGTTTGTACTAGTTAACACAATGTCTTTCTTCTTAAGTTCTTTACATTGCAGTTGTAGTGTACAGAGATAACTCTAAAAAGGATTAGAAGAGACTCTGTGGATAGAAGCGAGTATGTACGTTTGTTTCATTTGGCGTGGACATCTTTGTATGTAGTAGTTAACAAAATGTGTTTCTTTTTAAGTTCTTTACATTGTGGTTGAAGTATACAGAGATAACACTAATAAGGCTTACAAGAGACTGTAATTAGAAGCGAATATGTACGTTTGTTTCATTTTGCGTGAGCATCTTTGTTTGTGCTACTTAACACAATGAGTTTCTTCTTAAGTTCTTTTCATAGCAGTTCTAGTGTACAGAGATAACTCTAATAACGATTAGAATAGACTGTGTTATTAGAAGTTAATGTGTACTTTTCTTTCATTTGTCGGGTACTTCTTTTCTTTATACTAGTCAACACAATGTATTTCTCGTTGCCTTCTTTACATTGAAGCGTTAGTGTACAGAGATAACTCTAATAATAGGGGTTACAAGAGACTGTGTGATTAGAAATGAATATATACGTTTGTTTAATTTGGCATGAACATCTTTGTACTAGTTAACACAATGTGTTTCTTGTTAAGTTCTTTACATTGCAGTTGTAGTATACAGAGATAGCTATAATAAGGATTACAAGAGACTGCGATTAGAAGCAAATAAATACGTTTGTATCATCTGCTGTGTACTTCTTTGCTTTGTACTAGTTAACACAATGTGTTTCTTCTTAACCTCTTTATATTGCAGTTGTAGTGTACAGAGATAACTCTAGTAAGGATTAGAAGAGTTGGATAGAAGGGTGTATGTACGTTTGTTTCATTTGGCGTGAACATCTTTGTATGTACTAGTTAACACAATGTGTTTCTTCTTATGTTGTTTACATTGCGGGTGAAGTATACAGAGATAACACTAATAAGGCTAACAGGAGACTGTGATTAGAAGCGAATATGTACGTTTGTTTCATTTTGCGTGTGCATCTTTGTTTGTGGTATTTAACACCATGTGTTTCTTCTTCAGTTCTTTGCATAGCAGTTGTAGTGTACAGAGATAACTCTAATAAGGATTAGAAAAGATTGTGTGATTAGAAGAGAATATGTACGTTTGTTTCACGTGGCGTGTACTTCTTTCATTTGTACTAGTTAACACATTGTGTTACTTGTTATCTTCTTTACATTGAAGTGTTAGGGTACAGAGATAACTCTCATAAGGATTAAAAGACACTCTGTGATTAGAAGTGAATATGTACTTTTGTTTCATTTGGCGTGAACATCTTTGTTTGTACTTGTTAACTCAATGTGTTTCTTCTAAAGTTATTTACATGGCAGTTCTAGTGTACAGAGATAACTATAGTAGGGATTGGAAGAGACTGTGTGGTCAGAAATGAATATGTACCTTTGTTTCATTTGCCATGTACTTCTTTGCTTTGTACTAGTTAACACAGTGTGTTTCTTGTTATCTTCTTTACATTAAAGCGTTAGTGTACATAGATAACTCTAATAAGGTTTACAAGAGACTGTGTGATTAGAAATGAATATGTATGTTTGTTTCACTTGGCGTGAACATCTTTGTAGTAGTTAACACAATGTGTTTCTTCTTAAGTTCTTTACATTGCAGTTGTAGTATCTAGCGATAACTCTAATAAGGATTAGAAGAGACTGGGATTAGAAACAAAAAAGTACGTTTGTTTCATCTGCCGTGTACTTCTTTGCTTTGTACTAGTTAACACAAAGTGTTTCTTCTTAAGCTCTTTACATTTCAGTTTTAGTGTACAGAGGTAACTCTAATAAGGATCACAAGAGACTGTGTGGTGAGAAATGAATAAGGACGTTTGTTTCATTTGCCGTGTACTTCTATGCTTTGTAGTAGTTAACACAATGTGTCCCTTGTTATCTTCTTTACATTGAAGCTTTAGTGTACAGAGATAACTCTAATAACGATTACAAGAAAATCTGTGATTACAAGCGATTATGTATGTTTGTTTCCTTTGGCGTGAACATCTTTGTTTGTACTAGTTAACACAATGTCTTTCTTCTTATGTCTTTACATTGCAGTTGTAGTGTAGAGAGTTAACTCTAAAAAGATTAAAAGAGGCTCTGTGATTAGAAGCAAATATGTACGTTTGTTCCATTTGGCGTGAACATCTTTGTTTGTAGTACTTAACACAATGTGTTTCTTCTTAAGTTGTTTCCATGGCAGTTCTAGTATACAGAGGCAACTCTAATAGGAATGAGAAGAGACTGTGTCGTTCGAAATCAATATGCACCTTTGTTTCATTTGCCTTGTACTTTTTTGCTTTGTACTACTTAACACAATTTGTTTCTTGTTAACTTCTTTACATTGCAGCTTTCATGTATAGAGTTAACTCTAATATGGATTACCCGAGAGTGTGTCATTAGGTGTGAATATGTTACGTTTGTTTCATTTGCCGTGTATGACCTTGTTTTGTTGTCCTTCCTCAATGAGTTTCCTGTTAATTCTTTACATAGCAGCTGTTGTTTGCAGAGCTAACTCTTGTAAGGATGACGCTAGACTTTTTGATTAGAAATGAATACGTACAATTGCTTGATTTGGCGTGAACTTCTTTGGTTTGTAGTAGTTAACAAAATGTTTTTCTTGTTAAGTTATTCACATTGCAGCTGTAGTGCACAGAGTTAACTCTAATAAGGTTTTCCCGTGACTTTGTTATTCGAAATAAATATGTACGTTTGTTTCATATGTCATGTACTTCTTTGGTTTGTACTAGTTAACACAATGTGTTCCTTTTTATCTTCTTTACATTGATGCGTTAGTGTACACAGAGAACTCTAGTAAGGATTAAAAGAGACTGTGCGATTAGAAATGAATATGTACATTTGTTCCATTTGCCGTGAACATCTTTTTTTGTACTCGTTAACACAGTGTGTTTCTTCTTATGTTCTTATTATTGCAGTTGTGGTGCACGGAGATAACTCTAATAAGGATCACCAGAGACTCTTTGATTAGAAGCGAGTAAGTACATTTGTTTCATTTGGCGTGAACATCTTTGTTTGTACTAGTTAACACAATGTGTTTCTCCTGAAGTTCCTTACATTGCAGTTGTAGTATACAGAGATAACTCTAATAAGGACAACAACAGTCTGTGCTTAGAAGCGAAAATGTATGTTTGTTTCATTTGCCGTGTACTTCTTTGCTTTGTACTAGTTAACACAATGTGTTTCTTCTTAAGTTCTTTACATTGCGGTTGAAGTAAACAGAGATAACTCTAATAAGGATTACAAGAGACTGTGATTTGAAGCGAATATGTACGTTTGTTTCATTTTGCTTGAACATCTTTGTTTGTACTACTTAACACAATGTGTTTCTTTTTAAGTTCTTCACATTGCAGTTCTAGTGTACAGAGATTACTCTAATAAGGATTAGAAAAGACTGTGTGGTTAGAAATGAATATGTATGTTTGTTTCATTTGCCGTGTACTTCTTTGCTTTATGCTAGTTAACACAATGTGTTTCTTGTTATCTTCTTTACATTAAAGCATTAGTGTACAGAGATAACTCTAATAAGGATTACAAGAGACTGTGTGATTAGAAATGAATATGTACGTTTGTTTCACTTGGAGTGAACATCTTTGTACTAGTTAACTCAATGTGTTTCTTCTTAGGTTCTTTACATTGCAGTTGTAGTATACAGATATAAGTATAATAAGGATTAAAACAGACTGCGATTAGAATCAAATAAGTACATTTGTTTCATCTGCTGTGTACTTCTTTGCTTTGTACTTGATAACACAATGTGTTTCTTCTTAAGTTCTTTACATTGCAGTTGTACTGTACAGAGACAACTCTAATAAGGATTACAAGATACTCTTTAGATAGACCGAGTATGTACATTTGTTTCATTTGGCGTGATCATCCATGTTTGTACTAGTAAACAGAATGTCTTTCTTCTTAAGTTATTTACATTGCAGTTATAGTATACAGAGATAACTCTAATAAGGATTACAAGAGACTGTGATTAGAAGCGAATATGTACGTTTGTTTCATTTTGCGTGAAAATCTTTGTTTGTAGTAGTTAACACAAAGTGTTTATGCTTAAGTTATTTACACTGTAGTTCTAGTGTACAGAGAGAAAAATCATAACGATTACAAGAGACTGTGTGGTGAGAAATGAATATATACATTTGTTTCATGTTTCATTTGCCAAGTAATTCTTTGCTTTGTACTATTTAACACAATGTGTTTCTTGTTAGCTTCTTTACAATGCAGCTGTAGTGTACAGAGTTAACTCTAACAAGGATTAACCAAGACTCTGTGATTAGGAATTAATATGTATGTTTGTTTCATTTGGCGTGAACATCTTTGTTTGTCCTAGTTAACACAATGTGTTTCTTCTTAAGTTCTTTATATCGCAGCTGTAGTTCGCACTGATAACTCTAAAAAGGATGACAAGAGACTGTGATTAGAAGGAAATATGTACGTTTGTTTCATTTTGCGTGAACATCTTTTTTTGTACTCGTTATCACAATGTGTTTCTTCTTAAGGTCTTTACATTGTAGTTCTATTGTACAGAGATAACTCTAAATAAGGGTTGCAAGAGACTGTGTGGTGAGAAATGAATATATTCGTTTGTTTCATTTGCCGTGTATTTCCTTGCTTTCTAATATTTAACAGAATGTGTTTGTTTTTAAGTTCTTTACATTGCAGCTGTAGTGTACAGACTTAACTCTAATAAGGATTACCCGAGACTGTGTGCTTAGGAATGAATATGTACATTTGTTTCATTTGCTGTGTATGACTTTGTTTTGTTGTACTTAATGCAATGAGTTTCTTGTTAATTCTTTACATTGCAGTTGTAGTTTGCAGAGCTAACTTTTGTAAGGATGACGGTAGACTGTGTGAATAGGAATGAATAAGTACGTTTGTTTGATTTGGCGTGAAGGTCTTTGGTTTGTACTAGTTAATAGAATATGTTTCTTCTGAAGTTATTTACATTTCAGCTGTAGTGTACAGAGGTAACTCTAATAACGGTTACCCGAGACTGTGTGATAAGCAATGCATATGTTCTTTTGTTTCATTTGCTGTGTACTTCTTTGCTTTGTCCTTGTTAACGCAATGTGTTTCTTGTTATCATCTTTATATTGTAGCGTTAGTGTACAGAGAAAACTCTAATAAGGATTACAAGACACTGTGTGATTAGAAATGAATATGTACGTTTGTTTCATTTGGCGTGAACATCATTGTTTGTACTAGTTAACACAA
Organism: Dipus sagitta; assembly: GCA_036346955.1. Classification (NCBI taxonomy): domain Eukaryota; kingdom Metazoa; phylum Chordata; class Mammalia; order Rodentia; family Dipodidae; genus Dipus; species Dipus sagitta. Next base: position 53,190,757 of record CM070787.1, read on the forward strand.
TGTGTTTCTTCTTAAGTTCTTTACATTACAGTTGTAGTATACAGAGATAACTCTAAGAAGCATTAGAAGAGACTGTGGTTAGAACTGAATATGTACGTTTGTTTCATTTGCCGTGTACTTCTTTGCTTTGTGCTAGCTAACGCCATGTGTTTCTTCCTAAGTTCTTTACATTGCAGTTGTTGTGTACAGAGATAACTCTAAGAAGTATTAGAAGAGACTGTGATTAGAACTGAATATGTACGTTTGTTTCATTTGCCATGTACTTCTTTGCTTTGTACCAGTTAACACAATGTGTTTCTTGTTATCTTCTTTGCATTGAAGCATTAGTGTACAGAGATAACTCTAATAGGGATTAGAATAATCTGTGTGGTTAGAAATGAATGTGTACCTTTGTTTCATTTGCCGTGTACTTCTTTGCTTTGTACCAGTTAACACAATGTGTTTCTTGTTATCTTCTTTGCATTGAAGCATTAGTGTACAGAGATAACTCTAATAGGGATTAGAATAATCTGTGTGGTTAGAAATGAATGTGTACCTTTGTTTCATTTGCCATGTACTTCTTTGCTTTGTACTAGTTAACACAATGTGTTTCTTGTTAACTTCTTTACATTGCAGCTGTCGTATACAGAATTAACTCTAATAAGGTTTACCCGAGACTGTGTGATTAGGAATGAATATGTACGTTTGTTTCATTTGCCGTGTACTTCTTGGTTTGTACTAGTTAACGCAATGTGTTTCTTCCTAAGTTCTTTACATTGCAGTTGTAGTGTACAGAGATAACTCTAATAAGGATTACAGGAGACTCTTTAGATAGACCGACTATGTACGTTTGTTTTATTTGGTGTGATCACCCTTGTTTATACTAGTAAACACAATGTCTTTCTTCTTAAGTTTTTTACATTGCAGTTATAGTATTCAGAGATAACTCTAATAAGGATTACAAGAGAGTGTGATTAGAAGCGAATATGTACATTTGTTTCATTTTGCGTGAAAATCTTTGTTTGTAGCAGTTCACACAAAGTGTTTATTCTTAAGTTATTTACACTGTAGTTCTAGGGTACAGAGATAAAAATAATAAGGATTACAAGAGAGTGTGTGGTGAGAAATGGATATATACATTTGTTTCATGTTTCATTTGCCAATGTAATTTTTGCTTTGTACTATTTAACACAATGTGTTTCTTGTTAACTTCTTTATATTGCAGCTGTAGTGTACAGAGTTAACTCTAACAAGGATTACTCAAGACTCTGTGATTAGGAATGAATATGTATGTTTGTTTCATTTTCATGTATGAGTTTGTTTTCTTGTACTTAACACAATGAGTTTCTTTTTAATTCTTTACATTGCAGCTGTAGTTTGCAGAGCTAACTCTAGTAAGAATGACACTTTACTGTGTTATTGGGAATGAATATGTACGTTTGGTTGATTTGACGTGAACTTCTTTGGTGTGTACTAGTTAACAGAATGTTTTTCCTGTTAAGTTATTGACATTGCAGCTGTAGTGTACAGTGTTAATTCTAATAAGGGTTTCCCATGACTGTGCGATTAGAAATGAACATGCACTCTTGTTTCATTTGCCGTGTACTTCTTTGCTTTGTACTAGTTAACACAATGCGTTTTTTTTAATCTTGTATACATTGACGTGTTAGTGTACAGAGATAACTCTAATAACGATTGCAAGAGAGTGTGTGATTAGAAATGAATATGTACGTTTGTTTCATTTGGCGTGAAAATCTTTGTTTGTACTAGTTAAAACAATGTGTTTCTTCTCACGTTCTTTACATTGCAGTTGTAGTGTAGAGAGATAACTCAAAGAAGGATTACAAGAGTCTTTGTGATTGGAAGCGAATGTATACTTTTGTTTCATTTTGCATGAACATCTTTGTTTGTACTACTTAACACAATGTGTTTCTTCATAATTTATTTACAGTGTAGTTCTAGTGTACAGAGATAAAACTAATAAGGATTAGAAGAGACTGTGTGGTTAGAAATGAATATGTACGTTTGTTTCATTTGCCGTGTACTTCTTTGCTTGGTATTCGTTAACACAATGTGTTTCTTGTTAACTTCTTTACATTGAAGCGTTAGTATACAGAGATTACTCTAATAAGGATGACAAGAAAGTGTGTGATTAGAAATGAATATGTACGTTTGTTTAATTTGGCGTGAACATGTTTGTTTGTACTAGTTAACACTATGTTAACTAGTTAAAATGTTAAAATTAATAAGGATTACTAGAGACTGTGTGGTGAGAAATGAATATACATGTTTGTTTCATGTTTCCTTTGCCATGTACTTCTTTGCTTTGTACTATTTAACACAATGTGTTTCTTGTTAACTTCTTTACATTGCAGCTGTAGTGTAGAGAGTTAACTCTAATAAGGGTTACCCGAGACTCTGTGATTAGGAATGAATATGTACTTTTGTTTCATTTTCCATGTATGACTGTTTTTGTTGTACGTAACGCAGTGAGTTTCTTGTTAATTCTTTACCTTGCAGCTATAGTTTGGAGAGCTAACTTTTGTAAGGATGATGGTAGACTGTGTGAATAGGAATGAATAAGTACGTTAGTTTGATTCGGCGTGAAAATCTTTGGTGTGCACTAGTTAACAGAATGTGTTTCTTGTTACGTTATTTACATTTCAGCTGTAGTGTACAGAGGTAACTAATAACGGTTACCCGAGTGTGTGTGATAAGCAATGCATATGTTCGTTTGTTTCATTTGCCATTTACTTCTTTGCTTTGTACTTGTTAACGCAATGTGTTTCTTGTTATATTCTTTACATTGAAGCGTTAGTGTACAGAGATATCGCTTATAAGGATTACAAGAGACTGTGTGATCAGAAATGAATATGTATGTTTGTTTCATTTGACGTGAAGATCTTTGTTTGTACTGGTTAACACAATGTGTTTCTTCTTAAGTTCTTTACATTGCTGTTGTCGTTTACAGAGATAACTCTAATAAGCATTACAAGAGACTGTGATTAGAAGCGAATATGTACGTTTGTTTCATTTGCCGTGCACTTCTTTGCTTTATACTAGTTAACACAAAGTGTTTCTTCTTAAGTTCTTTACATTGCAGTTGTACTGTACAGAGATAACTCTAATAACGATTACAAGAGACTCTTTAGATAGACCGAGTATGTACGTTTGTTTCATTTGGCGTGATCATCCTTGTTTGTACTAGTAAACACAATGTCTTTTTTCTTAAGTTACATTGCAGTTATAGTATAGAGAGATAACTCTAATAAGGATTACAAGCGACTGTGATTAGAAGCGAATATGTACGCTTGTTTCATTTTGCCTGAAAATCCTTGTTTGTACTAGGTAACACAATGTGTTTATTCCTAGGTTGTTTACACTGTAGTTCTAGTGTACAGAGATAAAACTAATAATGATTACAAGAGACTGTGTGGTGAGAAATGAATATATATGTTTGTTTCATGTTTCATTTGCCGTGTAATTCTTTGCTTTGTAGTATTTAACACAATGTGTTTCTTGTTAACTTCTTTACATTGCAGCTGTAGTGTACAGAGTTAACTCTAACAAGGATTATACAAGACTCTGATTAGGAATGAATATGTATGTTTATTTCATTTTCCATGTATGAGTTTGTTTCATTGTACTTAACGCAATGAGTTTCTTGTTAATTCTTTACATTGCAGCTGTGGTTTGCAGAGCTAACTCTAGTAAGAATGACGCTAGACAGTGTGATTGGCAATGAATATGTACGTTTGTTTGATTTGGCGTGAACTTCTTTGGTGTGTACTAGTTAACAGAAGGTGTTTCTTGTTAAGTTATTTACATTGCAGCTGTAGTGTACAGTGGTAACTCTAATAAGGGTTACCCTAGACTGTGTGATAAGAAATGAATATGTACGTTTGTTTCATTTGCCGTGTACTTCTTTGCTTTGTACCTGTTAACACAATGTGCTTCTTGTTATGTTCTTTACATTGAAGCGTTAGTGTACAGAGGTAAGTGTAATAAGGATTACAAGAGACTCTGTGATTAGAGGAGAGTATGTATGTTTGTTTCATTTGGCGTGAACATCTTTGTTTGTACTAGTTAACACAATGCGTTTCGTCTTAATTTCTTTACATTGCAGTTGTAGTATGCCGAGATATCTCTAAAAAGGATGACAAGAGACTGTGATTAGAAGTGAATATGTACGTTTGTTTCCTTTTGCGTGAACATCTTTGTTTGTACTAGTTATCGCAATGTGTTTCTTCTTAAGTTCTTTTCATTGTAGTTCTAGTGTACAGAGATAACTCTAAATAAGTGTTGCAAGAGACTGTAGGTGAGAAATGAATATGGTCATTTGTTTCATTTGCCGTGTATTTCCTTGCTTTGTACTATTTAACACTATGTGTTTCTTATTAAGTTCTTTACATTGCAGCTGTTGTGCACAGACTTAACTCTAATAAGGATTACCCAAGATGGTGTGATTAGGAATGAATATGCATGTTTGTGTCATTTGCCGTGTACGACTTTGCTTTGTTGTACTTAACGCAATGAGTTTCCTGTTAATTCTTGACATTGCAGCTGTAGTTTGCTGAGCTAACCCTTGTAAGGATGATGCTAGACTGTGTGAATAGGAATGAATAAGTACGTTTGTTTGATTTGGCGTGAAGTTCTTTGGTTTGTACTAGTTAACCGAATATGTTTCTTGTTAAGTTATATACATTGCAGGTGTAGTGTACAGAGGTAACTCTAATAAGGGTTACCCGAGACTGTGTGATACTGTGTGAGACTGTGCTTTGTACTAGTTAACACAATGTGTTCCTTGTTATCTTCTTTACATTGAAGCTTTAGTGTACAGAGATAACTCTAATAAGGATTACAAGAGACTGGGTGATTAGAAATGAATGTGTTCGTTTGTTTCATTTGGCGTGCACATCTTTGTTTTTACTAGTTTACACAATGTGTTTCTTCTTAAGTTTTTACATTGCAGTTGTAGTGTACGGAGATAACTCTAATAAGGATTACAAGAGACTCGGTGATTACAAGCGATTATGTACGTTTGTTTCATTTGGCGTGAACATCTTTGTTTGTGCTAGTTAACACAATGTGTTTCTTCTTAAATTCCTTACATTGCAGTTGTAGTATACAGAGATAACTCTAATAAGGACTAGAAGAGACTGTGATTAGAAGCGAATATGTACGTTTGTTTCATTTGCCGTGAACTTCTTTGCTTTGTACCAGTTAACACAATGTGTTTCTTCTTATGTTCTGTACATTGCAGTTGTAGTGTACAGAGATAACTCTAATAACGATTACAAGAGACTCTGATTAGAAGCGAGTAGGTACGTTTGTTTCAATTTCTGTGAACATGTTTGTTTGTACTAGTTAACACAATGTGTTTCTTCTTAAGTTCTTTACATTGTAGTTCTAGTGTACAGAGATAACTCTAAATAAGTGTTGCAAGAGACTGTGTGGTGAGAAATGAATATGTTCGTTTGTTTCATTTGCCGTGTATTGCCTTGCTTTGTACTATTTAACACCATGTGTTTCTTTTAAGTTCTTTACATTGCAGCTGTAGTGTACAGACTTAACTCAGATAAGGAATACCCGAGACTGTGATTTGGAAAGAACATGTACGTTTGTGTCATTTGCTGTGTATGATTTTGTTTTGTTGTATTTAACGCAATGAGTTTCTTGTTAATTCTTTACATTGCAGCTGTAGTTTGCAGAGCTAACTCTTTAAGGATGACACTAGACTGTGTGAATAGGAATGAATAAGTATGTTTTTTGATTTGGTGTGAAGTTCTTTTGGTTTGTGCTAGTTAACAGGATATGTTTCTTGTTAAGTTATATACATTGCAGCTGTAGTGTACAGAGGTAACTCTAATAACGGTTACCTGAGACTGTGTGATAAGAAATGAATATGTACGTTTGTTTCTTTGGCATGTACTTCTATGCTTGGTACTAGTTAACACAATGTGTTCCTTGTTATCTTCTTTATATTGAAGCTTTAGTGTACAGAGATAACTCTAATAAGGATTACAAAAGACTGGGTGATTAGAAATGAATGTGTTCGTTTGTTTCATTTGGTGTGAACATCTTTGTTTTTACTAGTTTACACAATGTGTTTCTTCTTAAGTTTTTACATTGCAGTTGTAGTGTACGGAGATAACTCTAATAAGGATTACAAGAGACTCGGTGATTACAAGCGATTATGTACGTTTGTTTCATTTGGCGTGAACATCTTTGTTTGTACTAGTTAACACAATGTGTTTCTTCTTAAATTCCTTACATTGCAGTTGTAGTATACAGAGATAACTCTAATAAGGACTAGAAGACACTGTGATTAGAAGCGAATATGTACGTTTGTTTCATTTGCCGTGTACTTCTTTGCTTTGTACCAGTTATCACAATGTGTTTCTTCTTATGTTCTGTACATTGCAGTTGTAGTATACAGAGATAACTCTAAGAAGATTACAAGAGACTGTGACTAGAAGCGAATATGTACGTTTGTTTCAATTTGTGTGAACATGTTTGTTTGCACTAGTTAACACAATGTGTTTCTTCTGAAGTTCTTTACATTGTAGTTCTAGTGTACAGAGATAACTCTAATAAGGATTGCAAGAGATTGTGGTGCTAAATGAATATGTACATTTGTTTCATTTGCCGTGTACTTCTTTGCTTGGTATTAGTAAACACAATGTGTATCTTGTTAACTTCTTTACATTGCAGCTGTAGTGTACAGAGGTAACTCTCAAAAGGATTACCCGAGACTTTGTGATTAGGAATGAATATGTACGTTTGTTTCATCTGCCGTGTATTACTTTCTTTTGTTGTACTTAACGCAATGAGTTTCTTGTTAATTCCTTACGTTGCAGCTGCAGTTTACAGAGATAACTCTATTAAGATTGACGCTAGACAGTGTGACTGGGAATGAATATGTACGCTTGTTGATTTGTCGTGAAATTCCTTGGTGTGTACTAGTTAACAGAATGTGTTTCTTCTTAAGTTATTTACATTTCAGCTGTAGTGTACAGAGATAACTCTGATAATGGTTACCAGGGACTGTGTGATAAGCAATGCATATGTTCCTTTATTTCATTTGCCGTGTACTTCTTTGCTTTGTACTAGTTAATGCAATGTGTTCCTTGTTCACTTCTTTATTTTGAAGCTTTAGTGTACAGAGTATACTCTAATAAGGATTAGAAGGCACTGGGGTGATTAGAAATGAATGTGTTCGTTTGTTTCATTTGGCGTGAACATCTTTGTTTTTATTAGGTTACACAATGTGTTTCTTTTTAAGTTTTTACATTGCAGTGTAGTGTACGGAGATAACTCTAATATGGATTACAAGAGACTCGGTTATTACAAGCGATTATGTACGTTTGTTTCATTTGGCGTGAACATCTGTTTGTAGTAGTTAACACAATGTGTTTCTTCTTAAATTCCTTACATTGCAGTTGTAGCATACAGAGATAACTCTAATAAGGATTACAAGAGACTGTGATTAGAAGCGAATATGTACGTTTCTTTCATTTTGCGTGAACTTCTTTGTTTGTACTAGTTAACACAATGTGTTTCTTCTTAGGTTCTTTACATTGTAGTTCTAGTGTACAGAGATAAAACTAATAAGGATTACAAGAGACTGTGTGGTGAGTTATGAATATATAAGTTTGTTTTTTTGGCTGTGCACTTCTTTGCTTTGTACTATGTAACACAATGTGTTTCTTCTTAAGTTCTTTACACTGCAGTTGTTGTGTACTGAGATAACCCTAAAAAGGACTACAAGAGACTCTGTGATTAGAAGGGAATCTGTACGTTTGTTTCATTTGGCGTGAACATCTTTGTTTGTACTACTTAACACAATGTGTTATTTGTCATCTTCTTTGCATTGAAGCGTTAGTGTACAGACATAACTCTAATAAGGTTTACAAGAGTGTGTGTGATTGGAAGTGAATATGTACGTTTGTTGCCTTTGGCGTGAACATCTTTGTTTGTGCTAGTTAACACATTGTGTTTCCTGTTATGTTCTTTACATTATAGTTCTAATGTACACTACAACAGCAATATAAAGAACTTAAGAAGAAACACATTGCGTAAACTAGTACAAACAAAGATGTTCTGGCCAAATGAAACAAACGCACATACGCGCTTCAATACACCAAGTCTCTTGCAATCCTTATTAGAGTTATCTCCATACACTACAACTGCAATGTAAAGAACTTAAGAAGAAACACATTGTGTTAACTAGTTCAAAGCAAAGAAGTACACGGCAAATGAAGCAAACACACTTATTCGCTTCTAATCACAGTATCTTGTAATCCCTATTAGATTATCTCTGTATAGTACAACTGCAATGTAAAGAACTTAAGAAGAAACACATTGTGTTAACTAGTACAAAAAAGGACATTTAGGAAAAATGAAACAAACGCACATACTCGCTTCAATCTAGAGAGTCTCTTGTAATCCTTATGAGAGTTAGCCCCGTACACTGCAACTGCAAAGTAAGAACGTAAAAAGAAACACATTGTGCTAACTATAACAAAGCAAAGCAGTACACGGAAATGAAACAACTCACTTATTGTTCTAATTCACAGTGTCTAATCTAATTAAGTTATCCTGTTATACATTATTAGGTATACTACACTGCAATGTAAAGAATGTAAGAAGAAACATATGTGTTAACGTAGTACAAATAAAAGATGTTCACGCCAAATGAAACAAATTCACATGCTCGCTAAAATTACAGAGGCTCCTGTAATGTTTTTAAGAGTTATCTCCGCACACAACAAATGCATGTAAAGAACATTAGAAGAAACACATTGTGTTAACTCTTACAAAGAAAAGAAGTACACAGAAATGATACAAACACACTTATTCCCTTCTAATCACAGTCTCTTGAAACCCCTATTAGAGTTATCTCTGTATACTACACCTGCAATGTAAAGAATTTAAGAGGAAACCCATTGTGTTTAACTAATACAAACAAAGATGTTCACGCCAAATGAAACAAATGTACATAATCGCTTGTAATCACAGAGTCTCTTCTGACCGTTATTAGAGTTATCTAGGTACACTATAACTGCAATGTAAAGAAGTGGAGAAGGAACACATTGTGTTAACTAGTACAAACAAAGATGTTCAGGCAAAATGAAACAAACGCACATGTTCACTTCAATCTAGAGAGTCTCTTGCAATCCCTATTAGAGTTATCTCTGTATACTACAACTGCAATGTAAAGAACTTTAGAAGAAACACATTGTGTTAACTAGTTCAAACAGAGATGCTCACGGTAAGTGGAACAAACATACATACTCACTTCAATCTACAGAGTTTCTTGTCGTCATTATTAGAGTTATTTCTGTACACATCAATGGCAATGTAAAGAACTTAAGAAGAAACACATTGTGTTAACTAGTACAAACAGAGATGTTCACGGCAAGTGAAACAAACGAACATGCTTGCTTCAATCTACAGAGTCTCTTGTAATCCTGATAAGAGCTATCGCTGTACACAACAACTGCAATGTAAAGAACTTAAGAGGAAACCCATTGTGTTAAGTAATACAAACAAAGTTGTTCAGGCCAAATGAAAGAAACGGACATACTGGCTTCAATCTACAGAGTCTCTTGTAATCCTTATTAGAGTTATGTCCACACACTACAACTGCAATGTAAAGAACGTAAGAAGAAACACATTGTGTTAAAGAGTACAAAGCAAAGAAGTACATGGCAAATGAAACAAAAGCACTTATTCGCTTCTAATCACAGTCTCTTGTAATCCTTATCAGAGTTATCTCTGTATACTACAACTGCAATGTAAAAAACGTAAGAAGGAACACATTGTGTTAATTAGTAAAAAGAAGGATGTTCATACCAAATGCAACAAATGCACATGCTCTTTTCAATCTACAGAGTCTCTTGTAATCCTTATTAGAGTTAACTCCACACCCTACAACTGCAATGTAAAGAACATAAGAAAAAAATAAACATTGTGTTAACTAGTACAAAGCTAAGAAGTACAAGGCAAATGAAACACACTCACTTATTCGCTTCTAATCACAGTCTCTTGCAATCCCTATTAGAGTTATCTCTGTATACTACAACTACAATGTAAAGAACTTAAGAAGGAACACATTGTGTTAACTAGTTCAAGAAGAGATGTTTACGCCAAATGAAACAAACGAACATGCTCGCTTCAATCTACAGAGTCTCTTGGAATCCTGATTAGAGTTCTCTGTACCACAACAACTGCAATGTAAAGAACTTAAGAGGAAACCCATTGTGTTAACTAATACAAACAAAGTGTTCAGGCCTAAGTGAAACAAACGCATCAGACTAGGCTTCAATCTACAGATGTCTCTTGTCATATCCTTATTAGAGTTATCTCCGTAAACTACATACTGCAAAATGTAACCGTAGAATAAACACATTGTTTAACTAGTACAAAGCAAAGTAAGTAGCACGGCAAAAAGAAACCAACGCACTTATTGCTTCTAATCACACGTCTCGTGTAATCCTTATCAGCGAGTTATCTTTGTATACTACAACTACAATGTAAAAAACTTAAGAAGAAACACATTGTGTTAACTAGTACAAAGCAAAGAAGTACACGGCAAAAGAAACCAATGCACTTATTTGCTTCTAATCACAGTCTCTTGTAATCCTTATCAGAGTTATCTCTGTATACTACAACTGCAATGTAAAAAACGTAAGAAGGAACACATTGTGTTAACTAGTACAAAGAAAGATGTTCACACCAAATGAAACAAACGCACATGCTCTCTTCAATCTATAGAGTCTCTTGTAATGCTTATTAGAGTTAACTCCGCACACATCAACGGCAATGTAAAGAACTTAAGAAAAAAAAAAAAAAACATTGTGTTAACTAGTACAAAGCTAAGAAGTACAAGGCAAACGAAACACACTCACTTATTCACTTCTAATCACAGTCTCTTTCAATCCCTGTTAGAGTTATCTCTGTATACTACAACTACAATGTAAAAACTCATGAAGAAACCATTGTGTTAACTATTCAAACAAAGATGTTCACGCCAAATGAAACAAACGCACATACTCGCTTCAATCTACAGAGTCTCTTCTAATCCTTATTGGAGTTATATCTGTATACTACTACAGCAATGTAAAGAACTTAAGAAGACACACCTTGTGTTAACTATTATGAACAAAGATGTGCACTCCAAATGAAACAAAAGCACATGCTTCCTTCAATCTACAGAGACTCTTGTAATCCTTATTAGAGTTATCTGTGTATACTACAACTGCAATGTGAAGAACTTAAGATGAAACACATTTTGTTAACTAGTACAAAAAAAGATGTTCACGCCCAAGGAAACAAACGCACATACAGGCTTTAATCTACGAGTGTTGTAATCTTATTAGAGTTATGTCTGTATACTACAACTTCAATGTAAAGAACTTAAGAAGAAACACATTGTGTTAACTGGTACAAACAAAGATGTTCAAGCCAGATGAAACAAAAGCACATGCTTACTTCAATTTACAGGATCTTTTGTAATCCTTATTAGAGTTATCTCCATACACTACAACTGAAATGTAATGAACTTAAGAAGAAACATATTGTGTTAACTCTTACAAAGCAAAGTAATACAAGGAAAATGATACAAATGCACTTATTCCCTTCTAATCACAGTCTCTTGTAATCCTGATTAGAGTTATGTCTGTACACAACAACCGCAATGTAAAGAACTTAAGAGGAAACCCATTGTGTTAACTAATACAAACAAAGATGTTCACGCCAAATGTAACAAACGCACATGCTCGCTTGAATCTACAGAGTCTCTTGTAATCCTTATTACAGTTATCTCGGCACACAACAATGGCAATGTAAAGAACTAAAGAAGTACACGGCAAATGAAACAAACTCATTTATTCTCTCAGTTTCCTGTAATCCCTATTAGAGTTATGTCCTGCGTACGACAACGGTAATGTAAAGAACTTAGGAAGAAACACATTGTGTTAACTGGTACAAACAAAGATGTTCACGCAAAATGAAAAAAACCTACATTATCGCTTGTAATCACAGAGTCTCTTGTAATCCTTACTAGAGTTTTCTCCCGTACACTACAACTGCAATGTAAAGAATTTGAGAAGAAACACATTGTGTTACCTAGTACAAAAGCAAAGAAGTAAACGGGAAATGGAAACAAACGCACTTATTAGCTTCTAATCACAGTCTTTGTAATCTTATCATAGTAATCTCTGTATACTACAACTGAATTGCAAAGAACCTCAAGAGGAAACACATTGTGGTTAACTGGAAAAAACAAAGATGTCCATGCCAAATGAAACAAACGCACATGCTCGCTTCAATCTACCTAGTCTCTTGTAAACCTTATTAGAGTTATCTCCGCAGACAACAACTGCAATATAAAGGACTGAAGAAGAAACACACTGTGTTAACTGTTACGAACAAAGATGTTCACGCCAAATGAAAAAACCTGCATAATCGCTTGTAATCCCAGTCTCTGCTAATCCTTATTAGAGTTTTCTCCGTACACTACAACTGCAATGTAAAGAATTTGAGAAGAAACACATTTTGTTAACTAGTAAAAACAAAGTTATTCACTCCAAATGAAACAAACTCACATACTCGCTTCAATCTTCAGAGTCTCTTGTAATCCTTATTAGTGTTATCTCCGCACACATTCACTGCAATGTAAAGAACTTTAGAAGAAACACGTTGTGTTAACTAATACAAAGCAAAGAAGTACACGGCAAATGAAACAAACGTACTTATTCGCTTCTAATCACAGTCTCTTGTAATCCTTATCAGAGTTATCTCTGTATACTACACCTGCAATGTAAAGAACTTAAGAAGAAACACATTGTGTTAACTGGTGAAAACAAAGATGTTCACACCAAATGAAACAAACGAACATGCTCCCTTCAATCTACAGAGGCTCTTGTAATCCTTTTTAGAGTTATCTCCGCACTCAACAACTGCAATGTAAAGAACTTTAGAAGAAACACGTTGTGTTAACTTGTACAATGGAAAGAAGTACACGGCAAATGAAACAAACTCATTTATTCGCTTGTAATCACAGTCTCTTGTAATCCCTATAGAGTTATGTCTGGTAATACAAGTGCAATGTAAAGAACTTAAGAAGAAACATATTGTGTTAACTGGTACAAGCAAAGATGTTCACGCCAAATGAAACAAACCTACATAATCGCTTGTAATCACAGAGTTTCTTCTAATCATTATTAGAGTTCCCTCCGTACACTACAACTCAAATGTAAAGAATTTGAGAAGAAACACATTGTGTTAACTAGTAGAAACAGAGATATTGACGCCAAATGAAACAAATGCTCATGCTCACTTCAATCTACAGAGCGTCTTGTAATCCTCATTAGAGTTATCTCCTCACACAACAACTTCAACGTAAACAACTTTAGAAGAATCACATTGTGTTAACAAGTACAAAAATAAAGAATTACACGGCAAATGAAACAAACTCATTTATTCTATTCCAATCACAGTCTCTTGTAATCCCTATTTGAGTTATGTCTTTGTACTACAACTGCAATGTAAATAACTTAAGAAGAAACACATTGTGTTAACTGGTAAAAACAAAGATGTTCATGCCTAATGATACAAATGCACATGCTCGCTTCAATCTACAGAGTCTCTTGTAATCCTTATTAGAGTTATCTCTGTATACTACAACTGCAATGTGAAGAACTTAAGAAGAAACACATTGTGTTAACTAGTACAAACAAAGATGTTCAAACCCAAGGAAACAAACGCACATACACGCTTCAATCTACGAGTCTCCTGTAACCCTTACTACAGTTATCTCTGTATACTACAACTTCAATGTAAAGAACTTAAGAAGAAACAAATTGTGTTAACTGCTACAAACAATGATGTTCATGCCAAATGAAACAAAAGCACATGCTTGCTTCAATTTACAGGGTCTCTTTTAACCCTTATTAGAGTTATCTCCATACACTACAACTGAAATGTAATGAACTTAAAAGAAACACATTGTGTTAACTCTTAAAAGCAACGCAGTACACGGAAAATGAAACAATCGCACTTATTCACTTCTAATTACAGTCTCTTGTAATCCTTATCAGAGTTATCTCTGTATACTACACCTGCAATGTAAAGAATTTAAGAAGAAATACATTGTGTTAACTGGTAAAAACAAAGATGTTCACGCCAAATGAAACAAATTCACATGCTCGCTAAAATCTACAGAGGCTCCTGTAATGTTTTTAAGAGTTATCTCCGCACACAACAAATGCAATGTAAAGAACATTAGAAGAAACACATTGTGTTAACTCTTACAAAGCAAAGCAGTACACAGAAAATGATACAAACACACTTATTCCCTTCTAATCACAGTCTCTTGTAATCCCTATTAGAGTTATCTCTGTATACTACACCTGCAATGTAAAGAACTTAAGAGGAAACCCATTGTGTTAACTAATACAAACAAAGATGTTCACGCCAAATGAAACAAACCTACATTATCGCTTGTAATCACAGAGTCTCTTGTAATCCTTACTAGAGTTTTCTCCGTACACTACAACTGCAATGTAAAGAATTTGAGAAGAAACACATTGTGTTAACTAGTACAAAGCAAAGAAGTAAACAGGAAATGAAACAAACACACTTATTAGCTTCTAATCACAGTCTTTTGTAAGGAACTCAAGAAGAAACACATTGTGTTAACTGGAAAAAGCAAAGATGTTCATACCAAATGAAAGAAACGCACATGCTCGCTTCAATCTACCTAGTCTCTTAGAAACCTTATTAGAGTTATCTTCGCAGACAACAACTGCAATGTAAAGGACTTAAGAAGAACACATTGTTTTAACTGTAACAAACAAAGATGTTCACGCCAAATGAAACAAACTTACATAATCGCTTGTAATCACAGAGTCTCTTCTAATCCTTAATAAAGTTCTCTCCATACACTACAACTGCAATGTAAAGAATTTGAGAAGAAACACATTGTGTTAGCTAGTAGAAACAAAGAGGTTCACGCCAAGTGAAACAAACGGTCAGGCTAGCTACAATCTACAGAGTTTCTTGTAATCCTTATTAGAGTTATCTCCGCACACAACAACTGCAATGTAAAGAAGTTTAGAAGAAACACATTGTGTTCACTAGTACAAAGCAAAGAAGTACACGACAAATGAAATAGACGTACTTATTGGCTTCTAATCACAGTCTCTTGTAATCCTTCTCAGAGTTATCTCTGTATACTACACCTGCAATGTAAGGAACTAAAGAAGAAACACATTGTGTTAACTGGAAAAACAAAGATGTTCACGCGAAATAAAACAAACGCACATGCTCTCTTCAATCTTCAGAGTCTCTTATAATCCTTTTTAGAGTTATCTGCGCACACAACAACTGCAATGTAAAGAACTTTCGAAAGACCCACACTGTGGTAACTAGTACAAAGCAAAGAAGTACACGGCAAATGAAACCAACTCATTTATTCGCTTGTAATCACAGTCTCTTGTAATCCCTATTAGAGTTATGTCTTTGTACTACAACTGCAATGTAAAGAAGTTAAGACGAAACACATTGTGTTAACTTGTACAAAAAAAGATGTTCACGCCAAATGAAACAAACCTACATAATCGCTTGTAATCACAGAGTCTCTTGTAATCCTTATTAGAGTTTTTTCCGTATACTGCAACTGCAATGTAAAGAATTTGAGAAGAAACACATTGTGTTAACTGGTAAAACCAAAGATGTTCATGCCAAATGAAACAAAAGCAAATACTCACTTCAATCTACAGAGTCTCTTGTAATCCTGATTAGAGTTATCTCTGTATACTACAACAGCAATGTAAACAACTTAAGAAGAAACACATTGTGTTATCTACTACAAAGATGTTCATGCCAAACGAAACAATAGCAAAGGCTTGCATGAATTTACAGAGTCTCTTGTAATCCTTTTTAGAATTATCACCATACACTGCAACTGAAATGTAATGAGCTTAAGAAGAAACACATTGTGTTAACTCTTACAATGCAAAGCAGTACACGGAAAATGAAACAAACACAGTTATTCACTTCTAATCACAGTCTCTTGTAATCCTAAATAGACTTATCTCTGTATACTACAACTGAAATGTAAAGAACATAAGAAGAAACACATTGTGTTAACTAGTACAAACAAAGATGTTCAAGCCCAAGGAAACAAATGCACATACACGCTTCAATCTACAGAGTCTCTTGTAATCCTGATTAGAGTTATCTCTGTATACTACAACTTAAATGTAAAGATTTTAAGAAGAAACACTTTGTGTTAACTGGTACAAACAAAGATGTTCACGCCAAATGAAACAAAAGCACATGCTTGCTTCAATCTACAGAGTCCCTTGTAATCCTTGTTAGAGTTATCTCCATACACTACAACTGAAATGTAATGAACTTAAGAAGAAACACATTGTGTTAACTTGTACAAACAAGGATGTCCAAGCCAAATGAAACAAACATACATGCTCGCTTCAATCTACAGAGTCTCTTGTAACCCTTATTAGAGTTATCTCCGCACACAAAAACTGCAAAGTAAAGAACTTAACAAGAAACACATTGTGTTAACTGGTAAAAACAAAGATATTCACGCCAAATGAAACAAACGCACATGCTCGCTTCAATCTACAGAGTTAATTGTAATCCTTATTAGAGTTATCTCCGCACACAACAACTGCAATGTAAAGAAGTTAAGAAGAAACACATTGTGTTAACTAGTACAAAGCAAAGAAGTACCCGGCAAATAAAAAAACGCACTTATTCGCTTCTCATCACAATCTCTTGTAATCCTGTATACTTCAACTGCAATGAATGAACTGAGAAAAAACATATTGTGTTAACTAGTACAAACAAAGATGTCCACGCCAAATGAAACAAACGCACATGCTCGCTTCAATTTACAGAGTGTCTTGTAATCCTCATTAGAGTTATCTCCGCACAAAACAACTGCAATGTAAAGAAGTTAATAAGATATACATTGTCTTATCTGGTACAAAGCAAAGAAGTACCCGGTAAATGAAACAAACTCACTTATTCGCTTCTAATCACAGTCTCTTGTAATACCGATCAGAGTTACCTCTGTGTACTACAACTGAAATGCAAAGCAGTTAAGAAGAAACACGTTCTGTTAACGGGTACAAACAAAGATGTTCACGCCAAATGAAAGAAACGTACATAATCGCTTGTAATCACACAGTCTCTTCTAATCCTTATTAGAGTTTTCTCCGTACAGTACAACTGCAACGTAAAGAATTTGAGAAGAAACACATTGTGTTAACTAGTACAAAGCAAAGAAGTACACGGCAAATGAAACAAACACACTTATTCGCTTCTAATCACAGTGTCTTGTAATCCTTATCAGAGTTATCTCTGTATACTACAACTGCATTGTAAAGAACTCAAGAATAAACCCATTGTGCTAACTGGTAAAAACAAAGATGTTCATTCCAAATGAAATAAACGCACATGCTCGCTTCAATCTAGAGTCTCTTGTAATCCTTATTAGAGATATCTCCGCACACAACAACTGCAATGTAAAGGACTTAAGAAGAAACACATTGTGTTAACTGTTACAAACAAAGATGTTCACGCCAAACGAAACAAACCTACATAATCACTTGTAATCACAGTCTCTGCTAATCCTTATTAGAGTTTTCTCCGTATACTACAACTGCAATGTAAAGAATTTGAGAAGAAACACATTGTGTTAACTAGTACAAACAAAGATATTCACTGCAAATGAAACAAACACACATACTCGTTACAATCTTCAGAGTCTCTTGTAATCCTTTTAAGAGTTATCTGCGCACACAACAACTGCAACGTAAAGAACTTTCGAAAGACCCATATTGTGGTAACTAGTACATAGCAAAGAAGTACACGGCAAATGAAACCAACTCATTTATTCGCTTGTAATCACAGTCTCTTGTAATCCCTGTTAGAGTTATGTCTGGTAATACAACGGCAATGTAAAGAACTTAAGAAGAAACACATTGCGTTAACTGGTACAAAGAAAGATGTTCACGCCAAATGAAACAAACCTACATAATCGCTTGTAATCACAGAGTCTCTTGTAATCCTTATTAGAGTTCTCTCCGTACACTACAACTGCAATGTAAAGAATTTGAGAAGAAACACATTGTGTTAACTAGTACAAAGCAAAGAAGTACTCGTCAAATGAAACAAACGAACTTATTCGCTTCTAATCACAGTCTCTTGTAATCCTTATCAGAGTTATCTCTGTATACTAAAACTGCATTGTAAAGAACTCAAGAAGAAACACATTGTGTTATCTACTACAAAGATGTTCATGCCAAATGAAACAATAGCAAAGGCTTGCATGAATTTACTGAGTCTCTTGTAATCCTTTTTAGAGTTATCACCATACACTGCAACTGAAATGTAATGAGCTTAAGAAGAATCACATTGTGTTAACTCTTACAATGCAAAGCAGTACACGGAAAATGAAACAAACGCAGTTATTCACTTCTAATCACAGTCTCTTGTAATCCTAAATAGACTTATCTCTGTATACTACAACTGAAATGTAAAGAACATAAGAAGAAACACATTGTGTTAACTAGTACAAACAAAGATGTTCAAGCCCAAGGAAACAAATGCACATACACGCTACAATCTACAGAGTTTCTTGTAATCCTTATTAGAGTTATCTCCACACACAACAACTGCAATGTAAAGAAGTTAAGAAGAAACACATTCTGTTAATTACTACAAAGCAAAGAAGTACACGGCAAATAAAAAAACGCACGTATTCACTTCTCATCACAATCTCTTGTAATCCTGTATAGTTCAACTGCAATGTAAAGAACTTAAGAAGAAACACATTGTGTTAACTGGTAAAAACAAAGATATTCATGCCAAATGAAAGAAACGCACATGCTCGCTTCAATCTACAGAGTTTCTTGTAATCCCTATTAGAGTTATCACCGCACACAACAACTGCAATGTAAAGAAGTTAAGAAGAAACACATTCTGTTAATTACTACAAAGCAAAGAAGTACACGGCAAATAAAAAAACGCACTTATTCGATTCTCATCACAATCTCTTGTAATCCTGTATAGTTCAACTGCAATGTAGAGAACTGAAGAAGAAACACATTGTGTTTACTAGTACAAACAAAGATGTCCACGCCAAATGAAACAAATGCACATGCTCGCTTCAATTTACAGAGTGTCTTGTAATCCTTATTAGAGTTATCTCCGCACAAAACAACTGCAATGTAAAGAATTAAGAAGATACACATTGTGTTATCTAGTACAAAGCAAGGAAGTACACGGAAAATGAAACAAACTCACTTATTCGCGTCTAATCACAGCCTCTTGTAATACCGATCAGAGTTACCTCTGTGTACTACAACTGAAATGTAAAGAAGTTAAGAAGAAGCACGTTGTGTTAACGGGTACAAACAAAGATCTTCACGCCAAATGAAAGAAACGTACATAGTCGCGTGTAATCACACAGTCTCTTCTAATCCTTATTAGAGTTTTCTCCGTACAGTACAACTGCAATGTAAAGAATTTGAGAAGAAACACATTGTGTTAACTAGTACAAAGCAAAGAAGTACACGGCAAATGAAACAAACGCACTAATTCGCTTCTAATCACAGTCTCTTGTAATCCTTATCAGAGTTATCTCTGTATACTACAACTGCATTGTAAAGAACTCAAGAATAAACCCATTGTGTTAATTGGTAAAAACAAAGATGTTCATTCCAAATGAAACAAACGCACATGGTCGCTTCAATCTAGAGTCTCTTGTAATCCTTATTAGAGATATCTCCGCACACAACTGCAATGTAAAGGACTTAAGAAGAAACACAATGTGTTAACTGTTACAAACAAAGATGTTCACACCAAACGAAACAAACCTACATAATCGCTTGTAATCACAGTCTCTGCTAATCCTTATTAGAGTTTTCTCCGTATACTACAACTGCAATGTAAAGAATTTGAGAAGAAACACATTGTGTTAACTAGTACAAACAAAGATATTCACTGCAAATGAAACAAACGCACATACTCGTTTCAATCTTCAGAGTCTCTTGTAATCCTTATTAGAGTTATCTCGGCACACAACAACTGCAATGTAAAGAATTTTAGAAGAAACACATTGTGTTAACTAGTACAAAGCAAAGAAGTACACGACAAATGAAACAGACGCACTTATTCGCTTCTAATCACAGTCTCTTGTAATCCTTATCAGAGTTATCTCTGTATACTACACCTGCAATGTAAGGAACTAGAGAAGAAACACATTGTGTTAACTGGAAAAACAAAGATGTTCACGCGAAATAAAACAAACGCACATGCTCTCTTCAATCTACAGAGTCTCTTATAATCCTTTTTAGAGTTATCTGCGCACACAACAACTGCAATGTAAAGAACTTTCGAAAGACCCACACTGTGGTAACTAGTACAAAGCAAAGAAGTACACGGCAAATGAAACCAACTCATTTATTCGCTTGTAATCACAGTCTCTTGTAATCCCTATTAGAGTTATGTCTTTGTACTACAACTGCAATGTAAAGAAGTTAAGACGAAACACATTGTGTTAACTGGTACAAAAAAAGATGTTCACGCCAAATGAAACAAACCTACATAATCACTTGTAATCACAGAGTCTCTTGTAATCCTTATTAGAGTTTTTTCCGTATACTACAACTGCAATGTAAAGAATTTGAGAAGAAACACATTGTGTTAACTGGTAAAAACAAAGATGTTCATGCCAAATGAAACAAACGCAAATACTCGCTTCAATCTACAGAGTCTCTTGTAATCCTGATTAGAGTTATCTCTGTATACTACAACAGCAATGTAAACAACTTAAGAAGAAACACATTGTGTTATCTACTACAAAGATGTTCATGCCAAATGAAACAATAGCAAAGGCTTGCATGAATTTACAGAGTCTCTTGTAATCCTTTTTAGAATTATCACCATACACTGAAACTGAAATGTAATGAGCTTAAGAAGAAACACATTGTGTTAACTCTTACAATGCAAAGCAGTACACGGAAAATGAAACAAACGCACTTATTCACTTCTAATCACAGTCTCTTGTAATCCTAAATAGACTTATCTCTGTATACTACAACTGAAAAGTAAAGAACATAAGAAGAAACACATTGTGTTAACTAGTACAAACAAAGATGTTCAAGCCCAAGGAAACAAATGCACATACACGCTTCAATCTACAGAGTCTCTTGTAATCCTGATTAGAGTTATCTCTGTATACTACAACTTAAATGTAAAGATTTTAAGAAGAAACACTTTGTGTTAACTGGTACAAACAAAGATGTTCACGCCAAATGAAACAAAAGCACATGCTTGCTTCAATCTACAGAGTCTCTTGTAATCCTTGTTAGAGTTATCTCCATACACTACAACTGAAATCTAATGAACTTAATAAGAAACACATTGTGTTAACTGGTACAAACAAAGATGTCCAAGCCAAATGAAACAAACATACATGCTCGCTTCAATCTACAGAGTCTCTTGTAATCCTTATTAGAGTTATCTCCACACACAACAACTGCAATGTAAAGAACGTAAGAAGAAACACATTGTGTTAACTGGTAAAAACAAAGATATTCACGCCAAATGAAAGAAACGCAGATGCTCGCTTCAATCTACAGAGATTCTTGTAATCCTTTTAGAGTTATCTCCGCACACAACAACTGCAATGTAAAGAAGTTAAGAAGAAACACATTCTGTTAATTACTACAAAGCAAAGAAGTACACGGCAAATAAAAAAACGCACTTATTCGCTTCTCATCACAATCTCTTTTAGTCCTGTATAGTTCAACTGCAATGTAAAGAACTGAAGAAGAAACACATTGTGTTTACTAGTACAAACAAAGATGTCCACGCCAAATGAAACAAATGCACATGCTCGCTTCAATTTACAGAGTTTCTTGTAATCCTTATTAGAGTTATCTCCGCACAAAACAACTGCAATGTAAAGAATTAAGAAGATACACATTGTGTTATCTAGTACAAAGCAAAGAAGTACACGGAAAATGAAACAAACTCACTTATTCGCTTCTAATCACAGCCTCTTGTAATACCGATCAGAGTTACCTCTGTGTACTACAACTGAAAGTGTAAAGAAGTAAGAAGAAGCACGTTGTGTTAACGGTACAAAACAAAGATGTTTACGCCAAATGAAAGAAACGTACATAGTCGCTTGTAATCACACAGTCTCTTCTAATCCTTATTAGAGTTTTCTCCGTACAGTACAACTGCAACGTAAAGAACTTAAGAGGAAACCCATTGTGTTAACTAATACAAACAAACATCATCACGCCTAATGAAACATACGCACAAGCTCGCTTCAATCTACAGAGTCTATTGTAATCCTTATTGGAGTCATCTCCGCACACAACAACTGCAATGTAAAGAACTTAAGAAGAAACACATTGTGTTAACTGGTAAAAACAAAGATACTCACGCCAAAAGAAACAAATGCACATGCTCGCTTCAATCTACAGGGTCTTGTAATTCTTTTTAGAGTTATCTAAGCACACAACAACTGCAATGTAAAGAAATTCAGAAGAAACACATTGAGTTGACTAGTACAAAGCAAAGAAGTACACGGCAAATGAAACAAACCTCACTTTATTCGCTTGTAATCAGAGTCTCCTGTAATCCTTATTAGAGGTATTACTGTGTAATACAACTGCAATTGTAAAGACTCAAGAAGAAACACATTTCTTAACTGGACAAACAAAGAGTTCACACCAATTGAACAAACCACATAATCCTTGTAATCACAGAGTCCTCTTGTAATGCTATTAGAGTTTTCTCCGACACTACAAGTGCAATGTAAAGAATTGAGAAGAAACACATGTGTTAACTAGTACAAAGCAAAGAAGTACACAGCTCAAGAAACAAACGCACATTATTCGCTTCTAATCACAGTCTCTGTAATCCTTATCAGAGTTTATCTCTGTGGACTACAACTGCAATTGTAAACAATCTCAGAAGAAACACATTTGTTAACTGGTAAAAACAAAGATGTTCAGCCAAATTAAACAACGACGATGATCGCTTCAATCTAGAGTCTCTTGTAAATCCTATTAGAGTTATCTCGCACACAACAACTGTAATGTAAGAAACTTAAGAAGAAACACATTGTGTTAACTGGGACAAACAAAGATGTTCACGCCAAATGAAACAAATGTACATAATCGCTGGTAATCAGAGTCTCTTCTAATCGTTATTATAGTTTTCTCCGTACACTACAACTGCAATGTAAAGAATTTGAGAAGAAACACATTGTGTTAACTAGTACAAAGCAAAGGAATACACCGGCAAATGAAACAAACGCACTTATTCGCTTGTAATCACAGTCTCTTGTAATCACTATTAGAGTTACCTCTGTGTACTACAACTGAAATGTAAAGAAGTTAAGAAGAAACACGTTGTGTTAACGGGTACAAACAAAGATGTTCACGCCAAACGAAAGGAAAACTCATGCTTCCTTCAATCTACAGAGTCTCTAGTAAGCCTTGGTAGAGTTATCTCCGCACACAACAAATGCAATGTAAGGAACTTAAGAAGAAACACATTGTGTTAACTAGTACAAAGCAAAGAAGTACAAGGCAAACGAAATAAACTCACTTATTCTCTTGTAATCACAGCCTCTTGTCATCTCTATTAGAGTTATTTCTGTGTAGTACCACTGCAATGTAAAGATCATAAGAAGAAACACATTGTGTTAACTGGTACAAACAAAGATGTTCACGCCAAATGAAATAAACCTACATAATCGCTTGTAATCACAGAGTCTCTTGTAATCCTTATTAGAGTTTTCTCCGTACACTACAACTGCAATGTAAAGAATTTGAGAAGAAACACATTGTGATAACTGGTAAAAACAAAGATGTTCATGCCAAATGAAACAAACGCACATGCTCACTTCAATACAACAGAGTCTCTTGTAATCCTTACTAGAGTTATCCCTGTATAATACGACAGCAATGTAAACAACTTTAGAAGACACACATTATGTTAACTACTGCAAAGATGGCCAAATGAAAGAATAGCCAAATGAAAGAATAGCACAAGCTTGCTTCAATTTATAGAGTGTCTTGTAATACTTATTAGAGATACTCTCCAAAACACGACAACTGAAATGTAATAAAACTTAAGAAGAAACACATTGTGTAACTATACAAAGCAAAGAAGTACACGGCAAATGAAACAAACGCACTTATTCGCTTCTAATCACAGTCTCTTGTAATCCTTATCAGAGTTATCTCTGTATACTACAACTGCATTGTAAAGAATTCATGAAGAAACACATTGTGTTAACTGGTAAAAACAAAGATATTCATGCCAAATGAAACAAACGCACATGCTCGCTTTAATCTACAGAGTCTCTTGTAATCCTTTTTACAGTTATCTCCACACACAACAACTGCAATGTAAAGAACTTAAGAAGAAAAACATTTTGTTAAGTAGTACAAAGCAAAGAAGTACATGGAAAATGAAACAAACGCACTTATTCGCTTCTAATCACAGTCTCTTGTAATCCTTATCAGAGTTATCTCTGTATACAACAACTGCATTGTAAAGAACTCAAGAAGAAACACATTGTTTTAACAAGTACAAAGCAAAGAAGCACACGGCAAATGAAAGAAACTCACTTATTCGCTTGTAATCACAGTCTCTTGTAAACCCTATTACAGTTATTTCTGCGTACTACAACTGCAATGTAAAGAACGTAGGAAGAAACACATTGTGCTAACTGGTACAATCAAAGTTGTTCACGCCAAATGAAACAAACCTACATAATCGCTTGTAATCACAGAGTCTCTTCTAATCCTTATTAGAGTTCTCCCCGTACACAACAACTGCAATGTAAAGAACTTTAGAAGAAACACATTGTGTTAACTAGTACAAAGCAAAGAAGTACATGCCAAATGAAAAAAACGCACTTATTCGCTTGTAATCACAGTCTCTTGTAATCACTATTAGAGTTACCTCAGTACTACAACTGAAATGTAAAGATGTTAAGAAGAAACACGTTGTGTTCACGGGTAGAAACAAAGATGTTCACGCCAAAGAAACCAAAGCTCATGCTTCCTTCAATCTACAGAGTCTCTTGTAATCCTTACTAGAGTTATCTCCGCACACAACAAATGCAATGTAAGGAACTGAAGAAGAAAAACTTTGTGTTAACTAGTACAAAGCAAAGAAGTACAAGGAAAATGAAACAAACTCACTTATTCCCTTGTAATCACAGTCTTTTGTAATGTCTATTAAAGTTATTTCTGTGTACTACAACTGTAATGTAAAGATGTTAAGAAGAAACACATTGCATTAACTGGTACAAACAAAGATGTTCACGCCAAATGAAACAAACCTACATAATCGCTCCTAATCACAGAGTCTCTTGTAATCCTTATTAGAGTTTTCTCCGTTCACTACAACTGCAATGTGAAGAATTTGAGAAGAAACACATTGTGTTAACTGGTAAAAACAAAGATGTTCATGCCAAATGAAACAAATGCACATGCTCGCTTCAATCTACAGAGTCTCTTGTAATCCTTACTAGGGTTTTCTCTGTATACTACGACAGCAATGTAAAGAACTTAAGAAGAAACACATTGTGTTAACTACTACAAAGATGTTCAGGCCAAATGAAACAATAGCACAAGCTTGCATGAATTTACAGAGTCTCTTGTAATCCTTATTAGAGTTATCTCCATACACTGCAAATGAACTGTAATGAACTTAAGAAGAAACACATTGTGTTAACTCTTACAAAGCAAAGAAGTACACGACAAATGGAACAAACTCATTTATTCGCTTGTAATCACAGTCTCTTGTAATCCCTGTTAGAATTATGTCTGTGTACTACAGCAGCAATGTAAAGAACTTAAGAAGAAACACAGTGTGTTAACTGGGACAAACAAAGATGTTCACACAAATGAAACAAACCTACATAATCGCTGGTAATCACAGAGTCTCTTCTAATCCTTATTAGAGTTTTCTCCGTACACTACAACTGCAATGTAAAGAATTTGAGAAGAAACACATTGTGTTAACTAGTACAAAGCAAAGAAGTACACGGCAAATGAAACAAATGCACTTATTCGCTTCTAATCACAGTCTCTTGTAATCCTTATCAGAGTATCTCTGTATACTACAAGTGCATTGTAAAGAACTCAAGAAGAAACCCATTGTGTTAACTGGTAAAAACAAAGATGTTCATGCCAAATGAAACAAATGCACATGCTCGCTTCAATCCGCAGAGTCTCTTGTAATCCTTTTTAGAGTTTTCTCCACCCACAACAACTGCAATGTAAAGAACTTTAGAAGAAACACATTGTGTTTACTAATACAAAGCAAAGAATTACACGGCAAATGAAACAACTACACTTATTCGCTTCTCATCACAATCTCTTGTAATCCTGTATACTTCAACTGCAATGTAAAGAACTGAAGAAGAAATACATTGTGTTAACTATTACAAACAAATATGTTCACGCCAAATGAAACGAAAACTCATGCTTGCTTCAATCTACAGAGTCCCTTGTAATCCTTATTAGAGTTATCTCCGCACACAACAACTGCAATGTAAGGAACTTAGGAAGAAACACATTGTGTTCACTAGCAGAAAGCAAAGAAGTACACGGCAAATGAAACAAACTCACTTATTCCCTTGTAATCACAGTCTCTTGTAATCCCTATTAGAGTTATTTCTGTGTACTACAACTGCAATGTAAAGAACTTAAGAAGAAACACATTGTGTTAACTGTTACAAACAAAGATGTTCATTCCAAATGAAACAAACTTACGTAATCACTTGTAATCATAGAGTCACTTCTAATCCTTATTAGAGTTCTCTCCGTACACTACAATTGCAATGTAAACAATTTGAGAAGAAGCACATTGTGTTAACTAGTAGAAACAAAGGTGTTCACGCCAAGTGAAACAAACGCTGATGCTTGCTTCAATCTACAGCGTTTCTTGTAATCCTTATTAGAGTTATCTCCGCACACAACAACTGCAATGTAAAGAACTTTAGAAGAAACACATTGTGTTAACTAGGACAAAGGAAAGAAGTACACGGCAAATGAAACAAACACACTTATTCGCTTCTAATCACAGTCTCTTGTAATCTTTATCAGAACCCAAGAAGAATCACATTGTATTAACTGGTAAAGACAAAGATGTTCACGCCAAATGAAACAAACGCACATGTTCACTTCAATCTACAGAGTCTCTTGTAATCCTGATTACAGTTATCTCTGTATACTAGAATAGCAATGTAAAGAACTTAAGAAGAAACACATTGTATGAACTACTACAAAGATGTTCTGGACCAATGAAACAATAGCGCGTGCTTGCTTGAATTTACAGAGTCTCCTGTAATCCTTATTAGAGTTATCTCCATACACTGGAACTGAAATGTAATGAACTTAAGAAGAAACACATTATATTAACTCTTACAAAGCAAAGCCGTACACGGAAAATGAAACAAATGCACTTATTCACTTCTAATCACAGTATCTTGTAATCCTAAATAGAGTTATCTGTGTATACTACAACTGCAATGTAAAGAATTTAAGAAGAAACACATTGTGTTAACTAGTACAAACATAGATGTTCACGCCCAAGGAAACAAATGCACATACACGCTTCAATCTACGAGTCTCTTGTAATCCTTATTAGAGTTATCTCTGTATACTACAACTTCAATGTAAAGAACTTAAGAAGAAACAGATTGTGTTAACTGGTACAAACAAAGATGTTTACGCCAAATGAAACAAAAGCACATGCTTGCTTCAAGTGTCTCGTAATCCTTATTAGAGATATCTCCATACACTACAACTGAAATGTAATGAACTTCAGAAGAAACACATTGTGTTAACTCTTACAAAGCTAAGCAGTACACGGAAAATGAAACAAACGCACTTATTTGCTTCTAATCACAGTGTCTAGTAATCCTGAATAGAGTTATCTCTGTACACAACAACCGCAATGTAAACTACTTAAGGGGAAACCCATTGTGTTAACCAGTAGAAACAAAGATGTTCACGCCAAATGAAAGGAACACACATGCTCGCTTCAATCTTCAGAGTCTCTTGTAATCCTTATTAGAGTTATCTCTGTATAGTACAACTATAATGTAAAGAACTTAAGAAGAAACACATTGTGTTAACTAGTACAAAGAAAGATGTTCACGCCAAAGGAACCAAACACACATACTCTCTTCAATCTACAGAGTTTCTTGTAATCCTTAATTGAGTTATCTCTGTATACTACAAGTTCAATGGAAACAACTTAAGAAGAAACACATTGTGTTAACTACTACAAAGATGTTCAGTCGAAGTGAAACAATAGCACATGCTTGCTTGAGTTTACAGAGTCTCTTGTAATCCTTATTTGAGTTATCTCCATACACTGCAACTGAAATGTAATGAACTTAGTAAGAAACAAGTTGTGTTAACTCTTACAAACCAAACTAGTACACGGAAAATGAAACAAACGCACTTATTCACTTCTAATCACAGTCTCTTGTAATCCTTAATTGAGTTATCTCTGTATACTAGAAATGCAATGTAAGACCAAAGGAGAAACACACTGTGTTAACTAGTACAAACAAAGATGTCCACACCAAAGGAAACAAACGCACATTCTTGCTTCAATCTAGAAGAGTCTCTTGTAATCCTTATTAGAGTTATCTCCATAAACTACAACTGAAATGTAATGAACTTAAGAAGAAAGTGTACACGGAAAATGATACCAATGCACTTATTCGCGTCTAATCGCAGTCTCTTGTAAACCTTATCAGAGTTATCTCTGTATACTACAAGTGCAATGTGAAGAACTTAAGAAGAAACACATTGTGTTAACTAGTACAAAGCAAAGGAGTACAGTGCAAATGAAACAAACACACTTATTCGCTCCTAATCACCATCTCTTGTAATTCTTATCAGAGTTATCTCTGTATACTACAACTGCATTGTAAAGAACTCAAGAAGAAACACATTGTGTTAACTGGTAAAATTTACATGTTCACGCCAAATGGAACAAACACACATGCTCGCTTCAATCTACAGAGTCTCTTGTAATCCTTAGAGTTGTTTCCACACACAACAACTGCAATGTAAAGAACTTTAGAAGAAACACATTGTGTTATCTAGTCCAAAGCAAAGAAGTACACGGCAAATGAAACAAATGCACTTATTGGCTTCTCATCACAATCTCTTGTTATCCTGATCAGAGTTATCTCTGCATACTACAACTGCAATGTAAAGAACTCAAGAAGAAACACATTGTGTTAACTAGTACAACGCAAAGAAGTACACGGCAAATGAAACAAACTCACTCATTCGCTTCTAATCACAGTCTCTTGTAATACCTATCAGAGTTACCTCTGTGTACTACAACTGAAATGTAAAGAAGTTAAGAAGAATCACGTTGTTTTAACGGGTACAAACAAAGATGTTCACGCCAAATTAAACTAACCTATATAATCGCTTGTTATCACAGAGTCTCTTCTAATCCTTAGTAGAGTTTTCTCCGTACAGTACAACTGCAATGTAAAG
The DNA here is from genome assembly GCA_036346955.1 of Dipus sagitta. Taxonomy (NCBI): domain Eukaryota; kingdom Metazoa; phylum Chordata; class Mammalia; order Rodentia; family Dipodidae; genus Dipus; species Dipus sagitta. Next base: position 53,220,348 of record CM070787.1, read on the forward strand.
ATTTTGAGAAGAAACACATCGTGTTAACTAGTACAAAGCAAAGAAGTACACGGCAAATGAAACAAACTCACTTATTCGCTTGTAATTACAGTCTCTTGTAATCCGTATTAGAGTTATCTCTCTGTACAACAACTGCAATGTAAAGAACTTAAGAAGAAACACGCCTTCCGGCCAAGATGGCGACCGCCTAGCTGCGCTGCAAATCCCGAGGAAAGAAGGGCAAGATATTAAGGGTATATAGTGGCTTTTAGGGGAGAGAAATCTGGGAGGGCACAGAGGTGGGGGAACAGGGAATCGCTGATCCCCTTGCGGGCAGGTAGGCACCCCTCGCCCCAAATAACCGCCGTGTTCAAAGCTCCACACCTGCTGCTGCTGCTGCTCTGGAGCCCAGCACGGCTGCCACCGCTCGCCGATCGTTCCCTGTGCACGGAAGCTTAGACTGCTCCACACCCTTGTCCACTCGCCCACCTACTGAGTGTGCCCAGTCCCACAGCAGCTGCCCCATAAGCTCAGATTGTATCTCTCGCTTGCGTCAGCTCAGGTGCCAACCCCTACCTGCCTGCCGCACCGGCGGGCCGCCATTGTCCTGTGGCGGCGGAGCACAGACTGCTTCCGGTTCCCAGCGTTCCCAGCCAAAGTCTGGGTGGCTTCAGTGCTTGGTGCCTCAGTGCCACTCCTAGCTCGAACGCAGGCAGCTGTGGCAAATTACCGCTTGAGAACTCAAGCAGCTTTGGTGCCCCTGCCAGGTAGTAGATAGGTGGCTTTGGCAAGTGAGATTGTTCCCTGCGTGTGGAAGCTTAGACTGCTTCAGACTCTCATCCACTCGCCCTCTGTCTGCCACGTGGCTGTCCACAATTGTCCTGTGGTGGGGAGCGCAGACTGTTTCCGGTTCCCAGTGTGCCCAGCCAGAGTTCGGGCGGCATCAGTGCTTGGTGCCTCAGTGCCACTCCTAGTTCTAACGCAGGCAGCTTTGGCACATTACCGCTTGAGAACTCAGGCAACTTCGGCGCCCCTGCCAGGCAGTAGATAGGCAGCTTTGGCAAGTGACAGCCAAAGCCCAGGCTTCTTGGCAACGCCCCCAGGCTGCATAAGATTCCCATTGTTCTTGAGCCCAGATTGATATGCCCACTTATCTGCCCATACACTGTCATGGGCAGAACACAGTGCAAAAGAAATAACATGAAAAATCAAATGCAAGAAAATCCAGTTAGATCACCCAGTCCCACAATGAATACATCTAACCAAAACATAGAAGAACCAATAGGACCAGAACACCAAATTCAAGCTATGAGCAATGCAACTCTAACCAACCTATTGGTAGAACTTGCAGGAAAGAAACAAAGGGCCGACAATCGTGTGGATGCTGCCATCACTAAACTAGAACTAATAGATAGGAAATTAGAAGGATTAGATAAGAAAGTGGAAGGATTTCAAAGGGAGTTAAGAGATTTGAGGGAGAGTGGAAAAAAAGAAGACCTTAAAAATCAGCTGGCCATGCTAAATGAAGACATAAAGAAATGCAAGGATGAACTCCAAGAATCATCAAGAAAATCAGAAAATGATGTGAAAAGGGAGCTTGACAGAGGGATGGAAATTATACATAGAAAAATAATAGAAAATGCAAACTTAATTGAACAAGTCCAAAACTCACTAGAAGCTCTCAAGAATAGAGTCAACCAAGTGGAGGATAGAAACTCTGATCTGGAAGACAAGATGGAAGAAACAGTTAGAGAGTTCAAAAATTTCAGTAAGTTTAAAAGCTCCTGTGAACAAAACATGAGGGAATTGTGGGATACACTTAAACGTCCCAATATCAGGATCGTTGGAATACCAGAAGGAGAAGAAATCCAGACCAAAGGCATGGAGAACTTATTTAACAAAATAATTGAAGAAAAGTTCCCCAATCTCTTAAAAGAAAGGCCCATCAAGATACAAGAAGCCAATAGAACTCCAAACAGACTGGACCAAAGGAGAAACTCTCCAAGACATATTATCATTAAGACTCTAAACATTGACACCAAAGAGAAAACCCTAAAAGCAGCTAGGGAAAAACAGCACACCACTTTCAGAGGTAACCCCATCAGAATTACTTCAGACTTCTCAATGGAAACCCTGAAAGCTAGAAGGGCCTGGAATGAAACACTGCAAAGTCTAAGAACCTATGGCTTCCAACCCAAACAACTCTACCCAGCAAAAGTATCCCTCATAATAGATGGTGAAAGAAAAACTTTCCATGACAAAACTCAGCTTTACAATTATATGAACACAAAACCAAACCTACAGAGAGTATTTCGGGAAATTCCCCACAGAGAAGAAAAAAATAATCAAACACAATTGCCTACAAGAAGCAGATCACAACAACCAAACTCAGAGTAGGCACAAAAAACTTCAATGTCCATGAAAACTCCAACCCACATTTACCATCACAATATGGCAGGGATCAAATCAAATCTCACAGTCCATTACCCTAAATATTAATGGCCTTAATTCACCCATCAAGAGACATAAGCTAACAGGATGGATCAAAAAATTAGACCCCTCAATCTGTTGCGTTCAAGAAACCCACCTCACCATTAAAGACAGACATCTCCTCAGGGTGAAAGGGTGGAAAACAGTATTCCAAGCAAACGGGAATAAGAAACAAGCAGGTGTAGCTATATTAATATCGGATAAAATAGACTTCAAACCAAATATAATCAAAAAAGACAAAGAAGGCCACTTCCTACTTATCAAGGGAATGATCCATCAAGAGGATATTACAATCATAAATCTGTATGCACCAAAGACAGGGGCACCACAGTTCATAAAACAAAACCTACTTGACAATAAAACAGAAATAACCACAAACACCATCATAGCTGGGGACTTCAATACACCATTATCAGTAATAGACAGATCATCTAAACAGAAACTCAACAGGGAAGTGAGAGAGCTCAACAAAACCATAGATCACTTAGACCTAACGGACATCTACAGAACCTTCTGTCCCAAATCCACAGATTACACATTCTTCTCAGCAGTCCATGGAACATTCTCTAAAATAGACCATATATTGGGTCACAAAGACTGCCTCCACATATTTAGGAAGATTGACATAATTCCCTGCATGATATCAGATCACAATGCTATATTGCTAGAAATCAACAACAAAAGACCCACCAAGAATCCCAAAGGCACCTGGAAACTGAACAGCACACTTTTAAACAATAAATGGATAGTGGATGAAATAAAAAATGAAATTGCAAAATTTCTGGAATTGAATGACAATGAGAACACATCGTACCAAAACTTATGGGACACAATGAAGGCGGTCCTCAGGGGAAAATTCATAGCACTCGATGCCTTTGTAAAAAAGACAGAAAGGTCCCAAATCAATAACCTAACCATCCACCTAAAGGCACTGGAAAAACAAGAAAAATCCAACCCAAAGAGCTCCAGAAGGAAAGAAATAATTAAAATCAGAGCAGAAATCAATGAATTGGAAACCAAGGAAACAATTAAGACCATGGACAAAACAAAGAGTTGGTTCTTTGAAAAAATAAACAAGATTGACAAACCCCTGGCCAATCTGATCAAGCAAAAAAAGGTGAAGCTTCAAATTAACAAAATTCAAAATGAAAAAGGAGAGATCACAACAGACATAAGTGAAATTGGGAGAATCATCAGGACTTATTTCAAAAACCTCTACTCCACAAAACTGGATAATGTGGAGGAGATGGATAAATTCTTGGACGCATACCATCTACCAAAACTAAACACAGAGCAGATTAATCACCTCAATCAACCCATCACACTCATGGAGATTGAAAAAGTAATAAAAAACCTCCCAAAAAAGAAGAGCCCAGGACCAGATGGCTTCTCAGCTGAATTCTATCAAACTTCATGGAAGAACTCAAACCAATCTTCCTCAAACTGGGCCACACAATTGGTGAACAGGGAAAGCTACCCAACTCCTTTTATGAAGCTAGCATCACCCTAATTCCAAAACCAGGCAGAGATGCCACAAGAAAAGAAAACTACCGGCCTATTTCCCTGATGAATTTAGATGCAAAGATCCTAAACAAAATCCTTGCAAACCGAATCCAACAACACATCAAAACCATTATCCACCTTGACCAAGTGGGATTCATTCAAGGAACACAGGGGTGGTTCAACATACCGAAATCTGTCAATGTAATACACCACATAAACAAGGTTTAACATAAAAACCACATGATCATTTCGATAGATGCAGAAAAGGCCTTTGACAAGATTCAACATCACTTCATGTTCAAAACATTGGAGAGAATTGGCATGGTTGGTTCATATCTTAACCTAATAAAGGCAATATACGAAGCTCCGAAGGCCCAAATAATACTTAATGGAGAGAGACTGGAGGAATTCCCATTAAGATCAGGAACAAAACAGGGTTGTCCGCTCTCACCTCTGCTTTTCAATATAGTACTGGAAGTCCTAGCTCAAGCAATAAGACAGGAGAAGGAAATAAAAGGGATACAATTTGGAAAGGAGGAAGTTAAGTTAGCTTTATTCGCTGATGACATGATTATATATGTAAGAGACCCGAGAGACTCCATCCCAAAACTCCTGAAGGTGATTAACTCCTATAACAAAGTAACAGGATACAAAATCAATGCACAAAAATCAGTAGCCTTCCTTTATGCAAAGGACAAAGATACAGAAAAAGAAACAAGAGACATAGTCCCATTTTCAACTGCAACAAAAAAAATAAAATACCTTGGAATAACGTTAACCAAGGAAGTGAAAGATCTATACAATGAAAACATAAAAACACTCAAAAAAGAAATTGAGGCGGACTTGAGAAAATGGAAAGACCTCCCATGTTCCTGGATAGGCAGAATTAACATTGTGAAGATGACAATCCTACCAAAGGCAATTTACAGATTTAATGCAATACCAATTAAAATCCCCACAGTGTTCTTCACAGAGATAGAAAAAATGATCTCAAATTTCATATGGAAAGGCAGAAGGCCTCGCATTTCCAAACATATCCTCAGCAAAAGAAATATCTCTGGAGGCATCACCATACCTGATCTAAAGCTATATTACAAAGTCATAGTAATAAAAACAGCATGGTACTGGCATAAGAACAGGACTATAGATCAATGGAATAGACTTGAGGACCCGGACTTTGGGTCAAGCAACTATAGCTACTTGATATTCGATAAAGACCCAAACAATATAGGCTGGAAGAAAGAGAGCATCTTCAACAAATGGTGCTGGACAAACTGGATAACCATATGCAGGAAACTGAAACTTGACCCACACATTTCACCATGCACTACTCTCAAGACCAAATGGATCAAAGATCTCAATATAAGACCAGAAACTCGAATACTACTGGAAGAAAATTTAGGAAGTACATTCCATGATATAGGTATGGAAAAAGACTTCCTGAACAAAACCCCAGTAGCTCATGAACATAAACCGTCACTCAACCAATGGGACCACATGAAGCTGTAGAGTTTCTTTACAGACAAGCATACAATAAGCAAAGCCAATAGATCACCCACAGAACGGGAGAAAATATATGTGGGTTATCCAACTGATAGAGGACTAATCTCTAGAATCTACAAAGAACTCAAAAATCTGAACAGTAAGAAGTCAAACACCCCACTCACAAAATGGGGCAAAGAGCTGAACAGGCAGTTCACAGAGGAAGAAATAGAAATGGCAAACATACACTTAAGAAAATGTTCAGCATCGCTAATCATCAAAGAAATGCAAATTAAAACAACTATGAGATTCCACCTTACCCCAATAAGGATAGCAAGCATCAAAAAATCAAATAAAAATACATGCTGGCGAGGATGTGGAGAAGTAGGAACACTCATCCACTGTTGGTGGGAATGTAGGATGGTACAACCACTTTGGAAAGCAATATGGAGACTTCTGCAAAAGCTGAGTATAGAGATACCAACAGACCCAGTTATTCCCTTACTGGGCATATACCCTAAAACCTTCAAACCACAGACTAAAGAGATTTGCTCAACCATGTTTATAGTGGCTCAATTTGTAATAGCTAAGAGCTGGAATCAACCCAGATGTCCATCACTAGAAGAATGGATAACTAAGATGTGGTATATCTACACAATGGAATTCTATACAGCAGTAAGAAAAAATGACACAATGAAATTTGAGGAAAAATGGTTGAACCTGGAACAGATCATTCTCAGTGAACTTACCCAATCACAGAAAAAAAATTGCCACATAGTCTCACTCATCTACAGCACCTAACCTGAATCTACCGAAGATACCTTACATACCCAGCAAGCATCTCCTACATTAGACACTAGGATGGAAGGGGAGGGAGGGGAGGGCATCAAAGGGGTGGGAAACACAAATCTAGACGCAAACGGCAATGGTACCATAATCTTCTACTTACTAAAAGACAGACCAAATGGCTGATCCTTCACCAGGCCCTTACAGGGAACACCTGAACCACAAGACACTGGAGAGGGTAAGATTAAGACTAACTTTAATCTCCTACATCTTCCTCCCTCACTTCCCCTCTCCCTGTCTCTCTCTCTCTTATCTCTAACTCTTGTATATTAGTTATCTTTTTCCTCATTTTCTTAGTGGGCACTGACCTGTAACACCCAGATCCAGCATGGGGCTATCATCCACAATGAGCTTTTGATCAGAGAGTCCTACAAGGTTTCCTAAAAGACAGACAGATTTCTGTCAGAGTACTTGATGACCCACCAAAGGTTAGTGGTAAGACCCTACTGCTGAAGATACCTTATATGATTGACATGCAAATTAGAATGGCATGACTGGAAGTTGGAACAGAGTCAGTCCCCAGACAGTCAGCACGTCTAGTGCCAGAAGGTGCTACATGGGTGACTGGGGGAAATTGACCAATATCTATCGAAGCAACGCATGGTCTAACCTACTTAGCAGCAAATAACTTGTGATGCCCACACAAGGGCAGTGGTGGCACACAGCCATGGTGGGGAACCAACTGCTCTCAATTTGGCTAACTCATCCCCTCACTGGTATGGGACCCATAGCTGGAGCTGGGAAACAAGTCTGAACCATATCCAAACATAAGCCCATTCTCCAATATCAAGTTACCATCAATTGTGGGCTACAAGAGGGCCTACACATATTAAATTCTGTATTAAAAAAAAAAGTATGGGCTATCTCATTTGTCCTGATGCTAACTTACTCTCCGTTGGAGAATCTGCTTCTCTTTTTCAGATAGATGTAGATCCTAAGGAGAGAGCCACCACATCATACCTCAAAAGGGCCCCGGGTGAAACTAAGAAAAATTGGAGAAACAAGCAAGGGGGCTGTTTTCCTGATGAACCAGACACCAGCACAAGGGGGAAGGAGATCAGCACAGAGAAAAATCAACTCCTACCAAATCAGAGAGCCAGAGCCTCAGAGGCCCCCAACACCTCATCACTGAAGCAGACCAAAAATGAACCCAACATGGCTCAGGTAAATTTTGCGGAAGACGGGGCGGAAAGAATGTCAGAGTCACATGTTCGGTCAAGATATGCAGAGACATTTATCTTACCCATAACTGTGGGCTAACTCCATAATGCATGACCCGTATACCTCAACAAGGATGCGCAAAGAGGCGGGGGTAGGTCACGGATGAGCCTAATAATGGTACCAAACTGACTGTATTTGATGAATACAGAACTGACTAATAAACTAATAAAAAAAGAAGAAACACATTGTGTTAATGGTACAAAGATTTTTACGCCAAATGAAACAAACCTACATAATCGCTTGTAACCACAGAGTCTCTTCTAATCCTTATTAGAGTTTTCTCCGTACACTACAACTGCAATATAAGGAATTTGAGAAGAAACACATTGTGTTAACTAAAACAAAGGAAAGAAGTACACGGCAAATGAAAGAAACACACTTATTCACTCCTAATCACAGTCTCTTGTAATCCTTATCAGAATTATCTCTGTATACTACAACTGTATTGTAAAGAACTCAAGAAGAAACACAATGTGTTAAGTGATAAAACCAAAGATGTTCACGCCAAATGGAACAAACGCACATGCTCGCTTCAATCTACAGAGTCTCTTGTAATCCTTAGAGTTATCTCCACACACACCAACTGCAATGTAAAGAAATTTAGAAGAAACACATTGTGTTATCTACTCCAAAGCAAAGAAGTACACGGCAAATAAAACCAATGCACTTATTCGCTTCTCATCAGAATCTCTTGTTATGCTGATCAGACTTATCTCTGTTACTACAACTGCAATGTAAAGAACTCAAAAAGAAACACATTGTGTTAACTGGTAAAAACAAAGATGTTCACGCCAAATGGAACAAACGTACATGCTCGCTTCAATGTACAAAGTCTCTTGTAATCCTTATTAGAGTTATCTCCACACACTGCTACTGAAATGTAATGAACTTAAGAAGAAACACATTGTGTTAACTGGTCCAAACAAAGATGTTTACGCCAAATGAAACAAACCTACATAATCTATTATAATCACAGAGTCTCTTCTAATCCTTATTAGAGTTTTCTCCGTACACTACAATTGCAATGTAAAGAATTTGAGAAGAAACACATTGTGTTAACTAGTACAAAGCAAAGAAGTACACTGCAAATGAAACAAACACACTTATTCTCTCCTAATCACAATCTCTTGTAATCCTTATCAGAGTTATCTCTGTGTACTACAACTGCATTGTAAAGAACTCAAGAAGAAACACATTGTGTTAACTGGTACAAACAAAGATGTCCACACCAAATGGAACAAACGCACATGCTCGCTTCAATCTACAGAGTCTCTTGTAATCATCAGAGTTATCTCCACACACAACAACTGCAATGTAAAGAACCTTAGAAGAAACACTTTGAGTTATCTAGTCCAAAGCAAAGAAGTACATGGAAAAATAAACAAATGCACTTATTCGCTTCTCATCACAATCACTTGTTATCCTTTTCAGAGTTATCTCTGTATACAACAACTGCAATGTAAAGAACTCAAGAAGAAACACATTGTGATAACTGGTAAAAACAGAGATGTTCACGCCTAATGTAAAAAACGCACATACTCGCTTCAATCTACAGAGCCTCTTGTAATCCTTATTAGAGTTATCTCCATACACTGCAACTGAAATGTAATGAACTTAAGAAGAAACACATTGTGTTAACTCTTACAAAGCAAAGCAGTACACGAAAAATGAAAAAAACTCACTTATTCGCTTCTAACCACAGTCTCTTGTAATCCTGATTAGAGTTACCTCTGTACACAATAACCGCAATGTAAAGAACTTAAGAGGAAACCCATTGGGTTAACTAATACAAACAAAGATGTTCATGCCAAATGAAACCTACGCACATGCTCGCTTCAATTTACAGAGTCTCTTGTAATCCTTATTAGAGTTATCTCCGCACACAACAACGGCAATGTAAAGAACTTAAGAAGAAACACATTGTGTTAACTGGTAAAAACAAATATATTCACGCCAAATGAAACAAATGCACATGCTCGCTTCAATCTACAGAGTCTCTTCTAATCTTCTTTATAGTTATCTCTGCACACAACAACTGCAATGTAAAGAACTTCAGAAGAAACACGTTGAGTTAACTAGTACAAAGCAAAGAAGTACACGGCAAATGAAAAAAATGCACTTATTCGCTTCTCATCAAAATCTCTTGTAATTCTGTATACTTCAACTGCAATGCAAAGAACTGAAGAAGAAACACATTGGGTTAAGTAGTACAAACAAAGATGTCCACGCCAAATGAAACAAACGCACATGCTAGCTTCAATCTACAGAGTCTCTTGTAATCCTTATTAGAGTTATCTCCACACAACAACTGCAATATAAAGAACTTAAGAAGAAACACATTGTGTTAACTAGTACAAAGCAAAGAAGTACACGGCTAATGAAACAAACTCAGTTATTCGCTTCAAATCACAGTCTCTTGTAATACGTATCAGAGTTACCTCTGTGTACTACAACTGAAATGTAAAGAAGTTAAGAAGAAACACGTTGTGTTAACGGGTACCAACAAAGATGTTCACGCCAAATGAAACAAACCTACATAATCGCTTGTAATCACAGAGTCTGTTCTAATGCTTATTAGAGTTTTCTCCGTACACTACAACTGCAATGTAAAGAATTTGAGAAGAAACACATTGTGTTAACTATTACAAAGCAAAGCAGTACACGGAAAATGAAACAAACTCACTTAATCGCTTCTAATTACAGTATCTTGTAATCCTGATTAGAGTTATCTCTGTACACAACAACCGCAATGTAAACAACTTAGGAGGAAACCCACTGTGTTAACAAATACAAACAAAGATATTCACAACAAATGAAACATACGCACATGCTCGCTTCAATCTACAGAGACTTTTGTAATCCTTATTAGAGTTATCCCCGCACACAACAACTGCAATATAAGGAACTTAAGAAGAAACACATTGTGTTAACTAATACAAAGCAAAGAAGTACACAGCAAATGAAACAAACTCATTTATTCGTTTGTAATCACAGTCTCTTGTAATCTCTATTAGAATTATGTCTGTGTACAACAACTGCAATGTAAATAACCTACGAAGAAACACATTGTTCTAACTGGTACAAACAAAGATGTTCACGCCAAATAAAAGAAACCTACATAATCGCTTGTAATCACAGAGTCTCTTCTAATCCTTATTATAGTTTTCTACATACACTACAACTGTAATATAAAGAATTTGAGAAGAAACACATTGTGTTAACTAGTACAAAGTAAAGAAGTACACGGCAAATGAAACAAACGAACTTTTTCGCTTCTAATAACAGTCTCTTGTAATCCTTAACAGCGTTACATCTGTATACTACAACTGCATTGTAAAGAACTCAAGAAGAAACACATTGTGTTAACTGGTAAAAAACAAAGATGTTCATGCCAAATGAAACAAACGCACTTGCTCCCTTCAATCTACAGAGCCTCTTGTAATACGGATTAGAGTTTTCTTTGTATACTTCAACAGCAATGTAAACAACTTAAGAAGAAACACATTGTGTTAACTACTACAAAGATGTTCAGGCCAAATGAAACAATAGCGCATGCTTGCTTGAATTTACAGTCTCTTCTAATCGTTAATAGAGTTATCTCCATACACTGCAACTGAAATGTAATGAACTTAAGAAGAAACACATTGTGTTAACTAGTACAAAGCAAAGAAGTACAAGGCCAATGAAACAAATTCACTTATTCGCTTCTAATCACAGTCTCTTGTAGTACGTGTCAGAGTTACCTCTGTGTACTACAACTGAAATATAAAGAACGTAGGAAGAAACCCGGTGTGTTAACGGGTACAAACAAAGATGTTCACGCCAAATGAAACAAACCTACATAATCGCTTGTAATCACAGAGTCTCTTCTAATGCTTATTAGAGTTTTCTCCATACACTACAACTGCAATGTAAAGAATTTGAGAAGAAACACATTGTGTTAACTATTACAAAGCAAATCACTACACGGAAAATGAAACAAACCTACTTATTCACTTCTAATCACAGTCTCTTGTAATCCTGATTAGAGTTATCTCTGTACAAAACAAACGCAATGTAAAGAACATAAGAGGAAACCCATTGTGTTAACAAATAAAAACAAAGATGTTCACGCCAAATGAAACAAACGCACATGCTCTCTTCAATCTACAGAGTCTCTTGTAATCCTTATTAGAATTATCTCTGCACACAACAACTGCAATGTAAAGAACTTAAGAAGAAACACATTGTGTTAAGTAGTACAAATCAAAGAAGTACACGGCAAATGAAAGAAAGGCACTTTTCGCTTCTAATCACAGTCTCTTGTAATCCTTATCAGAGTTATCTCTGTATACTGCAACTGCATTGTAAAGAACTCAAGAAGAAATACATTGTGTTAACTGTTACAAACAAAGATATTCACGCAAAATGAAACAAACCTACATAATCGCTTGTAATCACAGTCTGTGCTAATCCTTATTAGAGTTCTCTCCGTACACTACAGTTGCAATGTAAAGAATTTGAGAAGAAACACATTGTGTTAACTAGTACAAATTAAGATATTCAGTCCAAATGAAACAAATGTACGTACTCGCTTCAACCTTCAGAGTCTCTTTTAATCCTCATTAGAGTTACCTCCGCACACAACAACTGCAGTGTAAAGAACTTTAAAAGAAACACATTTTGTTAACTAGTACAAGCTAAAGAAGTACACGGCAAATGAAACAAACTCATTTATTGGCTTGTAATGACTGTCTCTTGTAATCCCTATTAGAGTTGTGTCTGTGTACTACACTGCAATGTAAAGAACTTAAGAAGAAACACATTGTGTTAACTGGTACAAACAAAGATGTTCACTCTAATGAAACAAACCTACATAATCACTTTTAATCACAGAGTCTCTTCTAATCCTTATTAGAGTTTTCTCCGTACACTACAACTGCAATGTAAAGAATTTGCGAAGAAACACATTGTGTTAACTAGTACAAAGCAAAGAGGTACATGCTAAAAGAAACAAACACACTTATTCACTTCTAATCACAGTCTCTGGAAATCCTTATCAGAGTTATCTCTGTATAGTACAACTGCATTGTAAAGAACTCAAGAAGAAGCACATTGTATTAACTGGTAAAAACAAAGATGTTCATGCCAAATGAAAGAAATGCACATGCTCGCTTAAGTCTATAGAGACTTTTGTAATCCGTATTAGAGTTATCTCCGCACACAACAACTGCAATGTAAGGAACTTAACAAGAAACACATTGTGTTAACTAGTACAAAGGAAAGAAGTAGACGGCAAATGAAACAAACTCAATTATTCGCTTGTAATCACAGTCTCTTGTAATCCCTATTAGAGTTATGTCTCTGTGTCTTTCTCCTACAACTGCAATGTAAAGAACTTAAGAAGAAACACATTGTGTTAACTGGTACAAACAACGAGGTTCATGCCAATTGAAAGAAACCTACATAATCGCTTATAATCACAGAGTCTCTTCTAAACTTTATTAGTGTTTTCTCCGTACACTACAACTGTAATGTAAAGAATTTGAGAAGAAATACATTGTGTTAACTAGTACAAAGCAAGAACTGCACGCCAAATGAAACAAACGCATTTATTCGCTTGTAATCACAGTCTCTTGTAATCCTTATCAGAGTTATCTCTGTATACTACGACTGCACTGTGAAGAACTCAAGAAGAAACATATTGTGTTAACTGGTAAAAAGAAAGATGTTCTTGCCAAATGAAACAAACGCACATGCTCGCATCAATCTAGAGAGTCTCTTGTAATCCTTATTAGAGTTATCTCCATACACTGCAACTGAAATATAACGAACTTAAGAAGAAACACATTGGGTTAACTCCTACAAAGCAAAGCAGTACATGGAAAATGAAACAAATGCACTTATTCACTTCTAATCACAGTCTCTTGCAATCCTAAATAGAGTTATCTTGCAGTACAACTGCAATGTAAAGAAGTTAAGAAGAAACACATTGTGTTTACTAGTAGAAAGAAACATGCTCACGCAAAGTGAAAGAAATGCTCATGCTCGCTTAAGTCTACAGAGTTTCTTGTAATCCTTATTAGAGTTATCTGCGCACACAACAATTGCAATGCAAAGAACTTAAGAAGAAACACATTGCGTTAACTTGTACAAAGCAAAGACGTACACGGCAAATGAAACAAACTCATTTATTCACTTGTAATCACAGTCTCTTGTAATCCCTATTAGAGTTATGTCTCTGTAGTACAACTGCAGTGTAAAGAACTTAACAAGAAGCACATTGTGTTAACTGGTACAAACAATGATGTTCACGCCAAATGAAACAAACTTACATCATCGCTTTTAATCACAGAGTCTCTTCTAAACCTTATTAGAGTTCTCTCCGTACATTACAACTGCAATGCAAAGAATTTGAGAAGAAACACATTGTGTTAACTAGTAGAAACAAAGATGTCCACGCCAAGTGAAACAAACGCTCATGCTCGCTCAATCTAGAGAGTTTGTTGTAATCCTTATTAGAGTTATCTCCGCACACAACAACTGCAATGCAAAGAACTTAAGAAGAAACACATTGTGTTAACTTGTACAAAGCAAAGACGTACACGGCAAATGAAACAAACTCATTTATTCGCTTGTAATCACAGTCTCTTGTAATCCCTATTAGAGTTATGTCTCTGTAGTACAACTGCAATGTAAAGTACAAACAAAGATGTTCACGCCAAATGAAACAAACCTACATAATCGCTTGTAATCACAGAGTCTCTTCTAATCCTTATTAGAGTTTTCTCCGTGCACTACAACTGTAATGTAAAGAATATTAGAAGAAACACATTGTGTTAACTGGTACAAAGCAAAGAACTACACGGCAAATGAAACAAACGCACTTACTTGCTTCTCATCACAGTCTCTTGTAATCGTTCTCAGAGTTATCTCTGTATACTACAACTGCGTTGTAAAGATCTCAAGAAGAAACACATTGTGATAAATGGTAAAAACAAAGATGTTCATACCAAATGAAACAAACGCACATGCTCGATTCAATCTACAGAGTCTCTTTTAATCCTGATTAGAGTTATCCCTGTATACTACAACAGCAATGTAAAAAACTTAAGAAGAAACACATTGTGTTAACTACTACAAAGATGTTCATGCCAAAGGAAACAATAGCGCATGCTTGCTTGAATTTACAGAGTCTCTTGTAATCCTTATCAGAGTTATCTCCATACACTGCACCTGAAATGTAATGAACTTAAGAAGAAAATTACAAAGCAAAGCAGTAAACGGAAAATGAAACAAAGGCACTTATTCGCTTCTAATCACAGTCTCTAGTAATCCTGAATAGAGTTATCTCTGTATACTACAAATGAAATGTAAAGAACTTAAGAAGAAACACATTGTGTTAACTAGTAGAAACAAAGATGTTCACGCCCAAGGAAACAAACGCACATACACGCTTCAATCTACGAGTCTCCTGTAATCCTTATTAGAGTTATCTCTGTATACTACAACTTCAATGTAAAGAACTTAAGAAGAAACAGATTGTGTTAACTGGTACAAACAACGATGTTCACGCCAAATGAAACAAAAGCGCATGCTTGCTTAAATTTACAGAGTCTCCTGTAATCCTTATTAGAGTTATCTCCATACACTGCAACTGAAATGTAATGAATGTAAGAGGTAACACATTGTGATAACTATTACAAGGCAAAGCAGTACACGGAAAATGAAACATAAGCACTTATTCTTTTCTAAACACAGTCTCTAGTAATCCTGAATAGAGTTATCTCTGTATACTACAACTGCAATATAAAGAACTTGAGAAGAAACACATTGTGTTAACTGGTACAAATGAAGAAGTCCACGCCAAATGAAACAAACGCACATGCTCTCTTCAATCTACAGCGTCTCTTGTAATCCTTATTAGAGTTATCTCCGCACACAACAACTGCAATGTAAAGAACTTAAGAAGAAACCCACTGTGTTAACTAGTATAAGCCAAAGAAGTACACGGGAAATGAAACAAACTCATTTATTCGCTTGTAATCACAGTCTCTTGTAATCCATATAAGAGGTATGTGTGTGTACTACAACTGCAATGTAAAGAATTTAGGAAGAAACACATTGCGTTAACTGGTACAAACAAAGATGTTCACGCTAATGAAACAGACTTACATAATCGCTTCTAATCACAGAGTCTCTTCTAATCCTTATTAGAGTTCTCTCCATACACTACAACTTCAATGTAAAGAATTTGAGAAGGGACACATTGTATTAACTAGTAGAAACAAACATGTTCACGCCAAGTGAAACAAATGCTCATGCTCACTTCAATCAACAGACTGTCTTGTAATCCTTATTAGAGTTATCTCCGCACACAACAACTGCAATGTAACAACTTTAGAAGAAACTCATTGTGTTAACTGGTACAAAGATGTTGAAGCCAAATGAAACAATAGCGCATGTTTCCATACACTGCAACTGAGATGTAATGAACTTAAGAAGAAACACATTGGGTTAACTCTTACAAAGCAAAGCAGTACACGGAAAATGAAACAAATGCACTTATTCACTTCTAATCACAGTCTCTTGTAATCCTAAATAGAGTTATCTCTGTATAGTACAACTGCAATGTAAAGAACTTGTGAAGAAACACATTGTGTTAACTAGGAGAAACAAGGATGTTCACGCCCAAGGAAACAAACGCACATACACGCTTCAATCTATGAGTCTCCTGTAATCCTTATTAGAGTTATCTCTGTATACTACAACTTCAATGTAAAGAACTTAGGAAGAAACAGATTGTGTTAACTGGTACAAACAAAGATGTTCACGCCAAATGAAACAAAAGCACATGCTTGCTTAAATTTACAGAGTCTCCTGGAATCCTTATTAGAGTTATCTCCATACACTACAACTGAAATGTAATGAACGTAAGAAGAAACACATTGTGTTAACTATTACAAACAAAGATGTTCATGCCAAATGAAACAAACTTACATAATCGCTTGTAATCACAGAGTCTCTTCTAATCCTTATTAGAGTTCTCTCCGTACTCTACATCTTCAATGTATAGAATTTGAGAAGAAACACATTGTGTCAACTAGTAGAAACAAACATGTTCATGCCAAGTGAAACAAACGCTCATGCTCGCTTCAGTCTACAGAGTTTCTTGTAATCCTTATTAGAGTTATCTGCGCACACAACAACTGCAATGTAAAGAACTTTAGAAGAAACACATTGTGTTAACTAGTACAAAGCAAAGAAGTACACGGCAAATAAAACAAACTCATTTATTGGCTTGTAGTCACAGTCTCTTGTAATGCCTATTAGAGTTATGTCTTTGTACTACAACTGCATGTAAAGAACTTAACAAGAAACACATTGTATTAACTGGTACAAACAAAGATGTTGACGTGAAATGAAACAAACTTACATAATCGCTTGTAATCACAGAGTCTCTTCTAAACCTTATTGGAGTTCTCTCCGTACATTACAACTGTAATGCAAAGAATTTGAGAAGAAACACATTGTGTTAACTAGTAGAAACAAAGATGTCCACGCCAAGTGAAACAAATGCTCATGCTCCTTTCAATCTACAGAGTTTGTTGTAATCCTTATTAAAGTTATCTCTGCACACAACAACTGCAATGTAAAGAACTTAAGACAAAACACATTGTGTTAACTAGTACAAAGCAAAGACGTACATGGCAAATGAAACAAACTCATTTATTCGCTTGTAATCACAGTCTCTTTTAATCCCTATTAGAGTTATTTCTCTGTACTACAACTGCAATGTAAAGAACTTAAGAAGAAACACATTGTGTTAACTGGTACAAACAAAGATGTTGACGCGAAATAAAACAAACCTACATAATCGCTTGTAATCACAGAGTCTCTTCTAATGCTTATTAGAGATTTCTCCGTACACTACAAGTGTAATGTAAAGAATTTGAGAAGAAACACATTGTGTTAACTATTACAAAGGAAAGAACTACACGGCAAATGAAACAAACGCACTAACTCTCTTCTAATCACAGTCTCTTGTAATCCTTATCAGAGTTATCTCTGTATAGTACGACTGCATTGTAAAGAACTCAAGAAGAAACACATTGTGTTAACTGGTAAAAACAAAGATGTTCTTGCCAAATGAAACAAATGCACATGCTCGCTTCAATCTAGAGAGTCTCTTGTAATCCTGATTAGAGTTATATCTGTATACTACAACAGCAATGTAAAGAACTTAAGAAGAAACACATTGTGTTAACTACTACAAAGATGTTCAAGCCAAATGAAACAATAGCGCATGCTTGCTTCAATTTACAGAGTCTGTTATAATCCTTATTAGAGTTATCTCCATACACTCCAACTGAAATGTAACGAACTTAAGAAGAAACACATTGGGTTAATTCTTACGAAGCAAAGCAGTACACGGAAAATGAAACAAATCCACTTATTCACTTCTAATCACAGTCTCTCGTAAACCTAATTAGAGTTATCCCTGTATAGTACAACTGCAATGTAAAGAGCTTACGAAGAAACACATTGTGTTAACTAGTAGAAACAAAG